>JARQOD010000001.1:320594731-320716209 GCA_033576555.1 Oophaga sylvatica | reverse complement strand
GGTATCACGGACAAATACATGCTGACTATCTGTGTGTGATTCTGGAAATATATACGGAGATTTAAATTTTCCTCTACACCGTATACAGCTTTCCGCTTCTGATACAGTACAGTTTTTCTGCTTTTTGTATTATGGTCAAATCCATACTGAGTGAGCGTCTGTGTCTGACTCCGGAAATATATACTGAGATTTAAATTTTCCCCTACACCGTATACAGCTGTACGCTCTTCATAAATTACCATACATCTGCTGGTATTTTTGGTACATTTTCCCAAACATGAGGAAGTATGGTGGAAGAGGATGTGGACGTGGGCGGGGGGGCAGCTGGTACTGATGGTGGTGGTGGTGCATCTGCTGGTAGTGCCAAAAGCACAATAGCACCTAAGGCAGGAGGTGTTGAGCCTGCTTCATCGTCTGGATCCAGAAGGCCTGGAAGGCTCCCTTTTCTGGGAGTAGGTAAACCGCTTTTAAAGCCGGAGCATCAGGAACAGGTTTTGGCTTACATTGCCGAAACAGCCTCCAGGTCTATCGCCTCCTCTTCTGAAGTTTCAAAAACTGCAAGCACTGAGTCGTCAGTGCAGGCTCCTGGTCAGGAACAACACCTTTCCTTGTGTCCTTCACCCCCACCAAAAGTGAAGGATGCGGCAGGCCACACTTCAGATTACTCCCTGGAGCTCTTTTCACATACCATGCCTAACTTACCAAGTCAAATCCTGAATTCTCCAGTCCAAGATGAATATGACATGGAGTGCACTGATGCACAGCCACTGCTATATGATTCTGCTTGTACATTCACCCAGAGCACTACATTGCCCTCGCAGTCTACTGAGCCAGAATCAGACCCTGATGAAACTCAGGTGCCCCTTCCCGCATAGTATACCACCTTACACGGTAACACAGAGGAAGGTGCAGATGAAATTGAAGAAGAGGTGATGGATGACCTAGTTGTTGACCAGATTGGCATCCATTGAGGGAAGAGGGTGCCGCTGGCAATAGCACAGAAGAGGAGGATGATCCGCAGCAGGTATCGACATTGCAACTGCAGTTATCTGGCAGGCCCGTAGCAGTCCAAAAATGTGTTAAAATAGAGTTGCAGGACAGCTTGGCCAGATGGTCAAATTAGCACAGCGTGCAAACCATGAAAAGTTTTACCATAGTAGGAAGAGTGCAGTGTGGCACTTTTTTGACCAAAATCCTATTGATGAGGCAAAGGTTATCTGTAAGAAGTGCAGAAGGACCTTTAGCCGAGGGAAAAATCTCCAAAATTTGAATACCAGTTGCATGCTTAGACATGTAAACACCATGCACTTGCAAGCGTGGACGGACTACAAAACCTCACTGGCTTTGAACGCCTACATTGCCAAACAGATCTCATTAGAGATGATGCCTTTCCGTTTGGTTGAAAGCGCAGCGTTCCGAGAGCTCATGGCCTACGCTGTCCCACACTATGACCTACCCAGTCGGCACTTCTTTTCTAGAAAAGCCATCCCTGCCCTCCACCTGCATGTGAAAGACCGCAATGTCCATGCACTCAAACAATCAGTGAGTGGAAAGGTGCACCTCACAACAGATGCATGGGCCAGTAGGAATGGCCAGGGCCGTTACGTGTCCATCACTGTGCACTGGGTTAATGTGGTGGATGCAGGGTCCACAGGGGACAGCGCCGGTGGGACAGTGCTGCCTAGCCCACGGTTAGGCAACAGTTGGCTGTAGGCATTCAACCCTCCTCCTCCTCCTAATCCAGAAGCGAAAGCTCCTTGACAGAGCGCAGTCACACGAGCACTCCATCCGCAGCTGCCAGTGTTGCACATGAGGTGTCCCACTAACGAACAGCTAGTGGTAAGTGTCAACAGGCTGTTTTAAAGATGATGTATTTTTGCGACAACAGACACACCACGGAGGTACTGGCCGACTACTTGCAGTGAGAAACTGAGTCATGGCTGGGCAGTCTACATCTTGAGCCAGGCAAGATAGTCTGTGATAACGGACGTAATTTTGTGGCGGCCATAGCCCTGGCAAAACTCAGACACATACCTTGCCTGGCTCACACCTTGAAACTGGTGGTGCAGTGCTTCATAAATAATTATCCGGAGTTACCAGCCCTGCTCCATAAGGTGCGAAGACTGTGCTCGCACATACATCGCTCTCCCGTAGACTCCTGTCATATGCAGAGGCTGCAGCGATTGCTCCACTTCCCCAAGCATCGCCTAATCGTAGACATTGGAACTCCACCATGCACATGGTTGAGAGGCTGTGCGAACAGAGGCAGGCTGTAATGCATTTGTAGGAGGATACACGGGCATGCAGTTTGAAGGCAGACATCGAGTTGTCAGGTGCGCAGTGGTCAAAGCTGAAAGACCTCTGTAAAGTCCTTCAGTGTTTTGAGGAATGCACACGGCTGGTAAGCGCAGACGATGCCATCATAAGCATGAGCATCCCAATTATGCGTCTGCTCATGCAAACTTTGACGCACATTAAGGATCAGGCGTCTGCAGCGGAGGAGGAGGAGGAGGGAAGCCTTGATGACAGTCAGGCAATGTCTGCTCAGGGAACTGTCCTGGACGAGGTTGTGGAAGAAGAGGAAGAGGAGGAGGATGAGGGGGATTATTATTTTGGGGAGGAGGATGCTTCTCAGGGGGCAAGAGAAAATGTTGGCTTGCCAAGGTCAGGTACAGGGTTTGTGTGTGACTGGAGGGATGTGGATATGGCAGAAAGTGCTCCTCCACCCACCACTGGCAGTGCATCATTGACACCTGGAAGATTGGCCCACATGTGTGATTATGTCTTGCGGATCCTAAAAAGGGATCCCCGCATTGCCAAAATTATGAAGGATGACGACTACTGGTTGGCCAGCATCCTCGATCCACGCTATAAAGGCAAATTACAAAATGTCATGCCACAGGAGAACCTAGAGCTAATATTGGCGAACAAACAAGCAACTCTGGTAAACCGTTTGTTAGAGGCATTCCCAGCACACAGCAGCGGTGCAGGTTCTACCACGAACCATACTGTGCAACATGGAAGAGGTGTTCGTGGTGCATACAGCCAAAGTGGCGTTGGAGACATGGGTTTCATGACCATATTGTAGACTGATTTCTCGAGTACCGCTCACACGACTGTTAATACTGAATCGATTGCAACAGACAGGAGACAGCAGTTGTCAACTATGGTTCAAAATTACCTCTCCTCCCCTATCAATGTTCTCCCTCACAGTTCATTCCCCTTTACTGGGCCTGTAAGCTGGACACCTGGCCTGAATTGGCTCAATATGCCTTACAGGAGCTCGCTTGCCCTGCTGGTAGTGTGCTATCAGAAAGAGTCTTCAGTGCTGCTGGATCAATCCTGATAGAAAGAGGGACCCGGCTGTTGACCCAAAAAGTTGGTGATCTCACCTTCATTAAAATGAACCTTGCCTGGGTTTCAAAGGATTTTGTACCACCTTCCCCTGATGACACATAGATTGCCAGCAAAATGGCTCACTTTGTCCTCCTCTTCCTCTGACTTCTCCATTTCCTCCATTTGCAGCTGCTGAACATTCAGCCTACACCTCAACATATGCCAGTTTTTCCACTTACCTAACTGGGCTGTACCCCCCAGGGCCGGCATCAGCACCTGGCGCATCCGGGCAAGTGCCAGGGCCCTGAGCAGGTGGAGGGACCCACTCGTTGTTGACGTCACTGGCACAGGGCCCCTCGTAGTATGCCGTTATCTCTGTCAGTAGGGGGGCCCACTCGTCATCAGAGACACCGTCGTACTATGAGGGGCCCAGTGCTAGTGCCTTCGCCCACGAGTGGGCCCCCCCTGCTTGCTCAGGTTCCAAGCACTTGCAATACTAACCTCCCTGCTCCACCGCTGTGACGTCTTCCGCGTTTCCTGACAGTGACATTCAGGTCAGAGAGCACAATGACGTCACGTCTGTGCGCCCTCTGCCTGATCAGTCACAGTGCAGAGAACTGGAAGATGGTGATGCTGAGGAGTTCAGAGTACAGCAGTGCCCAGAGAGGAGAGGTATTTCAATTTTTTTTTATGTTTGGAGCAATATATGGGGAGCATTATACACTGGAGAATTATATATGGGGCCCATCATACACTGGAGCATTATAAATGTGGGCCTATCATACACTGGAGCATCATATACGGGGCCCATTATACACTGGAGCATTATATGTGGCCCATTATATATGGAGCATTATATAGGCCGATCATACACTGGATCATCATCCATGGGGCCCATCATATACTGGAGCATCATATGGAGCCCATTATATATGGAGCATTATATAGGCCCATCATACACTGGAACATCATCCATGGGGCTCATCATATACTGGAGCATTTTGTGGAGCTCATCATATACTGTAAGGAACATTATATGGGACCAATTATGTATGGAGCAATATATGGGGCTTATTATTCTGCATGGCGCACTATGTGGTGCCCATAACACTGTTTTGAGCCATTGTAGAATTTTCAATAGATATCACTCATGTAATGTAAGAAGTGAAGTATTTGGCATTGTACTATACCTATATTTCTCTGCCGTATCGGAGCATCATGAATTGTGGTATGTGTTAAAGGGGCACACTGAGACTCTAGGGCTCGGGGCCCACGAAAACCTGGAGCCAGCCCTGCCCCCCACAACTTTAGCCAAATAACCCCCAGTTTTCAATGCGTTACTATTATTATAAAGTAAATTAAGGTTGCCAAGCTTAAGTAATAAGAATTGATGTCGTTGGCATTGAAATGGGCACTGTAGGTGTGTTTACTGTCCTCCACTCCCTGACGACTTTTATTCCCCATTGACTTGCATTGGGGTCAGATTTTCGACTCCGACTCAACCTTTTCCGTTGGTTGGCCGACTTCGTTCGACTATACTTTTGGGAAAGTCGGGTGGTCCGAAACCCGACTCGACCCTCCCAGAGCCAAAGTCGCTCATCTCTATCAGTCATCATTATTTTTCAAAGAAAGCTGTGCCTGTGCTGCATCAGCATGTAGCAGACAACATCACCTGTTCCTTGACAAAATCCATGTCTGCCAGGGAGCATTTCACCAGAGACACTTGGATGAGTAAGCATGGCCAAGGGCGTTATATCTCACTGACTGGGCACTGGGTGACTCTGTTTGCTGTGGGGACAGGTGCTGCTTCACAATTGCTGGAATCTCCAAGGCTTGCAGGCCAAACCTCTCCCTCTGAACTGTCGGATGAAGAGGATAATCCTCCCCTCTCTTGTTCGGAGTTGACGGGAGGGTACGGAGGAATTGAGCTTCATTGGTACACAGCCACCAACATAGCATGGTCTCGGACCTCATGTTAGAGCCCGACACATGAGTGCCTTCTTGCTGCACTATCTGCAACATGATCCTCGAATAGTTATGATTAGGAATAATGCTGAATACTGGGTTGCCACTTTATTAGATCCACATTATAAAACAAAATTTTTCCATATGATTCCCGCCCTAGAAAGGGACCCGCGATTGCTGGAGTATCGAAACACGCCTGTATACAACCTTAAGAGAGTTTTTCCCCAAGACAGCAGTGAAGCACCTCCAACTTCCAGCCCGTCCATTCTTAAACGCCCAAACATTAGCAGCAGCAGCGGTGGAAGTGGAAGAAGCAATTTCTGTGAGTCCTTTGACACTTTTTCAGACCAATTCGTGCACCAGCACAACAGAGTCCATGTCTTACACGTGGTGAACAATTGGAGAGAATGGTGCTGGAGTATTTAGAACTAAATATCAATACCACCAGGGAGGGTTTGGACCTTTTCACATTTTGGTCTTACAAAATGGAGGGGTGGCCGGAGCTCACCTCACATGCCTTGTCGGTTTTATCGTGCCCGGCAGCCAGCTTTCTCTCAGAACATGTCTTCAGCGCTGCTGGTGGAATCCTGACGGATAAGCGCATACGGCTGTTCCCTGAAAGTGTTGACCGCCTAACTTTCATTAAGATGAACAAGTCATGGATCTACAAGGACTTTTGCACCCCAATCGCAGACTGAACAGACTAGGTGATATTGCATTATTTAGTGTGATGCATTAATGTCACGTAACTACACTCTGTGATATCTTTAGTGTCGCTTTTGTGGCGGCTTCTGCTGCTGATGTTAACACAAATTTGTGGAAATGTGAACAGTCATGGTTGGTCTAAATATGCTGGGTTAGCTGTTGTGGAAGACGTTTCGGTCCCAATTATACTACTTCTATTCTCGTGAAAGTTATTCCACTTCTGTGGTGTCAGGCCCTCATTTTTTAACAATTTGAAAAATTCCTAATTTGGGTGTCCATCTGTGGTTTGGGTATAGTGAAAGACCTGTCAGTCCCTATTATACTATTTCTACTGTGGTGAAATTGATGCCACTTCTGTTGGGTAAGGCCCTCAATCCATTAAATGTGACCACTCCTTGTTGAGTGTCCATCTGCTGGTTTGAGTGTTGTGAAAGACCTGTCGGTGCCTATTCTACTATTTCTAGTGTGGTGAAATTGATGCCACTTTGGTGGAGTCTGCCAATAATTTTTGGAGATGTGAACACTCCTGGTTGGGTGTCCATTTGCTGGATTGGGTATAGTGAAAGACCTGTCAGTCCCTATTATACTATTTCTACAGTGGTTAACTGATGCCACTTTGGTGGTATCTGCAAATAATTTTTGGAAATGTGAACACTAGTGATGGACGAGCACTAAAATGCTCGGGTGCTCGGTGCTCGGGTCGAGCAAATTGGAATACTCGGGTACTCGGACAGAACAACGAGCCCAATGTAAGTCTATGGGAGACCCGCGATCCCCCCCGGGGTCCTTTTAAGATCTAAAAATGTCTGAAAATGATGGAAATACTGCTCAAATGACACGGGAACATCATGGCAACTGCCCCTGGAAGCATTTCTGACTCCTAGGTCACAGTTCTAAACAATGTTGTCAGAGTTTCGCACCCTTTTTACAGGCACACCAAAAAACCCACAAAAACGAAACCAAAATGGATTTTCCTGAGAAATATGTTAAGGAACATCCTTTCCAGGTTAATGACTTTTATCTAAGCCACAATAATTAACCCAAAACAAAAATGTTACTCCATCACTTGGGCTATGTTCACACGCAGCGTTTTTGAGGCCTTTTGCAACTTTAGCATTGCTTTCAACCAATACAAATGCATTCACTGGGAAATGTCATTGTAACATTTAACAACCCTAGCTGGCCATGTGGTGTGTGACACATAAGCAGACACACCTTGTTTCGTTTATGAAGGAGGGACTCTTAAAATCACAGAGCCTATTTTTACAGGGGCATCAGGCAGCATTATTCTTCTTAAAGGGCCATTAACAAACAGTGGGTCTCCTATGCTGTTATTGCATATGCAGTGAGTGGATGTGCTGCCAAGAATTACGACGCACCCAATACCACTTTCACGAGAGGTACAGGAGGGCTTCTTGAAAAAATGTTGGATTGAATGCAAGGACTGACTTGCTCCAAAGTTACATGCACCCCAATAAGTTTTTCACGCCACGTAGTGGATGGCCACCAGAAAATCCACTTCACATTATTAATTTTGTACTCCCATTCTGTTTTCTTATGCATTGACTGCAAGGCCTGCCCTGCTACCAAGTCATATGCACACCAATAAGCCATTGAACCCACATACTGGATGGGCACAGGAAAATCCACTTCACATTATTCATTTTGGATTCCCATTCTGTTTTCTTATGCATTGACTGCAAGGCCTGCCCTGCTACTAAAGTCATATGCACCTTATTAACCCCAATCCCCCCTTGGAAGAAACATGTAGGAGGGCCTCTTAACAAAAATGTCCCATTAAAAAGGAGTGGGTCTCCTAAACTTGTAATGGCCATACACTAAGTGTTTTGGGCTGACAAACATTTTCCCCTGCGGGGTACATCTCAACCTTTTCCATAACAAGTATTAAACACCCACCAAAAACCCCCACCCTTGTTAGGATTTCGACACCTGCTGTAGCAGCATGGAACACGTTAATGCTGGTGATCTAGTGGCGGTGGATGATGAAACTTGGAGGAAGGCCTGTTTAAAAAATAGGCCCAATTTCTAGGAGCCGGTCTCCTAGACTTGGAATGCTCATACACTTAGTGTATGGGCTGTCAAACATTTTCCCCTGTGGGGTACACGTCAACCGTTTTCAGAACAAGTATTTTACGCACAGCATAACCAACCACCCTTGTTAATAATTCGACACTGGCTGTAGCTGCACGGAACACGTAAACCCTTTTGATCTAGTGGCGGTGGAGGATGAGACTTGGAGGAAGGCCTGATTAAAAAATAGGCCCAATTTCTAGGAGCGGGTTTCCTAGACTTGGAATGCCCATACACTTAGTGTGTGGGCTGGCAAACATTTCCCCTTGGGGGTGTACATATTTTTTTTATTTTGGTGATGGGCATCATAACACCCTTGCCAAAACATAGACTGGCCAGAGCATGACAGAATACGTTCACCCAGGTGTTCAAGTGGTGATGGACAGTGAGGATGAGGAGAAGGAGGAGGAGGACACTAACTAGCCAAAATCAGGAAGCATATATCCATGTTTGGTTGTGAAGAGGTGCATGGGAATACACCTACTGAAAAACCACTACATTGGAGTTTAGGCTTCGCTGTCATAATTTGGTGGTGTCGAGAAGTCAGGCATAATCCATCCCTTGTTCATTTTTATAAGAGTCAGCCTGTCTGCATTTTCCGTAGAAAGGCGAATGCGCTTATCTGTGATAATGCCACCAGCAGTACTAAAAACCCGCTCAGACAAAACGCTAGCGGCAGGGCAGGCCAGGGCCTCCAAGGCGTAGAGAGCTAGCTCATGCCACGTGTCCAGCTTAGATACCCAATAATTAAAAGGCACAGAGGAATCACTGACGACATTGGTACAGTCAGCAAGGTACTTCCTCAGCATCTTAGAAAAGATTGCATTCCTTGTGAGATTACTCCACGCCTCAGTGCATGGGTGATGGGAGGGTCTTAGAAAACTGTCCCAGAACTTTGCCAGTATTCTCCTGCCTCTGCTGGAGTGGACTTGTGTCTGTCTCGCCAGTCCTGCTTGGTTGGGCAAAGAACTGCTATTGTGTAGCCCAGCTGCGCTTGAGGCCACATGTTACCCTGGAGGATGCACAGAAGGTAAACCCACACAAACACCCAATATTCATTCACACCTTCACATTTCCCTGGTGCCACCAGAGGGAGCTCTTGGAGAGTATGCATATATATAAGGGTTGTGGAAAGACGACGTCAGTCAGATGAAGGCAGTCTAGCTGAGAGTTGGCTAGTTGTTGGTTGTACCTCAGATGAGCAGAGAGGAAAGTTATCTTAGAACGTGACAAGCTGATAGTTCCCTAGGAAAGTGGAAAGTGACTCTCGGAGTGAGCGTAGATCAGTCTGACGGAAGGTCCTGATAGCTACTTCGGACAGAGCCTCAGAAGGAAGCGAAGGAAAGTGAACTGCAGTGTTTGTAAGACTGAGTCAACTGAGGTATTGTTAGTGAGCGAGCGTGCCGACGCTTTGAGAGCGGTGAAGAGAAGGAGAAACTGCCATCTACTGCTAGCGTGTGCTTTTGTTAAAGGTGAGAGTAGGACGAAAGGCGAGTGGAAAGAAGGAAAGAGAGACAGAGGTTGAAACAGCATTGATCGCTTACCTCTACTCTGCACCACCGGACGCCGGGTCCGAGCTTGCTAGCATCTACACGACTAGTAGGAGACACCGGAGACCCTGTGGGACTTCAAGTCGCAGGGGCCCACAAGTGCTGATACGTAACCGGGGTCAGGAAGACGGAGTCTAGCAGGGCCCTGCATACAGAGACACTGTTCTATCCACAAGAAGGCTTCACCACAAAGTCAGCCGGGCGTATATGAAAAGACAGAGTTAGACTTCGTTTTATACAGGTCATAAACTCACACACATAAAGGAGTACGGAGGCCCTACACCTACTCAGTGGGATTACTGGACGTGCATCCTCCACCCTGACAGCTTCCCGGGACGTGCCTGCATCTACCATCAGTAAAGGTACAGAAAGAGACTTTCGTGTGTGTGTCTGCCTTATTGCTCCTGCACCCCTACACCGCCATATACCCTGAGGGATCAGTCTTGCCTGTGGAAGACTTAACACCTTGCTGCCCAGTAACAACCCCTCAGAGGATCTACCCTGCAGCGCTGGTCACCCTGACCAGGAACCACAGGTGGCGTCACGAACATTTCTACAAACCTATAATCCCCTGTAAAATATCCCCCTTTTAGTGAGCCCCCAGGGCCACGGACCGAGCTGTGCTACCCGTGACATCCCCCATTGAAGTGAACGGGCTCGGTGCCGAGTATCCCACAAGCCCTGGCTACGAGCGACCATGCTCTCTTCTGCCAGCGTTTTGAGATAGGAATTTTTTAAATAATTCTGCAACAATGGCCCTATGGTACTGCACCATTTTGGTATACCTGTCTGCCTCTGGAACAATAGATTGAAAATTATCCTTGTACCATGGGTCTAAAAGTGTCGCTAGCCAGTAATGACTGGTACCCAATATTTTGACAATACAAGGGCCATGGGAAAGGCAGTGCAACATAAAGTCAGCCATGGGTGCCAGACTGGTAACAGGCAAGCCTTCCGTGTCCTCACCAACAGGACGACTGACCAAGGTGTCCTCCTCCTCCTCTTCCGCTTTGTCTTCTTCACTGTCCTCAGGCCATCCACGCTCAACAGACAGTATGACAGTTGTGAACAACCAAACCAGAAAAAATAGTGAGTCAAACATCTACCCCTATATAGTTATTAGGGCTGTATGTAGTACAGCGATTTTTTACTCTGTAGCGTCACCTACTGGTGCTCTTGCTGTAACAGACGTAGACATAATATTGGTTTGATACTATTATCATATGCACACTTATGCTTAACCAAATACATCTGACAGAGCGACTTCATTTCATTTAGGCATTGTACGGTCAATAATCTCTGCCTGCATTCAGTTCAGTGAACTTTGTGAACCTTGTCTATAGTGATATCTATTAGTGATTTCACCTTAATAAAAACATACTGTAGACGCAATAATAAGCATGGCATACATTGTTGACATACACATGTCTATATGTTACTGAGGTCATCTTTGCTTTGTTTTCTAATATGTGATCTTTCTGCTATATATTTACTGGGGTAATTACATGATATAATTTATATTTGATCCAGTACTATATTTGCATTACTGCCGGTGCGGAGGGTATAGTTTATTGTTTTCTTTCTCATTCCTGTCTACCTTCATTCTTTTGACAGTTGATTAGCTGTGTTTTACATCTTGTTCTCACTGTTTTTTGTCCATAAGTCTCACATGCTGTATATTTATAATGCTTTAATAAAATTAATTTATATTTTGTTAAAATACCTCTGATTGTGATATTTTATCTACATATTTATCTGCAAATGAGGCCCTAATAACTATATAGGGGTAGATGTTTGACTCACTATTTTTTCTGGTTTGGTTGTTTATTCGGCTAGAGGTATGTCCCGATTAGCCACGGTGACTATGTTTTAGGTTTAAGTATGACAGTTGTGGTTGCAGTCCCGTCTATAGCTCATGAAAGTAGCTCCTGTTGTTCCTCCTCCTCCTCTTACCCATTGTCAACCAATCCACCTTGGGATGACACGAGTCTGGGCTGTGTGTAATAACCCTGTATGGTTCCTTGATCCATTTTCTCGTACTCCGGCTGCAATGTCTCATTTTTCATTGTGAGCAGAGAGCTTGTTAGAATGCAGATGAGCGGGATTTTTACTCTAATTATGGCATCATCGCAGCTCATCATCCTTGTGGTCTTATGTGTGGAGTCAAACCTGACAAACGACGGCCTTGTTGATGCTGGTATTCAACATCTGCCCGCTTCTGCTCACAAATCCTTTCTAACATATGCAGTGTAGAGTTCCAATGCATGGGGACATCACACACCAATTGGTGAGCCGGAATTTGCAATCGCTGCTGAAGCATGGCAAGGGTGGCTGAAGCTGTAGCTGACTTTCTAAAATGTGCACACAGGCGGCTTACTTTAACCAGCAGATCCGGCAGCTCCGGATAGCTTTTAGAAAACGTTGAACAACGAGGTTCAGCACATCGGCCAGGCATGGTATGTGTGTTAGTACGCCTCACCTCAAAGCTGCCACCAGGTTCCTGCCATTGTAACACACAATCATGCCTGGCTGGAGATTCAGCGGTGTCAGCCACACATCTGCCTGCTCTTTCAGAGCTGTCAACAACTCTTCAGCATTGTGCGGTTTGTCACCTAAGCACAGCCTGTTGCCGGTTTGCTTTGGCAGTGCTGCAGTGCTTCCAGCTTGTGAATGATGTGCTCATTTCAGACATGGAGGCTGAAGAAGAGGAAGAGGAGGTGCAGGAGCTGTACACAGTGGGGGCAACCCTGATTGATGTACGGCCCGCAATCCTTGGCATCAGGAGGACATGTTCCATCCCAAGGTCTGACTGGGTCCCGGCTTCCACTGTGTTAACCCTGTGTGCCGTCAGCGAGATGTACCATCCTTGGCCACAATCACTTGTCCACGTGTCCGTGGTTAGGTGTACTTTCCCAGTAACTGCATTTTTGAGGGCACGGGTAATGTTGTGGGACACATGATTGTGTAATGCTGGGACAGGACAGTGGGTGAAATAGTGGCGGCGGGGACAGAGTGCCTTGGGACGACTGCCACCATCGGGTTGCAGAAAGCTTCTGTCTCCACGAGCTTGAAAGGCAACATTTCGATCTCAAGCAGACGAGAAATATGAGAATTGAGTACTGTGACCTGTGGGGCATTGGCTGCGTATTTCCGCTTATTTTCCAATGACTGGGGTATGGACAACTGAAGGCTGCGCTGGGACAAGGACGTGGATGTGCTTGATGATGTTGCTATTTGACTGTGGGCAACGGCAGGTGCAGGGCAGGAGGCATCTTCACATGCACCGTGGACAGGGGATTGGCTTGCTCGCACAACATTGGAAGAAGCTGTGGTGTCACCCGCAGACACTGTTCCTGCAGCATGGGGTTGGGCCCACAAAGTCAGGTGCTTTGCTGCCATGTCCCTGATCATGTTGATGGTGGTAAGGCTGGTACATTTGCTACCCCTGCTGATGCTGGCATGACAGGTGTTGCATGTTTTTAGTGAACACATGCGGAGTCACTGTGCATACAAAAGCTGGCGGCGCTTTGAACGGAGTGGGTATCCACTGCGTTCAAAGCACTGCCATTATGGAATGTGGAAACATACCCTTACTGCACTCCATCTGGCCTCTGTTCAGCTGTATCCTCTGTTTCAGAAGTGCACAAAACTGTGGCAGACGGCAATTTTGTGCACTTCCAAAAATACAGATACCGCCGGATCACAGGTCAGACGGCATCCACAGTGCCCCTATCTGCCTCATTATAGGTAATTTTCCGTTGAGGGTTCCATCTGAATCACTTATTTCAGAGATTTACACGGAACCCCTGATGTAAGAGCTCTGCGCAGAGGATAAATGTACGCCGAGCCTTACAGCGATCTTTAGGAGGCAGAATGAACAAATCAACAGCATATGAAGAATTGGGTTTATTTATTTTTTATGCCGTTCCTCATGCGGTATAAGTGAATAAAGTCAATTAGACCTTATTCTTCGGGTCGGTTTGATTACAGTGGTACAAGATTTATATAGGGTTTTTATGTTTGACTACTGTCACACACTAAAAGACGCTTTTTATTGCAAAAACTAGTTTTTTGCATCACCTTGTTTTGAGAGCTACAATTTTTCTATATTTTGGCCCACAGAGTCATGTGATGGCTTGTTTTTTATGGGATGAGTTGACGTTTTTACTGGTACTATTTTCAGACACATGACATTTTTTGATCGCTTTCTATTCCGATTTTTGGGAGGTAAAATTTACAAAAACCAGCAATTCAGGAATTTTTTGGGCGTGGGGTTATGTCATTCGGCATGTGGTAAAATTGATAAGGCAGTTTTATTCTTCGAGTCAGTATAACTACAGCGATACTTCATTTACATGGTTTTCATGTTTTGGCACTTTTTACATAATAAAAAGGGTTTTATAGAAAAAATAATAATTTTTGCATCACTTTATTCTGTGAGCTATAACTTTTTATTTTTCCACTGATGGAGCTGTGAGGCAGTTTGTTTTTTGGGTACAAGATGACATTGTCAGCGATACCATGTTTATTTGTGATGTGATGATAAAGCATTGAGTTCTGCCTTGTTTTTTATTTTTTTACTGTGTTCACTAAAGTGGTTAACTAGTGGGAAAGTTTTATACGTCATGTCGTTACAGATGCAGCATTACCAAATATTTGTCCTTTTTTTCATACAAATATTTTTTAGCTGACATTGCATTTGATCACAGCATTTAGGGGGTTAAAGTGCTGGGAGCGATATGTGACTGATCCAGGCACTTAGTGCCGGGTTTCAGTTGTCAGAATCAGCTGACACCCGGCAGCGATCGCGCCAGCACAGCCCGTGTGTGCGCACCATAGCCGGGACGTAAGAATCCGTCCCTGATCAATAATGCCCAGGGCACAGGGATGTATTATTACGCCCGATGTCAGAAAAGGATTCAATAAAAACTTTACATCCTCTTTAACCCATTTATTCACAAAAAATAAAAATTAAAAAGCAAAGTTATACTCACCTTTCCGCCGATAATCCATTGATGGTCTTGTCCCACTGTAAATGACAAAAAATAATAAAACACCATATTCCTCACCTGTCCGATGATAATGCATTAATGGCCATGTCTGTTATGCTTCGGTAACTGAGGAGAAATAGCAAAAAATAGCAAAAGCGGTAATACACCAGAGAGGCTGGAACCTATTGGATTGCAGTAACCTGAACTAACCACACAACTAGAGGTAGCCGTGGAGCGTTCCTACATTGATCCTAGACGCCTCGTCACAGCCTGAGAGATAACTACACCTAAAGGCAGAAAGATGAAAGCTATCTGCCCCGGAGCAGATCCCCAAAGAAAATAGGAAGCCCCCAAACATGTAATGTCGGTTAGACAAGAAGAAAGCACGGACACAGACAGAAAATAGAATGAGCAAATGCTGGGGCCCAATCTGTCTAGACAGAAAAGTACAGGAAAGAATTCTGACTGCAATCCAACAAAAACCCTAACAAAAATACCAACACTTCTGATTGCCAAAAAACCTGAGATCACACGATCTCATCCACCTTAATCAGATCTCTGGTATAACAAAACGTTATTTAGCAAATAAAAAGTAACAAAAGAGCAAAGCAAAAGTGCAGACACAAACGGATCACAATTGCAGCGCCAGACCCCCAAAAGGGACAGGCTGCAGTCCACTGCAGGCAGCAAACCAGCAGAGAAAATCAAACAGAGAAAAAAAAACAGCAAACACTTATCTGAAGGAGAGCAGGGAACTAGCAGTGCTTCAAGCAAGACCAGAAGGAACAATTGATAACCGGCAAGGCTGCTGGGAACTCAGGCCACTTATATCAGACCATTCAGCGCCAGCTGAAGGCCATTCATTAATCAGTTCATTACCCTCAGCAACCACCATGATGACTACCAATGCCAGTGCCACTATCACAATGGTTCACAGAGCCTGCAACACAATTGGTGTTTCAATTGGGCCCTCCATTTACTTGGGTTTCAAGTCTTCTGAGTACTAAGGCTGATTGTTCATCTCAAATTGCAGAAAATGTTCTTGTGTAGTTTGTTCCCTAGCCCCAGGGGTGTTGTGAGTTAGAAGACTAAGATGCAGATCAGAAACAGGTGTCATTGATGGAATGTAAATTATGCTCTGTACAACATTAATGGTTATGGCAGTGGAGGAGGTGGACGGTGTAGAACACTGACTCAGGCTGAGGGTATCGCTGTCAGAGGGTACATTATCCTGATGACCATTGTGAAATATTTACCAGTACTCCCTCCATTTCCTTCCCACTGATATACTTGCCAGGTATATGCACAATAAGTTATTTGTGGCAACAGTCAGCAGAATTATTGTGTAATGTACAGTTGTTAAATGTGACTACTGAAACAACTGTGAAATCTTAACATTTTTTTTACAAAACTTTTTTATTTTTATTTTTTTGCCATTCTCCCTGACAAAGAATGCAATGTATGATGTAACCCTAAAATACTATGTTACTAGGTAGGTATACATACGGTTGGTATTTTCAGCAATAGTTAGGAGTATTAATCTTGTCTATACGGTGGTTAATTTAACTACTTTTTTGGCATACTTTTTGAACAAAAATGCAATAGCCTAAAATGCTATTTTACAAATTAAGTACATGTAAGCTCATTCTGGAAATAAAAATACAGCAATACAGTGGATTACGGTCGTGGGGAGTAATGTTGATAAATTAGGCTATTAAAACAGGAATTCAAAAAACTTAAACAAGTCAGTTTTATAAATTTAAAAAAAAGTACCTCTGGTACTTTTCAAAGAAAGAACGGGACAAGAAATGCTTGTTAAGTTTGCATCTCAAAAGCGAGCATCTGGGACAGACCCCTATGTTTGGGTGATGTCAATGTGTCTAAAATTGCACATCTACAGAGAAGTGAGCAAAAAACAAACATTTTTAACAACATGCACACTGTGAAAGTCAGATTATTGCTTTTTTTTAATTTATAGATTGTGGAGATTTGTGATTTATAGTTAAAAAATAAAAAAAATTATGGCTTCATTGCCTATGTCTCACAAGCCTTGGTTTCAGAATTTTGTTTACCAGCAAAATTACTACACGGAATTAAATTACACCTGCAAGTTTGCAACTGCAGTGTGAAATATGCAAAAAAAATGCTGTTATTAAAGTGGTGCTGTGCTGTTACTGTATCATTTGATATATCATTGAATTCACAGTGACGTAAGTCTACAGCTTCAGCACTTCTCTATCTCACTTGAATCTTTGGATTATTATTCACAGACTGACTACCACTCCTGTTTTAAATGTGTTTTCACCAGCGCAGTAGTAAAACACAATCCAATTTTGTCCTTCTTCTTTCCATATTAGAGTGAGATGTGGGTTCTGACCTCTAACCTTACATTGTAAATGCACAGCATGCCATTCCTTGGCAGACCTCCATCTTTTATACTGGCTGTAATAGTCCATGATTGGCTGCACTACAACATGTGATGTGATAGCTACAGTGTATTATGGGAAGCCCACGAGACTGCGCCTGATGTCAATAGCCAGTTGTATGACGCTTCAGCAGTGTGACATCATTTGTCTGCACTTTGGCTGCTACAGTTTTTTTTTGCAAATTGTGTCGGCTGTACACTATAGCTGACAACTTGCTGCATCAGCCAGATCAGTGTTTGCACTGTAAAAATCTGTTTAACCCCTTAGATGCTGCTGTCAATAGTGACTACATCATATAAATGGTTAACAGAGTGTGGAGGCTTCCTCTTTATCTCAATTGGTGCCCTCAGATCTTGATTGTGTGATCCTGATGTTTGCCATGGCAATTCACGACCAAATGGCGGCCTTAGAGTCTAGAGTCTGACGGCTATAGCGCCTGTTCAGAAGTTAGCGGCATTTAGGTGGTAAAAATACACATTTTCATTTCTGTCATGCCACTTTGCATTAATTCCTGAAAGTCACTTGAAGGGTTAATAAATAAACTACCTGACTGCAGTTTTCAATATGTCAGGGGGTGTTTTTTTTAAAAAGGTATAACTTTTGGGGTTTTCCCAGTATATGGGACCCCTAAAGTCACTTCAAACATGGAAAGGTCCCTAAACAAATACATTTTGTAATAAATTTCTTTGAAAAAATGAAAAATTGCTGCTACTTGTTTAACCCCTTCACCCCCAAGGGTGGTTTGCACGTTAATGACGGGCCAATTTTTACAATTCTGACCACTGTCTCTTTATGAGGTTATAACTCTGGAACGCTTCAACGGACCTTAGCAATTCTGAGTTTTTTCGTGACATATTGTTCTTCATGAAGTGGTAAAATTTCTTTGATATAACTTGTGGTTATTTATGAAAAAAATGCAAATATGGTGAAAATTTTGAAAATTTTGCTAATTTAAAACTTTGAATTTTTATTCCCTTAAAACAGAGAAATATGTCACTTAAAATAGTTACTAAATGACATTTCCCACATGTCTATTTTACATAAGCACAATTTTAAAACCAAATTTTTTTTTGTTACGAAGTTATAAGGGTTAAAAGTTGACCAGTGATTTCTCATTTTTACAACAAATTGTACAAAACCATTTTTTTTAGCGACCACCTCACATTTGAAGTCACTTTGAGGGTTCTATATAGCAGAAAATACCCAAAAGTGACACCATTCTAAAAACTGCACCCCTCAAGGTACTCAAAACAACATTCAAGAAGTTTATTAACCCTTCAGGTGCTTCACAGGAGCTGAAGCAACTTGGAAGGAAAAAATGAACATTTAACATTTTAGTCACAAAAATGATCTTTTACAAACAATTTTTTTATTTTAACAAGTGTAAAAGGAGAAAATGGACAGAAAAAGTTGTTGTGCAATTTCTCCTGAGTACGCTGATACCCCATATGTGGGGGAAAACCACTGTCTGGTTGCACGGTCGGGCTCGGAAGGGAAGGAGCGCCGTTTGACTTTTTCAAACCAAAATTGGCTGGAATTGAGATTATATGCCATGTCGCATTTGGAGAGCCCCTGATGTGCCTAAACAGTGGAAAACCCCTACAAGTGACCCCATTTTGGAAACTAGACACCCCAAGGAACTTATCTAGATGTGTGGTGAGCACATTGAACCCACAAGTGCTTCACAGAAGTTTATAACGCCCGTGCGTGAAAATAAAAAAAATCATATTTTTTCCACAAACATGATCTTTTAGTCCCCAGTTTTTTATGTTTCCAAGGGTAACAGGAGAAATTGGACCCAAAAAGTTGTTTTCCAATTTGTCCTGAGTACGCTGATACTCTATAAGTGGGAGAAAACTACTGTATGGGCACACGTCGGGGCTCGGAAGTGAAGTAGTGATGTTTTGCATTGCAGACTTTGATGGAATGGTGTGCAGGTGTCATGTCGCGTTTGGAGAGCCCCTGATGTGCCTAAAGAGTGGAAACCCACCACAAGTGACTGCATTTTGGAAACTAGACCCCCAAAGGAACTTATCTAGATGTGTGGTGAGAACTTTGAACCCCCAAGTGCTTCACAGAAGTTTTTAACGTAGAGCTATAAAAATAAGAAATCATATTTTTTTCCACAAAAATGATATTTTTGCCCCCAATTTTTTATTTTCCCAAGGGTAACAGAAGAAATTAGACCCCAATAGTTATTGAGTAATTTGTCCTGAGTATGCTGATACCCCATATGTGGGGGTAAACTACTGTTTGGGCGCATGGCAGAGCTCAGAGGGGAAGGAGCACCGTTTGACTTTTTCAACGCCGAATTGGCTGGAATTGAGATCAGACGCCATGTCACGTTTGGAGAGCATCTGATGTGCCTAAACAGTGGAAACACACCAATTCTAACTTCATCCCTAACCCCAACACACCCCTAATCCTAATCCCAAATCTAATCATAACCCTAACCACAAACCTGACCCTAACACACTCGTAACCCTAGTCCCAACCCTAACCCTAACTTTAGCCCCAACCTTAACCCTAATCTTAATGGGAAAATGGAAAAAAAATACATTTTTTTAATTTTATTATTTTTCCCTAACTAAGGGGGTGATAAAGGGGGGTTTGATTTACTATTTATAGCGGGTTTTTATGAATGGCAGCTGTCACACGCTAAAAGACGCTTTTTATTGCAAAAAGTCGTTTTTGCATCATTACATTTTGAGAGCTATAATTTTTCTATATTTTGGCCCACAGAGTCATGTGAGGTCTTATTTTTTGCGGGACGAGGTGACGTTTTTATTGTTATCATTTTTTGGGCACATGACATTTTTGGTCGCTTTTTATTATGATTTTTGGGAGGCAGAATGAACAAAAACCAGCAATTCATGAGTTTCTTTTGGGGGAGGGGCGTTTATACCGTTCCACGTGTGGTAAAATTGATAATGCAGTTTTATTCTTTGGATCAGTATGATTACTGCGATACCTCATTTATATCATTTTTTTATGTTTTGGCGTTTTATACAATAAAACCTGTTATATATAAAAAATAATCATTTTTGCATCGCTTTATTCTGCGAGCTATAACTTTTTTATTGTTTTGCTGATGATACTTTATGGTGGCATTTTTTTTGCAGGACAAGATAACGTTTTCAGCGGTACCATGTTTGTTTATATCCGTCTTTTTGATCACGTGTTATTCCACTTTTTGTTCAGCAGTATGATGATAAATCATTGTTTTTTAACCTTGTTTTTTTTTTAAGGGGTTCACTAGAGGGGTTAACTAATGGGACAGTTTTATAGTATGGGTCCTTACGGACACGTCGATACTAAATATGTGTACTTTTATTGTTGGTTTTATTTGCATTAACGCCTTAACGACCAAGCCATTTTGTAGGTTAAAGACCAGGCCAATTTTTACAATTCTGACCACTGTCACTTTATGTGCTTATAACTCTGGAACTCTTCAACGGATCTTGGCGATTCTGAGAATGTTTTTCTCATGACATATTGTACTTCATGATAGTGGTGAAATTCTTCAATATAACTTGAGATTATTTATGAAAAAAATGGAAATATGGCAAAAATTTTGAAAATTTTGCAATTTTCAAACTTTTAATTTTTATGCCATTAAATCAGAGAGATACACTACCGGTCAAAAGTTTAGGGTCACTTAGAAATGTCCTTATTTTTGAAAGAAAAGCAGTTTTTTTCCAATGAAGCTAACATTAAATGATTCAGAAATACACTCTATACAGTGTTAATGTGGTAAATGACTATTCTAGCGGCAAACGTCTAGTTTGTAATGCAATATCTTCATAGGTGTATGAAGGCCCATTTCCAACAACCATCACTCCAGTGTACTTATGGTATTTTGTGTTCGCTAACTGTGTAAGAAGGCTAATAGATGGTTAAAATACCCTTTAAAACCCTTGTGCAAGTATGTTAACACAGCTGAAAACCGTTTGGTTGATTACAGAAGCTATAAACCTGACCTTCCTTTGAGCTTGTTGAGAATCTGGAGCATTACATTTGTTGGTTCCATTAAACTCTCAAAATGGCCAAAAAAAAGAACTTTCTTGTGAAACTCGACAGTCTATTCTTGTTCTTAGAAATGAAGGCTATTCCATGCGAAAAATTACCAAGAAACTGAAGAATTCATACAATGGTGTGTGGTACTCCCTTTAGAGGAGTGCACAAACAAGCTCTAACCAGAGAAGAAAGACAAGTGGGAGGCCCCGCTGCACAACTGAGCAACAAGACAAGTACATTAGAGTCTTTAGTTTGAAAAATTGACGCCTCACAGGTCCTCAACTGGCAGCTTCATTAAACAGTACACATTAAACGCCAGTGTCAACATCTAAAGTGAAGAGGCGATTTGGGGATGCTGGCCTTCAGGGCAGATTGGCAAAACAAAAGCCATATTTAAGACTGGCTTAAATGAAAGGAAAAGATTAATATGGGCAAAAGAACACAGACATTGGACAGAGGAATATTGGCTTTTGTTTTGCCAATCTGCCCTGAAGGCCAGCATCCCCAAATCGCCTCTTCACTGTAGATGTTGACACTGGCGTTTAATGTGTACTGTTTAATGAAGCTGCCAGTTGAGGACCTGTGAGGCGTCAATTTTTCAAACTAAAGACTCTAATGTACTTGTCTTGTTGCTCAGTTGTGCAGCGGGGCCTCCCACTTGTCTTTCTTCTCTGGTTAGAGCTTGTTTGTGCACTCCTCTAAAGGGAGTACCACACACCATTGTATGAATTCTTCAGTTTCTTGGTAATTTTTCGCATGGAATAGCCTTCATTTCTAAGAACAAGAATAGACTGTCGAGTTTCACAAGAAAGTTCTTTTTTTTTGGCCATTTTGAGAGTTTAATGGAACCAACAAATGTAATGCTCCAGATTCTCAACAAGCTCAAAGGAAGGTCAGGTTTATAGCTTCTCTAATCAACCAAACGGTTTTCAGCTGTGTTAACATACTTGCACAAGGGTTTTAAAGGGTATTGTAACCATCTATTAGCCTTCTTACACAGTTAGCGAACACAAAATACCATAAGTACACTGGAGTGATGGTTGTTGGAAATGGGCCTCTATACACCTATGAAGATATTGCATTACAAACTAGACGTTTGCCGCAAGAATAGTCATTTACCACATTAACACTGTATAGAGTGTATTTCTGAATCATTTAATGTTAGCTTCATTGGAAAAAAACTGCTTTTCTTTCAAAAATAAGGAAATTTCTAAGTGACCCTAAACTTTTGACCGGTAGTGTATGTCACAAAAAATAGTTAATAAATAACATTTCCCACATGTCTACTTTACATCAGCACAATTTTGGAACCAAAATTTTTTTTTGTTAGGAAGTTATAAGTGTTAAAATTGACCAGCAATTTCTCATTTTTCCAACAAAATTTACAAAACCATTTTTTTAGGGACCACCTCACATTTGAAGTGAATTTGAGGGGTCAATATGACAGAAAATACCCAAAAGTGACACTATTCTAAAAACTGCACCCCTCAAGGCGTTCAAAGCCACATTCAAGAAGTTTATTAACCCTTTAGGTACTTTACAAGAATTGAAGCAATGTGGAAGGAAAAAATGAACATTTAACTTTTTTTCCCAAAATTTTTCTTTCGACACAATTTTTTAAATTTTGTCAAGGATATCAGTAGAAAATGAACAACAATATTTGTTGTACAATTTCTCCTGAGTACACCATACCCCATGTGTGGGGGAAAACCAATCTTTAGGCGCACGGCAGTGCTCAGAAGGGAAGGAGCATCATTTGAGATTTTGAATGTCAAATTGTCTGGAATCGAGAGCGGACACCATGTCGCGTTTGGAGAGTCCTTGATGTACCTAAACAGTGGAAACCCCCATAAGTGACCCCATTTTGGAAACTAGACCCCCCAAGGAACTTATCTAGATCTGTGGTGAGCACTTTGAACCCCCAAGGGCTTCACAGAAGGTTATAACGTAGAGTCGTAAAATTTAAAAATCATATTTTTTCTACAAAAATGATCTTTTCACCCCCAATTATTATTTTTCAAAGGATAAAAGGATCCCAAAAGTTATTGTGCAATTTGTCCTGAGTACGCTGATACCCCATATGTGAGGGTAAACCACTACTTGGGCGCATGGCAGAGCTCAGAAGGGAAGCAGCGCCATTTGACTTTTTTGGCTGGAATTGAGATTGGACGCCATGTCGCATTTGGAGAGTCCCTGATGCACCTAAACAGTGGAAACCCCCCACAAGTGACCCCATTTTGGAAACTAGACCCCCAAGGAACTTATCTAAATGTGTTGTGAGAGCTTTGAACCCCCAAGGGCTTCACAGAAGGTTATAACGTAGAGCCGTAAAATTAAAAAATCATATTTTTTCCACAAAATGATCTTTTCATCCCAATTTTTATTTTCCAAAGGATAAAAGGACCCCAAAAGTTATTGTGCAATTTGTCCTTAGTACGCTGATACCCCATATGTGGGGGTAAACCACTATTTGGGCGCATGGCAGAGCTCGGAAGGGAAGCAGCGCCATTTAACTTTTTTGGCTGGAATTGAAATTGGACGCCATGTCGCATTTGGAGAGTCCCTGTGTGCCTAAACAGTGGAAACCAGCAACAAGTTACCCCATTTTGGAAACTAGACCCCCCAAGGAACTTATCTAGATGTGTGGTGAGATCTTTGAACCCCCAAGGGCTTCACAGAAGGTTATAACGTAGAGCCGTAAAATTAAAAAATCATATCTTTTCCACAAAAATGATCTTTCCACCCCCAATTTTTATCTTCCAAAGGGTAACAGGATCCCAAAAGTTATTGTGCAATTTGTCCTGAGTACGCTGATACCCATATGTGGGGGTCAACCACTATTTGGGCGCATGGCAGAGCTCGGAAGGGAAGCAGCGCCATTTGACTTTTTTGGCTGGAATTGAGATTGGACGCCATGTCGCATTTGGAGAGTCCCTGTGTGCCTAAACAGTGAAAAAAAACCCACAAGTGACCCCATTTTGAAACTAGACCCCCAAGGAACTTATCTAGATGTGTGGTGAGAACTTTGAACCCCAAAGGGCTTCACAGAAGGTTATAACGTAGAGCTGTAAAATTAAAAAGTCATATCTTTTCCACAAAAATGATCTTTCCACCCCCAATTTTTATTTTCCAAAGGGTAACAGGACCCCAAAAGTTATTGTGCAATTTGTCCTGAGTACGCTGATACCCCTTATGTGGGGGTAAACCACTATTTTGACGCATGGCAGAGCTCGGAAGGGAAGGAGCGCCTTTTTCAAATGCAGACTTTGATGGAATGGTCTGCGGGTGTCATGTCATGTTTGGAGAGCCCCTGATGTGCCTAAACAGTAGAAACCCCCCACAAGTGACCCCATTTTACAAACTAGACCCCCAAGGAACTTATCTAGATGTGTGATCAGCACTTTGAACCCCAAGGGCTTCACAGAAGTTTATAACGTAAAGCCGTGAAAATAAAAAAATCATATTTTTTTCCACAAAAATTACCCTTTTGCCCCCAAATTTTTATTTTTATAAGGGTAACAGGAGAAATAGGACCCCAAAAGTTGATGTGCATTTTGTCCTGAGTACGCTGATATCCCATATGTGGGGGGGGGATCCACTGTGATCGCCTTACTGCTATCTTTGGGAGGCAGAATGAACAAATCCACAAAAGGTGAAGAATTGGTTTTATTTTTTAACGCCGTTCCTCGTGCGGTATTAGTGATTAGGCGACTTTATTCCTCGGATCGGTGCGATTACAGTGATACCAGATTTATACCCTTTTTTCATGTTTAGCTTCTGTCACACTCTAAAAGACGTTTTTTTTTTAAATAATTTTTTGTAAGAAATGTTTGCATCGCCGTATGACAGAGTTATCTGTGGGCTTATTTTTTGCGTGACGAGCTGATGTTTTTATTGGTATCATATTCGGGCACATAACTTTTTTGGTCGCCTCCTATTCCGATTTTTGTGGAAGCAGAATAAACAAAAACCAGCAATTCAGGAATTGTTTTTTTTTTTTCCTCCATTCCGCGTGTGGTAAAATTGATAAAGCAGCTTTATTCAGCGGGTCACTACGATTACAGCGATACCTCATTTATATATTTTTTTATGTTTTGGCGTTTTTTACACAATAACAAATTTTATAGAAAAAATAATTATTTTTGCATCAGTTTATTCCGCGAGCTATAACTTTTTTATTTTTTCGCTGATGATGCTGTATAGTGGCTTGTTTTTTGCTGGACAAGATGACGTTTTCAGTGGTACCATGATTATTTATATCCGACTTTTTGATTGCGTGTTATTGCACTTTTTCCAAGCGGTATGATGATACCGCTTGGAAAAAGTATAATTTACTACTTTTTTGTGGTTTTTTTTACGGCTTTCACTGAAGGGGTTAACTAGGGTTACGCTTTTATAGATGGGATTTTTACGGACGGTGCGATACCAAACATGTGTATTTTTTGTTTTTTGTTTTTTTATTACATAAAAATGTGTATTTTTTAGGGGAATTTTTTAAAATTATTTTTTAATATTTTTTTTTTACAATTTTTTTAAAAAAATGCTTTTTTTTAACTTGTCCCTTTATGGGACTTTCACTTTTTTTACTTTTGATTGCAGTTACAATGCATTGCAATGCTCCAGCATTGCGATGCATTGTACCTATAGTGAAAGCTGCAGTGAACATGATCACAGCAGCTTTCCGTAGCTAGATGACCCGGAGGTTGTCATGACAACACTCGGGTCATCAAGGCAGAGATCGGGCCCTGCAAATACATTGCAGGGCGCTAATCTGAGGCAGAGGGAGCTCTCGACCCTCTGCCTCCCCCCTGAGTGCTGCGATCAGGGGGCGTCGCTCCCGGCTGTCAGTGCAGGAAGCTCGGCCACTGCAGCGCTGAGCTCCTGCACTGATCGGGCAGAAGAGGCTGAAATTTCAGCCTCTTCTGCCTGATCACTGCTGTGTTTGGTCAGTCAGATTGACTGACCAATCACAGCGCTGTAGGTGTGGGGACCGACGGCAAAGGTCCCCGCACCGCTTGCTGTGCCTGTCAGCTGTCATAGACAGCTGTCGGCATTGAACTACCACTGCGTGTTTACATGCAGTGGTAGTTCAAACGCATGACGTGCACAGTCCGTCAAGGTGCCAAAACTGACACCTTGCCATGACGGACTGTGCACGTCATTGGACATTAAGGGGTTAAAGAAATGAATTTATTGGGGAATATTTTTTTTTTCATTATTTAGGAATTTTTTTTACAAATGTTTATTTTTATTTTTTTTACATTTTTACTTTGTCCCAGGGTGGGACATCACTGTGTAGGGTCAGATCGCTGGTGTGACAGTGTGCACTCCCTGCAGGACCCAGCGGCCATCTTGGATCCGGGGTCCTGCAGTGAGGAGAGTCCCTCGGAACAGCTCGACACATCGAGCTGTTGTGAGGGTCTCAGGGGAGCGCGCAGGGAGCCCCTTCCCTGCGCGATGCTTCCCTGTGCCCCCTATACACCTCGATCATGTTTGATCGCGGTGTGCCAGGGGTTAATGTGCCAGGAGCGCGGCCGATCGCTGCGACGTACTATCCTGTCCATGGTCAGATTGTCTTGGGTTTCATGGACAGGATAGTATGTCGCATGGCAGAAAGGGGTTAAACCTCCTAAAGTGCTAACAAAATAAAACATTTTGCAAATTGTGCTGATGTATAGCAGACATGAAGGAAATGTTATTTATTAATGTTTTTCTATGGTAAGACTATCTGAATTAAAGGAATAATCATTCAAAGTTTAAAAATTGCAAATTTTTTAACATTTTTCTCAAATTTCTGATATTTTTTATAAATAAACACAAAACAACAACCTAAATTTACCATTATCATAAAGTATAATCTGTGACGAAAAAACACAAAATCACTGGGATTTGTTAAAGCATTCCAGAGTTATTACCACATAAAGTGACACTGGTCAGATTTCAAAAGTTTGGCTCCGTCACTAAGGGGTTAAAAAAGCATTCAAGAAGTTTATTAACCCTTAAGGTACTTCACAGAAATTTTTTGAATGCTTTAAAAAAAATTAACATTTAACTTTTTTTTCACAAAAAAATTATTTCAGGTCTAATTTTTTTATTGCACACCAAAAGTTATTGTGCAATTTGTCCTGAGTACACTGATACCCCATATGTGGGGGTAACCACTGTTTCAGCGCTAGGCAGAGCACGGAGTGGAAGGAGCGCCATTTGACTTTTTCAATGCAAAATTGGCTGGAATTGAGATCGGACCCCATGTCGCATTTGGAGAGCTCCTGATGTGCCAAAACAGTGGAACCAACCAAAATTATGGAATCTAGACCCCCCCCCAAGACACTTATCTAGATGTATGGTGAGAACTTTGAACCCCCAAGTGCCAAGTGCTTCACATAAGTTTATAACGTAGAGCCATAAAAATAAAAAATCATATTTTTTCCACAAAAATAATATTTTTGACCCCAATTTTTTATTTTCCAAAGGGTAATGGAAGAAATTGGACCCAAACAATTATTGTGCAATTTGTCCTGAGTACGATGATACTCCATACGTGGGGTTAAACCACTGTTTTGGTGCATGGCAGAGCTCAGAAGAGAAGGAGCACCGTTTAACTTTTTCAACGCAGAATTGGCTGGAATTGAGATCAGACATAATGTTGCGTTTGGAGAGCCTCTGATGTGCCTAGTGGAAATCCCCCAATTCTAGCTCCAACTCTAACCCCAACACACCCCTAACCCTAATCCCAACCCTAAACCTAGCCCTGAACCTAATCCCAACCCTAACCCTAATGGGAAAATGGAAATAAATACATTTTTATAATTTTATTATTTTTCCCTAAATAAGGGTGTGTTAAAGAGGGGTTTGATTTACTATTTATAGTGGGTTTTTATGTTTGGCAGCTGTCACACCCTAAAAGATGCTTTTTATTGCAAAAAATAGTTTTTGCATCACCACATTTTGAGAGCTATAATTTTTCCATATTTAGGCACACAGAGTCATGTGAGGTCTTGTTTTTTGCAGGACGAGTTGACGTTTTTATTTGTACCATTTTCGGCCACATGACATTTTTTGATCGCTTCTTATTACGATTTTTGGGAGGCAGAATGAACAAAACCAGCAATTCATTAATTTCTTTTTGTGGGGGCCTTTATACCATTCCGCGAGTGGTAAAATTGATAACCTGGTTTTATTTTTCAGGTCAGTTTGATGACAGCGATACTTAATTTATATAATTTTTTTATGTTTTAGCGCTTTTATACAAAAAATTTTTTTATATAAAAAAATAATTATTTTTGCATCGCTTAATTCTGACAGCTATAACTTTTTTATTTTTTTTGCTGATGATGCTGTGCTGTGGCTCATTTTTTGCAGGACAAGATTACATTTTCAGCGGTACCATGTTATATGCATATTTTTGACAGCATGTTATTCCACTTTTTGTTTGTCGGTATGATGATCCTCACCCGTTACCTCTCCACTTACTCCCTTCTAGACCCTTCACAGTCCGGCTTCCGCCCCCTACATTCGACTGAAACTGCACTCATCAAAGTGACCAATGACCTTCTTACAGCAAAACGTAACGGTGACCACTCTCTGCTCATTCTTCTCGACCTTTCTGCAGCTTTCGACACGGTTGACCACCGTCTCCTACTGTCTAGGCTCCACTCACTAGGTATTAAGGACACTGTTCTCTCCTGGTTCTCCTCCTATCTTTCTAACCGCTCCTTCAGTGTTTCGTTCTCTGGCTCCACATCATCTCCTCTTCCTCTCACTGTCGGTGTACCCCAGGGCTCAGTCCTTGGCCCCCTTCTCTTCTCTCTCTACACGGCCCCAATTGGACAGACCATCAGCAGATTTGGCTTTCAGTACCATCTTTATGCTGATGACACACAACTATACACGTCATCCCCCGACCTTACCCCCGCTGTACTACAGAACGCCACCGACTGTCTGTCCGCAGTCTCCAACATCATGTCCGCTCTCTTTCTGAAACTTAACCTCTCCAAAACTGAACTTCTTCTGCTCCCGCCGTCTACTAACCTCCCTAAATTTGACATATCCCTCTCCGTGGGCGGCACCATAATAACACCCCGGCAGCAGGCTCGCTGTCTGGGGGTTATGTTTGACACCAATCTTTCCTTCACCTCCCATATACAATCTCTTGCCCACTCTTGCCGCCTACACCTAAAGAACATCTCTAGAATCCGCCCTTTTCTCACCATGGAAACAACAAAAACCCTCACTGTAGCATTGATCCACTCCCTCCTGGATTACTGCAACGCTCTATTACTTGGCCTCCCCATTACTCAACTATCCCCTCTCCAGTCCATCCTTAATGCAGCAGCCAGGGTAATCCATCTGGCTAATCGGTACTCGGACGCGTCCGCTCTTCGCCAATCCTTACACTGGCTGCCCATTCATTATAGGATCCAATTCAAAGTACTGGTTCTCACCCACAAAGCTCTCCACAGTGCAGCACCCCCCTACATCTCCTCCCTCATTTCTATCTATCGGCCTAACCGACTGCTGCGCTCTGCAAACGACTTTCGACTAACCTCTGCACTAATTCGTACCTCCCACTCCCGACTCCAAGACTTCTCCCGCGCTGCGCCAATCCTCTGGAATGCTCTACCCCAAGAAATTAGGACTATTCACAATTTGCATGGTTTCAGGCGCTCCCTCAAAACACATTTGTTCAGAGCGGCCTATCACATTCACTAATCAAAGTCACTCCATGTGTAAGTGTGTGTGTGTAGCCCATTCACTATCTCCATCCATCCCCTCACTCCCTCAAGATGGCTGGACCATCATTGTAAATACACCATTGTATATAAACACCTGTACTTTGTATCTCCCCCACCTCATTGTAGATTGTAAGCTCTCACGAGCAGGGGCGGCTTATTTTGCTTTAATTATTGTATTGTTAACGTTGTTACTTATGACTTGTGTTCTGAAACTGTTAAACTGTAAAGCGCTGCGGAATATGTTGGCGCTATATAATAAAGATTATTATTATTATTATTATTATGATAAAGCATTGTTTTTTTTGCCTTGTTTTTTTTAAGGAGTTCACTAAAGGGGTTAACTAGTGGGCCAGTTTTATAGGGCAGGTCGTTATGGATGCGGCAGTACTAAACATGTGTACTTTTATTGTTTTTTTATTTATTTACATAAAGAAATGAATTTATTGGGGAATATTTTTTTTTCTTTATTCAGGAATTTTCAGGAATTTTTTTAAAATTATTTTTACACATGTTAATTTTTTTATACTTTTTTACTTTGTCCCATGGTGGGACATCACTATATAGTGTCAGATCGCTGATCTGACAGTTTGCAGAGCCCTCTGTCAGATCAGCGATCTGCCAGGCAATGCAGGAGGCTTCTCAGGGCCTGCTTTCAGCACCACCAGCAAGTCACCTCCCTGCAGGACCCTGCCAGACCCTACGGCCATCTTGGATCCCGGGGCCTGCAGGGAGGAGGCCCTCGGAACAACGCAATCACATCACGTTGTTCTGAGGGTCTCAGGGAGGCATGCAAGGAGCCCCCTCCCTGCCCAATGCTTCCCTATGCCGCCGGAATACTGCCATCATGTTTGATCGCAGTGTTCCGGGGGTTGAAGTGCCCGGAGCAGTCCATGACCGCTCCTGGCACATAATGCCAGGTGTCAGCTTTAATAATCAGTAGACACCCGGCCACGATCGGCTGCGCTCCCCCGGTGAGTGCGACTGATCGCACATGACGTACTATCCGTCCACAGTCATACGGGCCCGGGTCACCTGGACGGGATAGTACGTTAGATGTCAGAAAGGGGTTAAATCCTCATGAATCATACCACAAATTGTTTTAGTTTGTGAGACTGGAGAATTTCAGGAGTTTCTACTCAAAGTCGATCCACAACAGATCAAGCTGATCTTCTCTAGAAATGAATGCTTGTTTATGCGCAGAGATCTGACTGTCAAAATTGAAATTAAGAGTATGAATATGTCTAAGTAATACATTGTTTAATTATGAAGAATGAATGAATGAATAAACAAGTCAACCCACCAACCCATTCAGTACATAAGGTGTCTACCAAGCATTCACTCTCTGGGGTCTGTGTTGTTATAGAAACATCTCAGTCATAAATTGACAATTATCTTTACAGAAAAGAAAATGTATGGAAGATTTGTCTCTAAGTATAACTAATCACTGTGGTTATTACAGGTGAATATACTTGTACTTAGTAAAGTATCTGTCACTGCACTATTCCGATTGCTTAGCAGAGAAAATTCTTAGCTCCAATTTTTACAATTGTACTTCAACATCATGAGAAAATCAGAAAATGCAAAAAAGTACAATCAGAAATAACTGTAACAAATAATTACTGAAGTTTTCAGCAGTAGAAAATCAATATCAAATGGTCAGTGAAAGGAATTCCAATGCTAAATCATTTGGATGAGTTTGGCTTCCGTATGTTTCCCCAAATGATTTATATAATTTAATTTATTATATTGATTTTAAATCTTTTCCTGTCTGCTCGGAATAAAAAGTAACGGAGCATAGTATACATATAGCTATCACTTTATGCCTAGCATATTTGCTGTCAGTGCATGTAGTTCTCATAAATATTATATTATATACGTTGCTGACGTTGTTTCCAAGCATGCACAAATATAAAACATACCATGTATTAGGTAATATTACCAATATTCTTCAGCTTAGTAGGTCTAATATAAAATAGGGCCAAGAAATTAAATCTGAGGCTGCAGAATAAAATGTTACATATGACATACAACCTTACTTATACTGTAGTTCTTTACTATAGATCCTCAAGCTTTTTAAACAGAGGGCCAGTTCACTGTCCCTCAGACCATTGGAGGGCCGGAATATAGTTTAAAAAAAACTATGAACAAATTCCTATGCACACTGACTGCACATATCTTATTTTGATGTAAAAAAAAACAAAACAGGAACAAATACAATATTTAACCCCTTAGTCACAGAGCCATTTTGCAGCTTAATGACCGGGCCAATTTTTACAATTCTGACCACTGTCAATTTATGAGGTTATAACTCTGGAACGCTTTAACGAATCCAGCTGATTCTGAGACTGTTTTTTCGTGACATATTGTATTTCACGTTAGTGGTAAAATTTCTTTGATATGACTTGTGTTTATTTATGAAAAAAACGGAAATATGGCAAAAATTTTGAAAATTTAACAATTTTCAAACTTTAAATTTTTATGCCCTTAAATCAGAGAGATATGTCACACAAATTTCTTAATAAATAACATTTCCCACATGTCTACTTTACATCAGCACAATTTTGAGAACAAAATTTTTTTTTTGTTACGAAGTTATAAGGGTTAAAAGTTGACCAGCAATTTCTCATTTTTACAACACCATTTTTTTTTTAGGGACCACATCACATTTGAAGTCACTTTGAAAATACCCAAAAGTGACACCATTCTAAAAACTGCACCCCTCAAGGTGCTCAAAACCACATTCAAGAAGTTTATTAACCCTTTACGTGCTTCACAGGAACTGAAGCAATGTGGAAGGAAAAAATTAACATTTAACTTTTTTTGCAAAAACTTTACTTCGGAACCAATTTTTTTTATTTTCACAACTGTTAAAAGAAAAAATGAACCACAAAATTTGTTGTGCAATTTCTCCTGAATAAGCCGATACCCAATATGTGGGGGTAAACCACTTTTTGGGCGCACGGCAGAGGTCGCAAGGGAAAGAGCGCCATTTGACTTTTTCAACGCAGAATTGGCTGGACGCCATGTCGCGTTTGTAGAGGCCCTGATGTGTCTAAACAATGGAAACCCATCACAAGTGACCCCATTTTGGAAACTAGACCCCCTAAGGAACTTATCTAGATCTGTAGTGAGCACTTTGAACCCCCAAGTGTTTCACTAAAGTTTATAATGCCTGGGTGTGAGAAAAAAAAGTCATATTTTTTCCACAAAAACAATCTTTTCACCCCAAGTTTTATTTTCCCAAGGGTAACAAGACCCCAAAAGTTTTTGTGCAATTTGTCCTGAGCATGCTGATACCCCATATGAGGGGGTAAACCACTGTTTGGGTGCATGGCAGAGCTTGGAAGGGAAGGAGCGACGTTTGACTTTTTCAATGCAGAATTGGCTGGACGTCATGTCGTGTTTGTAGAGGCCCTGATGTGTCTAAACAGTGGAAACCCCCCACAAGTGACCCCATTTTGGAAACTAGACCCCCCAAGGAGCTTATCTAGATGTGTGTTGAGCACTTTGAACCTCCAAGTGCTTCACAGAAGGTTATAATGCCCGGGCATGAAAATAAAAAGTCATATTTTTTCCACAAACCTGATCGTATAGTCCCCAATTTTTTATTTTCCCAAGGGTAACAGGAGAAATTAGACCACAAAAGTTGTTGTCCAATTTGTCCTGAGTACGCTGATACCCCATATGTGGGGGGGACCACTGTTTGGGCGCACGGCATTGCTTGGAAGGGAAGGAGCGCCGTTTGACTTTTTCAAACCAAAATTGGCTGGAATTGAAATTGGACACCATGTCGCGTTTGCAGAGCCCCTGATATGCCTAAACAGTGGAAACCCCTCACAAATGACACCATTTTGGAAACTAGACCCCTTAAGGAACTTATCTAGATGTGTGGTGAGCACTTTGAACCCCCAATTGCTTCACAGAAATTTATAAACATAGAGCCGTGAAAATAAAAAATCATTTTTTTCCTCAAAATTGATTTTTTAGCCTGCTATTTTTTTATTTTCCCAAGGGTAATAGGAGAAATTGGACCCCAAAAGATGTTGTGCAATTTTTCCTGAGTACGCTGATACCCCATATGTGAGGTGAAACCACTGTTTGGGAGCATGGTAGTGCTTGGAAGGGAAGGAGCGCCATTTTGTAATGCAGACTTTGATGGAATGTTCTGCGGGCGTCATGTGTTTGCAGAGCCCTTGATCTGCCTAAACAGTAGAAACCCCCTGCAAGTGACACCATTTTGGAAACTAGACCCCCCAAGGAGCTTATCTAGATGTGTGTTGAGCACTTTGAACCCCCAAGTGCTTCACAGAAATTTATTAACGCAGAGCCATGAAAATAAAAAATCATTTTTTTCCTCAAAAATGATTTTTTTTAGCCAGCTATTTTTTATTTTTCCAAGGGTAACAGGAGAAATTAGAACCCCAAAATTGGTGTGCAATTTGTCCTGAGTACGCTGATACCCCATATGTTGGGGTAAACCACTGTTTGGGCGCACGGCAGGGCTCGGAAGGGAGGGAGCGCCATTTGACTTTTTGAACGCCACGTCGTGTTTGGAGACCCCCTGATGTGCCTAAATAGTGGAAACCCCTCAATTCTAGCTCCAACCATAACCCCAACACACCCCTAACCCTAATCCCAACCCTAATCCTAACCTAAATACCAACCTTAATTCCAACCCTGATTGTAACCCTAACCCTAATTGTAACCCTAACTCTAAATGTAACCCTAACCCTAATTTTAACCCTAACCCTAATTGTAACCCTAACCCTAATTCTAACCCTAATTATAACCCTAACCCTAAGGCTAGGTTCATTTTGCATTTTACCAGCCCGTTCAACACATAGCATTGATGGGCTGGTAACAGTATAGCATAACGCGATCGCACTATGCTATACCCATTAGCGCAGAGGAATCAGCAGATGATTCATCTGCGCTAGCGGTGACGGAGCCCAGACGCTGCAGCCCACATCCGAGGCTCCGTCACTGAATGATGGCACGTCGCAAACACATGCCGCTTTACGGCATGCGTCGCGATGCGCCCTCAAAAGGGGGTGAATGGCAGTGTTAACGGACTGCGTTACACCGCGTTATACCGCGGTGTAACGCAGTCCATCTAACAGACTGCCATAACGCAGTGTGAACCCAGCCTAACCCTAATTATAACCCTAACCCTAATGCTAACCCTAACCCTAATTATAACCCTAACCCTAATAATAACCCTAATTATAACCCTAACGGAAAAATGAAAATAAATATAATTTCTATATTTTATTATATATCCCTAACTAAGGGGGCGATAAAGGGGGGTTTATGTACTGTTTTTTTTATTTTGATCACAGTGATCAAAATCTACTTTCTGGAGAATGAATGAAAAAAATTTTGAATCTGCCGCTAGGCAGATTCGGCGCGCGCACTGTGCATGCGCCCGCCATTTTCTTTTTACAAGAAGAAGACCAGGAAGATCGGAGGACAGGGGGACCTGCCGCAGGACACGGGCAGGTACAGAGGGGGTTTCAGGGGACCTGGGGACCCTAATTCTCTCCCCTCTGATGTGCGATCACATCAGAGGGGAGAGAAATCATTTTCTTTTTGTTGCGGTCGCCGAGACCCCAGAGAAAATTGCCCATCCCCCCCCAGCACATCGCGGCGGGCGCACTGAGCATGCGCCCGCCATTTTCTCAATGGTGGCGGCACCGGGGGACACCGGAGGGCCCTGGGGCGATAAGAGGGGATTGAGGGCCACATGGGGGTCCCGGGGACCCTTTTTCTCTCTCCTCTGATGTCCGATGACATCAGAGGAGAGAAAAATTAAATGGCACAACATTTTTTTTTTTGTTGTTGCGATCGCTGTTATAGGGTTAATAACGGCGATCGCAACATCGGTGTCAGTAAAAACTGACCCGATTCATGTTCTCTGGGGTCTCGGCTCCCCAGAAAAAATGCACCTCTGGGGGGCGCTATTAACTTTTTCCACAGCGCCGTTAATTAACGGCGCTGTGGTTTAAGTACCCTTAATGACCGCCGTTAAAAGGCGTATCGGCGGTCGTTAAGGGGTTAAAATGAAGAACAAGTAAAGTTAAATCAACAAACTTACCGATATTTCAATGGGTTCTTTGAATATTCTACACTCTGAGTCAATTTTTCTCTTTCTTCATATCATTGTTTCCTAGGGTTTCAAATTGCTATTAGTAAAATACCAATATATATATACAGCACTACAAAAACAATATAACGGCAATACAATTGCCCACACAGAGACACACAGACTGCACTGCCCATCAATGCAGTCTGATCAGTGCCCATCAATGAAGCCTTGCCAGTCCATATTATCAGCCTCACCAGTGCCCATATTGGTGGAACTCCGCTTTTACCTCAGGCTCAGACTGGTGTGGTGCGAGATTCCCCAAAAGGCAGGTAAATGTCCCCAATAGGCAGGTAAATGTCCCCAATAGGCAGCATAGTCCCCAATAGGCAGGTAAATGTCCCCAATAGGCTGCACAGGTCTCCAATAGGCAGCATAGTCCCCAATAGGCAGGTAAATGTCCCCAATAGGCAGCATAGGTCCCCAATAGGCAGGTAAATTTCCCCAATAGGCAGCATAGTCCTCAATAGGCAGGTAAATGTACCCAATAGGCAGCATAAGTCCCTAATAGGCAGTATAGTCCCCATTAGGCAGGTAAATGTCCCCAATAAGCAACACAGGTCCCAATAGGCAGCACAGGTCCCCAATAGGCAGCATAGTCCCCAATAAGCAGGTAAATGTCCCCAATAGGCAGCATAGGTCTCCAATTGGCATAATAGACCAGACCCGGCGTTAAAAAAAATAAATGTTAGCAGAGGTCAGACTGCTCCAAAATATTGGTGAAATTGATCCCAACACCTTGGGTCAGGGCTCTTTTACGGATCTTAAAGAAAAAAGTGTCAAAATGCCTCCCTCCTCTAGTGACCTTTCAGCAATGTATTTTTTTTCTAATTTGGTAACCACTGATTTAATTTAACGCTCTCACAATCACATTCATTGTAAGTACAATTGCTCTAAAAAAGAAATGGAAGCAATCAAATGGCTTGAACGAGATGATAGTGTTGTGATCAAACCCTCAGATAAAGGGGGTAATATTGTCCTCTTAGGGGTTGACAATTATCAACAGATGTGTGAATCAATTCTAGGGGATACAGGATCCTATGGAATTCTCTCATATACACCAAGCATGGAATATCATAATGAATTGCGAGATATATTGCTGGAAGGCCTAGAGAGTAAAGTGATCACAAAAACAGAGTTTGATTTTATTCTTCCTAGTTGTCCCATCACTTTTTACTGCCTACCCAAGATTCACAAGGTCCTTAACCCTCTTAAAGGTAGGCCCATTGTGTCGGGTGTAGGCAGTCTATGCCAAAATGCAGGCATCTATTTAGATCGCATACTCTCACCATTTGTGTCCACATTACCCTCTGACGTACAGGACACTCCTGATCTCCTTTGTCAATTGGAGGGCTTAAATGTTGATCCTGAATCTTTTCTTGCCAGTATAGATGTAGAAGCTTTGTATTCTTCCATTCCTCATGATAGGGGATTGGAAGCTGTCAAGTACTTTCTGTATATGCTGGATTGTCAGTTTCAAGATCATAATCAGTCTATCCTTATGCTTCTTTGGTTCTGCCTTACTAGGAACTTCTTTACATTTAACCACAAAACCTACCACCAGCTGAGGGGGACCGCCATGGGTAGCCCTTGTGCTCCTGCCTATGCCAAACTCTTCCACATCTGGTGGGAGGAGACTGTGGTTCACGGTAATAATTCAGCGGAAAATGACGTGTGTGAAATTTGGACACGTTATATTGACGACGTTTTGATCGTATGGAGGGGCTCGATTGAGGAGTTTAATAACTTTGTCGTCAAGCTCAATCATAATGACATTGGGTTATCTTTTACATCAGTAATTGAACCTTCCTCTCTACCTTTCCTAGATATTCTTATTGAGAAGGGGACAAAGGTGAGCTTATTACCTCCATCTATAGGAAACCTACAGCCACCAATGCCCTCTTACAATGGAATATGGATAAGTCACCATCCTAAACATTTAAACTAGGTATCCCCAAGGGGCCATACCTCAGGGTCTGAAGGAATTGCTCTACAGATGCTCTCTTTGAGACTCAAGCCAGGGAACTAAGGGATAGGTTCATTTCTTGAGGATATCCACAACATATCCTCACAAAAGCGTACCAAGAAGCTAGGAATAGAGACCGGACAGACTTACTAAATCCCAAACCTATAACACAAGAAGGAGATAAAATGATATTCATCACTACTTTTGATAATGGTGCAGCTCAGGTGTGGGACATTCTACAGAAACACTGGCCTATCCTTTGTATGAACACAAACATTGGCACCACCAAAAGTAAACAACCATTAATCACCTATAAAAAAGCGAGATCTTTGAATGACAGATTAGTTCATAGTCATTTTATTAGACCTACAACAAAGACCAGGCTTACTAGTGATGTTAAGAGTTGCTTTAGATGCGGCCATTGCGTAGCATGCCCCCACATAGGTATGTGTTATGTTTAGGTAGCTGAGGAGAAATAGCAAAAACAGTAATACACCAGAGAGGCTGGAACCTATTGGATTGCAGTAACCTGAACTAACCACACAACTAGAGGTAGCCGTGGAGCGTTCCTGCGTTGATCCTAGACGCCTCATCACAGCCTGAGAGATAACTACACCTAAAGGCAGAAAGATGAAAGCTATCTGCCCTGGAGCAGATCCCCAAAGAAAATAGGAAGCCCCCAAACATGTAATGGCGGTTAGACAAGAAGAAATCACGGACACAGACAGAAAATAGAATGAGCAAATGCTGGGGCCCAATCTGTCTAGACAGAAAAGTACAGGAAAGAATTCTGACTGCAATCCAAAAAAACCCTAAAAAATACCAACACTTCTGATTGCCAAAAACCTGAGATCACACGATCTCATCCACCTAAATCAGATCTCTGGTGTAACAAAACCAAGCCGCAGCCACTGAAAAAACAGGAAAAAGCAAATGAACAAATAACAGTGGCTAAAGATAAATTGAGAGGAGCACAGGCCCCAGGAGGGGACCCGGCTGAACTCCAAAAGTGCAGAAAGCTATGCAAAAAGCAAGCACAAAAAAAAAGCAAAAATATCTTATCTGAAAGCAGCAGACGCAGGCAAGACTCCAGCAAACTTCCAAATGAACCAGGAACCACAATTGAGACAAGAACAATTGATCACCGGCAACCACCACAGGAGGGAACCTCCCCCACATCAGTCCAGTCAGTGATCCCAGATTGCCATTCCTCGCTGGAAGGTTCAGCACTGTCTGCAACCACCAGAGGGAGCCCCCGCTCAGAAACCATCTCCAGCACATTCACAACAGTACCCCCCCTTGAGGAGGGGTCACAGAACCCTCACTTGTGCAACCAGGTCGGCCAGGATGAGCTCTATGGTACGCACGGATGAGTCTCCCAGCATGGATATCCGAAGCAAACACCCAAGAATTGTCCTCCTGACCATAACCTCTCCACTTAACCAAATACTGGAGTTTCCGTCTAGAAAAACGAGAATCCAATATTTTCTCAACCACATACTCCAGATTGCCCTCAACCAAAACAGGGTAAGGAGGCGCAGCCATAGGAACCACTGGCTCAACAAACCTCTTCAATAAGGACTTGTGGAACACGTTATGGATCTTAAATGTCCCTGAAAGAAGCAAACGGAAGGAAACCGGATTAAGAATCTCCATGATCTTATAAGGTCCAATGAACCTAGGCTTAAACTTTGGAGATGCAACCCTCATAGGGATATTTCTTGAGGACAACCAAACCAAGTCCCCCACTTTAAACCGAGGACCATCAGTCCTTTGCCGGTTGGCAAACCGCTGGGCCTTCTCTTGAGAGAGAGGCAACCTCTCCACTACCTGGTCCCAAATCTGTTGCATTCGCTCCACAGCAGAGTCAACACCCGGACAGACAGAAGCCTCCGCCTGTCCCGAAGAAAATCGAGGGTGAAACCCAGAATTGCAGAAAAACGGAGACATCAAGGTGGCAGAGCTAGCCCTATTATTAAGATCAAACTCAGCCAAAGGCAAAAAAGAGACCCAGTCATCTTGATCAGCAGACACAAAACATCTCAAATAAGTCTCCAAGGTCTGGTTTGTTCTCTCGGTTTGTCCATTGGTCTGAGGATGAAATGCAGAGGAAAAAGATAATTGAACACCAAGTTTAGAAGAAAATGTCCTCCAAAATCTGGAAACAAACTGGACTCCTTTGTCAGACACTATGTTCTCCGGAATGCCATGTAACCAAACCACGTGCTGAAGGAACAAAGGCACGAACTCGGAGGAGGAAGGTAACTTAGGTAATGGCACAAGATGTATCATCTTGGAAAACCTATCACAGATTAACCAGATAACGGTTATTGTCTGAGAGACAGGGAGGTCGGAAATAAAATCCATAGAGATATGGGTCCTTGGCCTCTTGGGCACAGGTAATGGCACTAACAAACCACTACAGCGAGAGCAAGGCTTGGAACGAGAGCAAGTCCCACAGGACTGCACAAAGTCCCTGAGGTCACGAGACAAAGTAGGCCACCAAAAGGACCGACTCACCAAGTCTCTGGTACCAAAAATCCCGGGATGACCAGCCAGCGTTGAACAATGAATCTCAGACATCACACTCTTCTTCCACTGGTCTGGGACAAACAATTTCCCAAAAGGGCAGCGCTCAGGTTTATCCTCCTGATACCCTTCCAGAGCCAGTCTCAAATTGGGCGAGATGGCGGAAAGTACTACACCCTCTTTCAAAATAACAGCAGGATCAGATAACTCAGGAGAATCCGCAAAGAAACTCCTCGAGAGGGCATCCGCCTTAACATTCTTAGTGCCAGGAAGAAAAGAAACCACAAAATTAAAACGTGTGAAAAACAAGGCCCACCTGGCCTGTCTAGGTTTAAGTCGCTTGACTGATTCGAGATAAACCAGGTTCTTATGGTCCGTGAGGACCACCACCTGATGTTTGGCTCCTTCCAGCCAATATCTCCACTCTTCAAAGGCCCACTTCATGGCCAATAACTCCCGATTACCCACGTCATAATTACGTTCAGTTGGAGAAAATTTTCGAGAGAAAAAGGCACAAGGTTTACTCTTAGAGGTCTCTGGATCCCTTTGGGACAAAACGGCACCTGCCCCAATTTCAGAAGCATCAACCTCCACCTGAAACGGTTGAGTAACATCAGGCTGCCGTAGAACAGGAGCAGAAATGAATCTCTGCTTAAGTTCCTGAAACGCAGAAACTGGCTCAGGAGGCCAATTCACCACATCAGAACCCTTTTTGGTCAAATCAGTCAATGGTTTAACAATACTGGAGAAATTACCAATAAATTTACGATAAAAATTGGCAAAACCCAAAAATCTCTGAAGAGCCTTTAATGAAGTAGGTTGAACCCAATCACAGATGGCCTGAACCTTGACCGGGTCCATTTCAATAACAGATGAAGACAAAATGAATCCCAGAAATGAGACCTTCTGTATGCCAAAAAGACACTTTGATCCCTTCACATACAGTGCATTCTCTCTCAAAATCTGGAACACAGTCCGAACATGTTTCACATGAGAGTTCAAGTCTTTGGAAAAAATCAAAATATCATCCAAATAAACAATCAGAAATTTATCCACCAGATCCCTGAAAATATCAATCATGAAGGATTGGAAGACGGAAGGAGCATTAGTGAGCCCAAAGGGCATCACTAGGTACTCAAAATGCCCCTCTGGAGTATTAAACGCCATCTTCCATTCATCCCCGTGCTTAATGCGAATAAGGTTATACGCCCCCCTGAGGTCAAGCTTGGTAAACCAACTAGCACTTTTCACTCTGGAAAACAGGTCAGAAATCAAGGGTAACGGATATTGATATTTCACAGTGATCTTATTCAGGAGGCGATAATCAATACACGGCCTCAATGAACCATCCTTTTTGGCCACAAAGAAAAAAACGGCTCCCAAGGGTATAGAGGATGGTCTGATATGACCCTTCTCCAATGACTCCTTTTTATAAGATCGCATAGCATCGTGTTCAGGTACAGATAAGTTAAAAAGGCGACCCTTAGGAAATTTACCACCAGGCACTAACTCAATAGCGCAATCGTAGCTTCTGTGAGGGGGTAAGGACACAGACTTCCTTTCACTAAACACATCAGAAAAATCAGTCAAAAAGTCAGGGACATCCTGAGACTGGGGAGAGGCAGAAAAAACAGGAGTGTCAGCATTAACACATTGGCAGCCCCAACTGGTCACAGACACAGATTTCCAATCCAAAACAGGATTATGAATCTGTAACCAAGGGAAACCCAGTACAATAATGTCATGCAGATTATGCAACACCAGAAATTTGCAACTCTCCTGATGATCTGGTTCAACCCTCATTATCACCTGAGCAGAAAATTGGAGTTTATTCTCCACCAAAGGGGTATAATCAATGCCCAGTAGGGGAATAGACTTCCGCAGGGGTATCATGGGAAAGCCACAACGTTTGGCAAAGTCAAAATCCATCAGGTTAATAGCTGCTCCTAAATCAACAAAAGCCTGAGCCGAAAATGTGGACATGGAGCAAATCAGGGTAACAGTCAGCAGAAATTTAGTCTGAACACTACCCAAGACAACTGAGCGCGCAAAACGTCTTCCCCGCTTAGGGCAGACAGAAATAGCATGAGAGGCGTCACCACAGTAGAAACATAACCCATTGCGCTTTCGAAACTCATGACGCTATGCCCCAGAAGTCACTCCATCACACTGCATGGGCTCAGGAGCTGGCCCACAAGGCAACACCATCTGACGCATACCTCTGCGCTCACGCAAACGTCTGTCAATTTGAATAGCCAAAGACATAGAATCATTGAGACCAGAGGGAACAGGGAATCCCACCATAACGTCCTTTACATTCTCTGAAGACCCTTCCGAAAAAGGGCTGCCAAAGCATGATCATTCCATTTGGTCAGGACTGCCCACTTTTGAAATTTCTGACAGTACAGTTCAGCGGCTTCACAGCCCTTACTTAATGCCAACAAGGTTTTTTCAGCTTGGTCAGTGACATTAGGTTCATCGTACAACAAACCCAGAGCCTGAAAAAATACCTCAACATCATTTAAAACAGGATCCCCAGGTGTCAGGGAAAAAGCCCAATCCTGAGGGTCACCGCGCAGGAGAGAGATGACAATTTGAACCTGCTGTGCTGCGTTCCCTGAGGACTTAGGCTCTAGGGACAGCACGGTGGCTCAGTGGATAGCACTGCAGCGCTGGAGTCCTGGGTTCGAGTCCCACCAAGGACAACATCTGCAAGGAGTTTGTATGTTCTCCCCGTGTTTGCGTGGGTTTCCTCCGGATACTCCGGTTTCCTCCCACACTCAAAAAAAAAAAAAACAAACAACATACTGATAGGGAATCTAGATTGTGAGCCCCTTCGGGGACAGCGACGATAATGTGTGCAAACTGTAAAGCGCTGCGGAATATGTTAGCGCTATATAAAAATAAAGATTATTATTATAAGGCAAAAAACAACTTACAGTTATTTTTGAAATTCAGAAATTTAGCCCGATCTCCCAAAAACAAATCTGGCATGGGGATCCTAGGTTCCACAACCGGCAACCTAGCAAGATAGGTAGCAATACTCTGAACCTCAGTGGCAAGCTGCTCCACATGGCCAGACAACTGTGCAAACTCCATTGAGAGAAAAAAAATAAAAATCCTCCTCAGCACCCAGAGAGAAAGAGGGAAAAAAATGCAATAAACAGAAAAAAAAAAAATCTCTGACAACTCTGACAACTTTTTTCTTTCCACACTATTTTTCCCTTCTGTGAGTACCATATAATTTTAGTTTTGGGCTGGTGATACGGTTATGTTTAGGTAGCTGAGGAGAAATAGCAAAAACGGTAATACACCAGAGAGGCTGGAACCTATTGGATTGCAGTAACCTGAGCTAACCACACAACTAGAAGTAGCCGTGGAGTGCTCCTACGGTGATCCTAGACGCCTCGTCACAGCCTGAGAGATAACTACACCTAAAGGCAGAAAGATGAAAACTATCTGCCCCGGAGCAGATCCCCGAAGAAAATAGGAAGCCCCCAAACATGTAATGGCGGTTAGACAAGAAGAAAGCACGGACACAGACAGAAAATAAAATGAGCAAATGCTGGGGCCCAATCTGTCTACACAGAAAAGTACAGGAAAGAATTCTGACTGCAATCCAAAAAAACTCTAACAAAAATACCAACACTTCTGATTACCAAATAACCTGAGATCACACGATCTCATCCACCTAAATCAGATCTCTGGTGTAACAAAGCCAAGCCACAGCCACTGAAAAAACAGGAAAAAGCAATTGAACAAATAACAGTGGCTACAGATAAACTGAGAGGAGCACAGGCCCCAGGAGGGGACCCGGCTGAACTCCAAAAGTGCAGAAAGCTATGCAAAAAGCAAGCACAAAAATAAAAGCAAAAATATCTTATCTGAAAGCAGCAGACACAGGCAAGATTCCAGCAAACTTCCAAATGAACCAGGAACCACAATTGAGACAAGAACAATTGATCACCGGCAACCACCACGGGAGAGAACCTCCCCCACATCAGTCCAGTCAGTGATCCCAGACTGCCATTCCTCGATGGAAGGTTCAGCACTGTCTGCAACCACCAGAGGGAGCCCCCACTCAGAAACCATCTCCAGCACATTCACAGCAGGTATGGGTAACAGTTTTGTGAGTAACGTCACACGGAGAAAGTACTGGATTAAACAGTTTATCTATTGCAGTACTAAAGGCGTGATCTACAATGCCACCTGCTCATGTGGCAAGAAATATGTTGGTAAGACCATCCGAGAGTTCAAAAAGAGGGTCAGCGAACATATTGGTGACATAGAGCATAAAAGAGACACTTCTATTTCACGTCACATTAATAACCAACATCATAGCCAAATAAGTAACCTAAAATTTACGGCAATAGAGAAAGTGTCCAGACCAATAAGAGGAGATAACTGGGATCAGTTACTATTACAGAAGGAGGCCAAGTGGATCTTCTATTTGAATACGATAGCACCTAGTGGTCTTAATGATCAAATGAATTATGGTTGTTTCATTTAAAACCTCTATCCTTTTCTTAAACCACTTTTTGTATTGACAAATTGGATTATTCCAAAAATCCTATTATTGTTGTGCTGCCAAATTTGGACAGCATGTTTGTCACATTCCAGTTTTGGTACCCTTTCCATTTTTGTCATGATATTATCCTTTTTCCCCTCAATTTTACCAGCAGGGCCCCTTAATCGTCCTACAGTTGATACGCAATCTTTTCTTTGGGCCACTGCCTTTAAATCAAGCGCACTCCCCATTGTTTTTCCTTAACACAATCTTTTAGGCCACTGCCTTTGTCTATATGTGTTTTTTAATTTTACACATATTGCTTAAAAAACATACTGCGTTCCATCTTTGGTTAAGGATTTTACCTATTGCCATGAATGTACTGCTTTTGCAGATATGTGGATTTCATGCTTGTTTCCTTAGCAACTTTTGTTGCTTGTGTGTCATATACTGTTGACATCAGCTGCTTTCTATGACGTTTACATAGATGCACCACCTCCTTAAGAATATGGCTAGCGACGCCACACTATGATCTCATAGCGTGCGCTTCACGAACTGAAGCGCCATAATTAATACACTGACTTGCGTTCCATAGATAGGAAGTTCTGGGCGGAAGGGGCGTTCATTTTGGTGTGACTTCAATGTATGCGTTCCAAGACTCGGCTACGCTGTGTCTAGCTATTCTATTCATTATCCTGGCATGTGTTCCACATGCAGGATGCATCCTTTCCTGGCCCACAGGCTTTTTTTATGGGATAACTTCATGCTGTTACGGGAGCCAACCAATAGGAAATGGTGAGTTTTTCTTTTAATCAGTTACCACTTCCTATATAAAGTAGTCCTGTTCCTTCCCCACTCTCTTGAGCATACCATAGAGAGTGGAGGACCATATTTTTTTTTAGCACAGCACTCAGCACTTTATCCCCTCAATAAGTTAGTCCCCTGATGAATGGTCTGATGAAACACGTCAAGAAGATATTTTAGGGAGAGTGCAGGACATGTTTATAATAGGGGTAGATGTGGACTGCCCTTGTTAGGGTGGGAGTCTTGGGGTTAGACTATTGCTAGCTCCATAGGGACTGACAGGGTATAGTCTGTCCCCATCGCCTGATGACCAGTCTGCGATACAAGAGTATCTCCCCCTCCATTAAATTATCTGAACTGGTGAGAATGTTCCAATTTTGTCTTTCTCACTTGTCTTATCTGTAAAATTGATTGATAAATGGTGGTGACACTTTGCCTCCTTAGATGTTATTTGTTATACCTTATTGGTGGTTTTTAATTGCTAACAAAAATGTTATGTTTCTGTTTACATGCAGACAAGTCTCTTTTTGAATATATTCTTACCCAGCGACAATTGATCTTGCATCTATTCGGATTGTGCCCTAGCTGTTGGAGGAAAAATCCGTTTTGTCTACAGTGAAAAAGTTTTTTTTTCGGCTGACACTCTAATAACAATTCAGCTGTAACCTTTTTCTCTATCTGTTTTTGTTTATTTGGTGGCACTAATCTATTTCAAATGATACATTAAAAGTTAATTTTTAATTCTCACTTTTTGCTGTATACCCCAATAGGCAGGTAAATGTCCCCAATAGGCAGCATAGTCCCCAACAGTCAGGTAAATGTCCCTAATAGGCAGCATAGGTCCCTAATAGGCAGCACAGGTCCCCAATAGGCAGTATGGTCCCCATTAGGCAGTATAGTCCCCATTAGGCAGGTAAATGTCCCCAATAAGCAACACAGGTCCCCAATAGGCAGTACAGGGCCCCAATAGACAGCATAGTCCCCAATAGGCAGGTAAATGTCCTCAATAGGCAGGTAAATGTCCCCAATAGGCAGCATAGGTCCCCAATTGGCATGATAGACCGGACCCGGCGTTAAAAAAAATAAATAAATACCAGTACTCACCTATGTCCCCCGCTGCTCTGAAGAGGCGCCCGCTCGACTCCATCTTCTTCTGGCAGAGGCGGCGTGATGTCATCAAGCTGCGCAGATGGCGTGATTACAATCACGTCGTCTGTGTGTGCTGCATATCGAGGGCATCGCCTTTCCTATCTGCCTCGTCATTCCGCCCACGATTACAGGGCCCGCTGGCATTGAACTGTAGTGAAATAAACATGTTCAGACATCCATGTGAACGAACATTAGTAAAAACATTATGCTGCAATAAAAAGACATTTCTAAGCAGATAAGTTAACATTTTGCAATAAGCATATGAGAGCTTGTTTTTTGCAGGAAAATATTTATGGTAGTTATTGTGATGGCTTATATTTCAACAACATATTCCACAGCCATTTATTATTACTATCCCCACAATCTAAATTCCTTATCAGTATGTCTTTAGATTTGGGAGGAAACCCATGAAAACACATTAAGATGTTGTACTTGGTGGGAGTTTAACCCATGAGACCAGCACTGTAAAGCTACAGTGCTAACTAGAGATGTGCAAACCTTTCAAGGTTTGGTTTGATTTGATTCACCGAATGTTTAGACTTTCGCCAAACATGTTCGCTGAATGGTTCTCCAAACGTACCCGAACGCCATTAAATTCAATGGGAGACCAAACCAAACGTATACAAAACACCTTAAGGGATGACAAAATGCTTTCCAAACAGCTAAAATTAGAGGCAAACACCATGAAAAGTGGAATCAATTGACACACAGTAGAAATTTGGAAAAAGCACAGCAGCAGTCAGCCATGGGCCATGCATGAGCTATCAGGGTCTGGCCCAGCATTTATAGCTTGGAATTGAAGTTTTAATGAGGACCTGGTGCTTAAGATAGCGGTGTAAGCCTTCTTAGCTGGAAGCCCTGATACCTCATGCAACACCTCCAATTTTTTTTATTTTTAATTCCAGCCACACTCAGATGGCACCACAAACATCAGTTTCATACAGTACTATTGGTAGAAAAATGTAAGAAAAGTAACATAGGTTGTTGATTGATCAATTAACCCATGGTAGAACCTTTCACAATTGCACAGAAGAAGACAGCCATGGGCCATGCATGAGGTATCAGGGTCTGGGCCAGCAATTACAGCTTGGAATTGAAGTTTCAATAAGAACCTGGTGGTTAAGTGAGCGGTGTTGGCCTTTTTAGCTGGGAGACGTGATACCTCATGCAACACCTGCAATTTTTTTTTTTAATTCCACCCACATTCAGATGGCGCAAACTTCAGTTTCATACAGTACTTTTGGTAGAAAAATGTATGGAAAGTAACACAGGTAGTTGACTGAAAGTAAGTGCAGGCCTGGCTGTCTGGGAGCCCTAATTACACAGGCAACCCACCAGATGGAGACTCAACTTCGAGTCTCCACATTTAAAAAAAATATTGTCAAACACCGCTAAAGTGACATCAATTACCACAGAGTAAAAACAGTAAATAGGCCTCTGACACACCTTTCACTACAGGCAACCCACCAGATGGACACCCAACTTGGAGTTTCCACATTTCAAAAAATAATTGTCACACACCACTTAACTGGCATTAATTTCCACAGAGTAGAAACAGTATAATAGACCTCTGACACACCTTCTACTATAGGCAACCTACCAGATGGAGACCCAACTTGGAGTCTCCACATTTCAACAAGCAGTAGCAACAGCAGGCACAGAAGACACCACAAAGTGGCACAGGCTGCATTAATTCGAAATTAAGGCGTGACACTAAAAACTACAAAATAGTCTATTCTGCCCAGTCTGTGACTGAGGTGCAAAAGTCATTGGAGATCTATGACTTGTTCATTTTGATGAAAATTACGTGGTCTAAACTTTCAGGGCACAGCCAGATGCACTTAACCGTCAGGACCACCAGCAGTCCTCAAGACACGTTCTGAGAGAAAGTTGGCTGCCAGGCATGAGTAAACCTCTAAGGCAGGATCTCAGACCACTCTTCCATTTTTGAAGACCAAAATGCAAACGGGTCCAACCGCCCCCCGATGGCATTGATATTCAGCTCCAGATACACCTGCATCATCCTCTCCAGAATTTCACGTGTCAGACTAAACCATGTGTGAAATAACTCAGAAAAATTGCTAATGACACTTACACTGCTGCTGCATCTAATGTTTTGGCGATGATTCCTTGACGTTCCCATGGTTAGAAGTCTAGAACTGGGTTGCACATTATGTGCCTCACTGCTGTCTTGGGGAAAATGAATATTAAGATTGTCTGCTAGTGTGTTTCTATTCTCCAGCATGCACGCGATTTACTCTTACAATGGATCTAACAGAGTGGCAACCCAGTAGTCGGCACTTTTTCTAACCCTAAGAATACGAGCATCCTGTTGAAGATAATGCAACAAGAAGGGTCTCATGTGTTGTATGCTAGCATATGGTCAGAGTCAATCGTGTGTTGATGATGGGGTTTAACTCAAGGCTGCTTCTTTCCGTCATCCATGGACAACAGAGGGGCTCATTATCCTCTACATCTCCTGTTACACGTCAATCACCTTGTCCTCTTTCATTTGTTCCTCGGCTCCTGAACCTTCACTAGCAGTTTGTCTGGCACCATGAGCCCCCATCGATCATGGTAAGCCACCCTGCCATGGCACCCGCCTGTGCGATGAAAGTTCAGAAATTTAAGATATTGTTATCCCTTCTGCATCCTCCTCTGCTTCCACCTCTTCCTCTGGGACCATCACCTGCTTTCTTCACGCAGACTATTCAAAGTGTGCTCCAGCATGTAAATGACCAGATTAGTGATGCTGATAATGGCATCGTCAGCGGTAATCATCTTAGTAGGCATTTCAAAACTGTCAAAACTGTATGGAAGGATGCAGAGGTCCTTCATCTGTGCCCACTTTGCAAGCATAATTTGCACCATGTCTGTACTGCGTTAGCCCAGGCTATGCATGAGAACATACTGTACTAGGGCTCATCGCTGCTGCCACAGTTGATGCAACATGTGCAGAGTGGAATTCCACAATGTCAGAACATAACAAATCAAACTGTTAACTAGTAGGTCGAATGACCTCTGTTTCGATGCAAGTCAATGACCTACGAGGTGAAATCGACGAAAGTGAGCACGCTGCGACTGTCCTTTATACAGAAGCGCATCCAGGCCGGTAAAGTGGCGGAGAAATTGCTGTACTACCAGGTTGAGGACGTGAGCCATGCAAGGCACATATGTGAGGTTGGCTAGGTGTAAGGCTGCCACCAGGTTTGCACCGTTATTGCAAACGACCTTCCCTGGCTCCAGGTTCAGTGGAGACAGCCATTGCTCTAATCTGCCTGGAAAACTCTTGAGCTGTGTGACGACGATCTCCAAGGCATATTAATTTAAACACTGCCTGATTGCAGTGAGAAAAGGAGGTGGGAGAGATTCTGTCTGCACTGTTGGAACGCGTGTCTGATTAAGGGAAAGGTTGAGGGCACAGGTGGAGGCCCTAAAGGAGGTGGAGGAGCCAAAAGCAGTGAAGGTACTATTAGATACAGAGGTATGTCCCGCAAGCCTTGGAGATTCAAAGGTTTGTAGAGTAGACCCTTTACCGCCTGTCCACACAGCCACTAGAGTCATCCAGTGCCCAGTCAGTGAGATGTAGCACCCCTTCAAATGTTTGCTCATCCAGTTGTCAGTGGTGAAATGAGCACAATAGGGTCATGCCCCTGCCAACCCCCAAAACTCCCAAGATTAAGCAACAGTGTATCAAGTAGATATTTCTACAAATAATAGTACAAATAACACATATTCAGTATGTACAGATGATACAAATTTGTTTGCTATCTGTATGAGGCAGCTAGATCATTAATAAGGAACACTGTACAAGGATGAGAAAAATGATCTAGCTGCTCATATAGACAGCAAAAAATTTTGTATCATCTGTACATACTGAATATGTGTTATTTGTACTATTATCTGTGGAAATATCTACTTGATACAAGGTACACTGTTGCTTAATCTTGCGAGTTTTGGGGGTTGGCATGGGCATGACCCTATTGTGGGTCTATGTTCAGTTTTGTCTGCATTGTGCAGTTTTAATTGTTTTTAACATTTGCAGTGTTGTGGTGTCTTTTCAGTAAAATAAAATAATTTTTGACATTAGCATTTTTGGTGATCCCTGGTATTTGCATGCTACTCTCTTCTTGTCTGTTTACATATCAAGTCTTCTCACACAGGTCTTCAGCCGCAGAAACTCCACTTATTTACCCCCTACAGTCAGGGTGAGGGAGAGCCTGTCAACTGTTACAGAAATGGACATGACTGCTGTTTTTGTGTCACTTAGCACAACATCCCTGGTATTTGCATGCTACTCTCTTCTTGTCTGTTTACATATTATTTTAGCATGCATTAGGTGATCCCTAGGAGTGGTGCCCTCCAGCCCTTCTTCTTAGAAGACTTGATATGGTGACTGAGCAACAGTGAAGTTGATGGGACTGCCGGTGGTTGGCGAGGTCAGCTAGACAAACAGCATGTGCCGGTTCATTTATGTAGTTGTCAAATTATTGCAAATTTGGCCTCTACTGAGTTTGTTTTGCACATTTGGCAGATAGTGTGTGTTGGGTCATCCTTTGCTGTCAAAAAAAGGGCCAAGCTAGGCAACCCTTGCCGCCCCTGCAAAGTGCACACTCATGACTGGTGCTGCCCACAGCCACAATTGGGCATGAGGATGCAGTGCTTGATAGCGTGTGTTGGGTCATCTTTTGCGGCCTCAAAAAGGGGCCAAGCTATGCAACCCTTGTCACCACTGGAAACTGCATACTCGTGACCGATCCTGGACACAGCCAGAGTTGGGGCTGAGAATTCGGTGCTTGTCATGGCTGCATCACTTCGTATCTGTGTGAGAAGCCGCAATGTAACCTCCTCGTCTTCCTCCTCCACCTCCTCTGCTGAGCTACTCAGCTGCATACCTCTGGGTTCACACCAAGTGGGATCTACAACCACATCGTGATATTCTCTGTTCTCACACTCCTCACCCTTAGAGTCACCCTCCTCCTCTTCCTGCCCTGACACCACAGTACAGTCTGCGTGCGCCTCTGGTATCTGAGTTTCGTCAAGATCATCTTTATCTTTGGTGGTTAACATCTAGCGACGAGAGTCTGGATTCTGCTCGGACCCTACATCATCCGGCCCAGGATCCAACATGAAAAACTTTTGTGTATTGGTGCAGATGCTTTCCTTCTCTGTATTCTATGATTCTTCAGAGCAGACCTCTGATGCCCATGGAATAGAATGTGTAAACAACTTTTCAGAATGGCCCATCTGAGGTTCCGCACTGTCAGTTTGGCATTTGCAAATTTTTGACGCAGGGGGAAACAAGTATGATTGGGATGCCACCTCTGAAGATTGTACTGTGTGTGATGTTAAGGTGGAAGAAGAGGAGGAGAGGCCATTTGATGCAGTATTTGTCAACCACTGGAACACATGCTCTTTCTGAACCTTATCTATATGCATACCGCTGTGCAACTGCCAAACAAAAGGAGTCAAGAAGCCCATCCAGTAACAGATGCTTTCATTAACATTAACACTAGTGATGAGCGAGCATTAAAATGCTTGGGTGCTCATTGATCGGGTCGAGCAAATTGGAATGCTTGGGTGCTCGACTCGAGCAACAAGCTCAATGTAAGTCTATGGGAGAACCGAGCCTTTTTGCTATGACCCCCGGGGGGTCCTTTTAGGATCTGCAATCTTCTGAAATTGATGGAAACAGTGGTCAAATGACATGGGAACTTCATGGGGAATATCCCTGGAAGCAGAGTCTTAAGCCACTTTTACAGGCGCACAATAAAACATACTAAAACTATACCAAAATGGATTTTCCTGGGAAATACGTTAAGGAACATCCTTTCCAGGGTAAAGATTTGTATGTAAGGCAAAATAAATAACCCAAAAAAAAATGTGCCTCCAGCACTTGGGGTATGTTCACACGTAGTGTTTTTCATGCGTTTTTCAACTTTACCATTGCTTTCAACCAAGACAAATGCATTAACTGCGAAATGTCATTTTAACATTTTACAACCTTATTTGGCCATGTGGTGTGTGACACATTATCAGACACATCCTGTTTCATTTATGAAGGAGGGACTTGAAAGTAACAAAGTCTATTTTTATAGTGCCAGCAGTGGGCCCTCACTTTTCTTAGAGAGCCATCAGCCAGCTATGCTTTGTTTTTCCCATTATTAAACAGTGGGTCCCTTATACTGTTATTGCGTATGCAGTGAGTGGCAGGGCTGCTCAAAATTAGGACGCACCCCAACAATCCTTTGAACAGACGTCATGGATGACTGTTGTGAATGGGTTTGAGATGAGTTCTGAGCAGAGGCTCCCTCTGGTGGTTACAAGCAGTGCTAGTATGTCCAGTGAAGATTGTGAGGACTGGAAATCAGGTGTTACTGATTGGTCTTATATAAGGGAGTCACCTTCCCATCAGGGTTGCCGGTGATCAATTGTTCTGGTCTGAATCCTTTATTCCAGTTTCCCTTGTAGCCTGCTGTGTCGTGTCTGCATCTCCTGCTAACAGATAAGACTTTTTCTTCTTTTGTGTTTGTGCTATATTTTTGCATTTTGTCCTGCACTTCTGTGGGGGCCTTCAGGGTCCCCTCCGGGGGCTTTGCCCTCTCAGTTCAGTTCAGCCACTGATGTTTGTACTTTTGCTTTTTCCAGTTTTTTCAGTGGCTGCTGTTTTGATTTTGTTACACCAGAGAACTAATTTAGGTGGAAGAGGTCGTGTGATCTCAGGTGTTTTTGAAATTAGTAGAGTTGGTGCCTTTCAGGGTTTTCTGGGATTGCAGTAAGTACCCTTCCTATCCTTTTCTATTTAGTTAGTTTGGGCCCCAGCGTTTGCTCATACTATTTTCTTTCTGTGTCAGTATTTCATCTTGTCTAACCGCCATTACATGTTTGGGGGCTTTCTATTATCTTTGGGGTTCTGCTCCGGGGCAGATAGCTTTCCTATTTCTATCTTTAGGTGTAGTTAGTTTCTCAGGCTGTGACGAGGCGTCTAGGACCAACGTAGGAACGCTCCACGGCTGCCTCTAGTTGTGGTGGTTAGTCAGGGTACTGCAATCTCATAGATTCCAACTGCTCTGGTGTATTGCCTTTTTTACCTGCACTCCTCAGCTACCGAAACATAACAGTATCACCGGCCTAAAAATTGAAAATTGTATGGTACTCACAGAAGGGAAAAAATATTGTGAAAGAAAAAAGGTTGTCAGAGTTGTCAGAGATATTTTTCTGTTTGTTGCATTTTTTTTTTTTCCCTCTGTATCTCTGGGTGCTGGGGAGGATCTTTTCTCTCAATGGAGTTTGCACAGTTGTCTGGCCGTGTGGATCAGCTTGCCACTGAGGTTCAGAGTATTGCTGCATATCTTGCTAGGTTGCCTGTTGTGGAACCTAGGATCCCCATGCCAGATTTGTTTTTAGGGGATCGAGCTAAGTTTCAGAATTTCAAAAATAATTGTAAATTGTTTTTTGCCTTAAAATCTAAGTCCTCAGGGAACGCAGCGCAGCAGGTTCAAATTTATCATCTCTCTCCTGCGCGGCGATCCTCAGGATTGGGCTTTTTCCCTGATACCTGGGGATCCTGTTTTGAGTGATGTTGATGCATTTTTTCAGGCCTTGGGGTTATTGTACGATGAGCCTAATGTCACTGATCAAGCTGAAAAAACCTTGTTGGCATTAAATCAGGGGCTTGATGACGCTGAGTTATTCTGTCAGAGATTCCGTAGGTGGGCAGTCCTGACCAAATGGAATGACGACGCTTTGGCAGCCCTTTTCCGGAAGGGTCTGTCAGATAATGTAAAGGATGTTATGGTGGGATTCCCTGTCCCCTCTGGTCTCAATGATTCTATGTCATTAGCGATTCAAATTGACAGACGTTTGCGTGAGCGGAGAAGTATGCGTGGAATGGTGTTGCCTTGTGAACCAGCTTCTGAACCCATGCAGTGTGATAGAGTGGTGTCTGGGGCACAGCGTCATGAGTTTCGAAAGCGCAATGGGTTATGTTTCTGCTGTGGTGATGCCTCTCATGCTATTTCAGTCTGCCCTAAGCGGGGAAGACGTTTTGCACGCTCAGTTGTCTTGGGTAGTGTTCAGACTAAGTTTTTATTAACTGTCACTCTGATATGCTCTCTGTCCTCATTTTCTGCTCAGGCTTTCGTTGATTCTGGAGCAGCTATTAATCTGATGGATTATGATTTTGCTAAACGTTGTGGATTTCCCTTGATACCCCTACAGAAGTCTATTCCCCTACTGGGATCGATTCTACCCTTTGGCTGAGAATAAACCCCAGTTTTCTACTCAGGTGATAATGAGGGTTGAACCTGATCACCAGGAGTGCTGCAAATTTTTGGTTCTGTATAATGTGCATGACATTAACGTGCTGGGTTTTCCTTGGTTACAGTCTCATAATCCTGTTTTGGATTGGAAATCTGTGTCTGTAACCAGTTGGGGCTGCCAATGTGTTAATACCAACACTCCTGTTTTTTCTGCCTCCCCCCAGGCTCAGGATGTTCCTGACTTTTTGATTGATTTTTCTGATGTGTTTAGCGAAAGTAAATCTGCATCCTTGCCTCCCCATAGGAGCTATGATTGCTCTATTGAATTAGTGCCGGGTAGTAAATTCCCTAAAGGTCGCCTTTTTAACTTGTCTGTACCTGAACATGACGCTATGCGGTCTTATATCAAGGAATCATTGGAGAAGGGTCATATCAGACCATCCTCTTCACCCTTAGGTGCCGGTTTTTTTCTTTGTGGCCAAAAAGGATGGTTCATTAAGGCCGTGTATTGATTATCGTCTCTTGAACAATATTACTGTGAAATATCAATACCCGTTACCCTTGATTTCTGACCTGTTTTCCAGGGTGAAAAACGCTACTTGGTTTACCAAGCTTGACCTCAGGGGGGCGTATAACCTTATTCGCATTAAGCACGGGGATGAATGGAAGACGGCATTCAATACCCCTGAAGGGCATTTTGAGTACCTGGTGATGCCCTTTGGGCTCACTAATGCTCCTTCCGTCTTCCAGTCCTTCATGAATGACATTTTCAGGGATTTTGTGGACAAATTTCTGATTGTTTATTTGGATGATATCTTGATTTTTTCTAATGACTGGGACTCTCATGTGAAACATGTTCGAACTGTATTCCAGATTTTGAGAGAGAATGCTCTGTATGTGAAGGGATCAAAGTGTCTTTTTGGCGTACAGAGGATCTCATTTCTGGGATTCATTTTGTCCCCATCTGTTATTGAAATGGACCCGGTCAAGGTTCAGGCCATCTGTGATTGGGTCCAACCTACTTCATTAAAGGCTCTTCAGAGATTTTTGGGTTTTGCCAATTTTTATCGTAAATTTATTGGTAATTTCTCGGTTATTGTTAAACCATTAACTGATTTGACCAGAAAGGGTTCTGATGTGGTGAATTGGCCTCCTGAGGCAGTGTCTGCATTTCAGGAACTTAAGCAGAGATTCACTTCTGCTCCTGTTCTACGGCAGCCTGATGTTTCTCTGCCATTTCAGGTGGAGGTTGATGCCTCTGAAATTGGGGCAGGTGCCGTTTTGTCCCAAAAATATCCAGAGACCTCTAAAAGTAACCCTTGTGCCTTTTTCTCTCGAAAATTTTCTCCTACTGAACGTAATTATGACGTGGGTAATCGGGAGTTATTGGCCATGAAGTGGGCTTTTGAAGAGTGGAGACATTGGCTGGAGGGAGCCAAACATCAGGTGGTGGTCCTTACGGACCATAAGAATCTGGTCTATCTGGAATCTGCCAAGCGACTCAATCCTAGACAGGCCAGGTGGGCCTTGTTTTTCACACGTTTTAATTTTGTGGTTTCCTTTCTTCCTGGCACTAAGAATGTTAAGGCGGATGCCCTCTCGAGGAGTTTCCTTGCGGACTCTCCTGAGTTATCTGATCCTTCTGTTATTTTGAAAGAGGGTGTAGTTCTTTCCGCCATCTCGCCCAATTTGAGACTTGTTCTGGAGGGGTGTCAGGAGGATAGGCCCGAGTGCTGCCCTGTTGGAAAATTGTTTGTCCCGGACCAGTGGAAAAAGAGTGTGATGTCTGAGATTCATTGTTCCGCGTTGGCTGGGCATCCCGGAATTTTTGGTACCAGAGACTTGGTTAGTCGGTCCTTTTGGTGGCCTACCTTGTCTCGTGATGTCAGGGAATTTGTGCAGTCCTGCGGGACTTGCTCTCGCTCCAAGCCTTGCTCTCGCTCTAGTGGTTTGTTGATGCCATTGCCTGTGCCCAAGAGACCATGGACCCATATCTCTATGGATTTCATTTCCGACCTTCCTGTTTCTCAGAGAATGACCACCATCTGGGTAATTTGTGATAGGTTTTCCAAGATGATACATCTTGTGCCATTACCTAAGTTGCCTTCCTCCTCTGAATTGGTGCCGTTGTTCCTTCAGCACGTGGTTCGTTTACACGGCATTCCTGAGAACATAGTGTCTGACAGAGGAGTCCAGTTTGTTTCCAGATTTTGGAGGACTTTTTGTTCTAAACTGGGTGTTCAATTGTCTTTCTCCTCGGCATTTCATCCTCAGACCAATGGTCAAACTGAGAGAACAAACCAGACATTGGAGACTTATCTAAGATGCTTTGTGTCTGCTGATCAGGATGACTGGGTCTCTTTTTTGCCTTTGGCTGAGTTTGCTCTTAATAATAGGGCTAGCTCTGCTACTTTGATGTCTCCGTTTTTCTGTAATTCTGGGTTTCACCCTCGATTTTCTTCAGGACAGACGGAGGCTTCTGTCTGTCCAGGTGTTGACTCTGTTGTGGAGCGTATGCAGCTGATTTGGGACCAGGTAGTGGAGAGGTTGTCCCTCTTCAGGAGAGGGCCCAGCGGTTTGCTAACCTGCATAGGACTGATGGTCCTCGGTTTAAAGTGGGGGACTTGGTCTGGTTGTCCTCAAAGAATATTCCTATGAGAGTAGCATCTCCTAAATTTAAGCCTAGGTTCATTGGACCTTATAAGATCATGGAGATTATTAATCCTGTTTCTTTTCGTTTGCTTCTTCCAGGGACATTTAAGATCCATAACGTGTTCCACAAGTCCTTGTTGAAGAGGTTTGTTTAGCCAGTGGTTCCTGCTGCTGTGCCTCCTGACCCTGTTTTTTTGAGGGCAATCTGGAGTATGTGGTTGAGAAAATATTAGATTCTCGTTTTTCTAGACGGAAACACCAGTATTTGGTTAAATGGAGAGGTTATGGTCAGGAAGACAATTCTTGGGTGTTTGCTTCGGACATCCATGCTAGGAGACTTATCCGTGCGTATCATAGAACTCATCCTGACCGACCTGGTTGCTCAAATGAGGGTTCGGTGACCCCTCCTCAAGGGGGGGGGTACTGTTGTGAATGGGTTTGAGATGAGTTCTGAGCAGAGGCTCCCTCTGGTGGTTACAAGCAGTGCTAGTCTGTCCAGTGAAGATTGTGAGGACTGGGAATCAGGTGTTACTGATTGGTCTTATATAAGGGAGTCACCTTCCCATCAGGGTTGCCGGTGATCAATTGTTCTGGTCTGAATCCTTTATTCCAGTTTCCCGTGTAGCCTGCTGTGTCGTGTCTGCATCTCCTGCTAACAGATAAGACTTTTTCTTCTTTTGTGTTTGTGCTATATTTTTGCATTTTGTCCTGCACTTCTGTGGGGGCCTTCAGGGTCCCCTCCGGGGGCTTTGCCCTCTCAGTTCAGTTCAGCCACTGATGTTTGTACTTTTGCTTTTTCCAGTGGCTGCTGTTTTGATTTTGTTACACCAGAGAACTAATTTAGGTGGAAGAGGTCGTGTGATCTCAGGTGTTTTTGAAATTAGTAGAGTTGGTGCCTTTCAGGGTTTTCTGGGATTGCAGTAAGTACCCTTCCTATCCTTTTCTATTTAGTTAGTTTGGGCCCCAGCATTTGCTCATACTATTTTCTTTCTGTGTCAGTATTTCATCTTGTCTAACCGCCATTACATGTTTGGGGGCTTTCTATTATCTTTGGGGTTCTGCTCCGGGGCAGATAGCTTTCCTATTTCTATCTTTAGGTGTAGTTAGTTTCTCAGGCTGTGACGAGGCGTCTAGGACCAACGTAGGAACGCTCCACGGCTGCCTCTAGTTGTGGTGGTTAGTCAGGGTACTGCAATCTCATAGATTCCAACTGCTCTGGTGTATTGCCTTTTTTACCTGCACTCCTCAGCTACCGAAACATAACAGATGACCACATGAATCCAAAGTTCCAATTATTCATTTGGTACTTCTTGCCTATGCATTGAATGTAAGGCATGCCCTGTCCCAAAGTTACACACTCTCCAATAAGCTTTTGAACCCATGTACTGGATGGCCACATTAAACCAAAGTTTCCATTAAGCTTTATTTGGTACTGCCATATTGTTTGCCTAGGCATTGAATGCAAGGTCTGCCGTGCCCCAACATTACCTGCACCCTAATAACTCTTTTTAACCAACCTACTGGATGGCCACCTGAAAGCAATGTTTCTAGTAATTTGGTACTCCCATATTGTTTGGCTACGCAGTGAATTGTTGAGCCTGAAGAGCCTGCATTGGAGAATGTCAGTGTTGAGGATGAAGACCCGGCAGTGGAGAATGTCAGTGTTGAGTCTGGAAAACGTTCAGTGGAGAATTTCAGTGCTGAGGCTGAAAAAACTGCAGTGGAGAATTGCAGTGCTGAGGCTAAAGAACACCTGGCTGTGGAGCATTTCACTGTTGAGGCTGATGAACCTGCATTGTTGAATGTCAGTGTTGAGGCTGAAGGACCAGCAGTGGAGAATTTTAGTGTTGAGGCAGAATGAACAGCAGTGGAGAATTGTGTTGTTGAGACTAAAAAACCTCCATTGGTAAATTGCAGTGGTGAGCCTGTAGAACCTGCAGTGGACAATTGCAGTGTTGAAGCTAAAGACCCAGCAGTGGACAATTGCAGTGTTGAGGGTAAAGACCCAGCAGTGGACAATTGCAGTGTTGAGGCTAAAGACCCAGCAGTGGAGCATTGCAGTGTTGAGGCTGAAGAACCTTTATTAATACAATTAATCCCAATTTCATTATCAAGGAATAGGAATGTGACATGTCGTCATGTCAGCACATTCAAATTATATACACTAGCTCAAGCAAACTAAGATAGCAAAGCGGAAAATAGAGCCAAACAGTGTTCAATCATTATATGAAAAAATTCAAATTTTATTAATGCCAAGTTAAAAATATCAGAAAAGTGAAACCAATGATACACACAGCAATAAATATACCCCCACCCCCTCAACAGTTCCAAAATGTGAATCCCAAATCAGGGGAAGGGAAGTTGAGGCTGAACTTAATAACGATACATATACCAGGTCATATAATGTTGATAATCACCAGTTTTCATAAGATTATGTATCAATCAGAATAATAATATTGCACAAATCCCAAAAATGTAAGATCCCTATGTAAGTGGTATCAATGGGAGGAGATACAACAGTGGTTGTCTGGCCACATAAGAACATGAATCATATAATAACATGTCATTCCTGACCACCATAACAATGCTCCATTATCATAATAAGAAGATAGCTATCTAATCATATAGCAAGAGAGTCATAAAGGTACATGTCATTCATCATCATACAGTCATATTGCACGATCCCTCAGGCCAAAGAAATGATAGTGTAACGCTATCTAAAAATGAAGGGGTGCGCACCCCTTCGGACACTTCTCCCCACAGCTCCTTTGTGGTGAGTTCTGGCACAGTTTAGCTTTCATTTCATTTTTAGATAGCGTTATTTTAGTTAGTCAATAACTAGGGTAAGACACAGCAAAAACAGTTGAATGGAGGCCTGAAATGCTACAATTTGTAGCCAAAAAGATAGATGAGGCATCTGATGGAGATACCACACTCTTCAATATGTGGCCTGTATTTTTTTAGTTTTTACCCCAAAATAGTGTATTGAACTAGTGTAACAGACAGCAAATACAGTGGAATGGAGGCCTGAAATGCCACAATTTGTAGCCTACAGATAGATGAGACGACTGTCGGAGATAGCCCACTATAAAATATCTGGCCTGTATTTTGTGTTTTTTTGTCCAGCTAAATTGTTTTGACAAGTAGGCTAAGACACAACAAAAAAAATTCTATGGAGGCCTGAAATGGCACAATTTTGAGCGCAACGATATGCGATCTGTGTTATGGACAAAACCCGGTGTAAAATATCTGCCCTGTAGCTAAATATTTTTTGGCAGCTAAATATTTTTTGGGCAGCAAATTGGTGTAAAGAAATTATATATGACACTCCAAAAATTTTTTAACAGTACCACAAAAATGTCAGAAATTTCTACGCACTCAGATGTGATGGCTGGAATGGGCAAAACCGTTTAAAATAGCTGGATTTTCACACTGTACTATGAAAAAGATTTGGTTGTATTCTGTAGTGTCAACATGCAAATGGAGAAAAAAGGGGGCTCTGGATTGCTTTGGAATAAAATAATCAGGATTAAGATGCAAAAAAAATTCCCTGCCCACTGAGACCTAGGGCTGTGTGGATACGGTCAATATATGTAATAGGCAGCAGCACCAGACAGTAATGGAATGGACCCTTTTGATGTATGCAATGAAGTATGCCACATACAATGCCTGCCTGCTACTGAGATCTTTATACAAACATACAGTGCGTGCATGCCTTGCACTGATATGTATATACTCACATACTCTCCCTGCCTACCTAGCACTGCAATCTGTATACCCCGTAATTAGTCCTTAGAAGGACTGTTGATTTAGCTGGATTTGTGTATTCTATTATGGCACACCCACACTACCTTATAAACCCCCAAATATGACCCTATCTCGGCAGCAGCTCTCCCTACACTAGATGATTCTGGAGCAGACTGTGGCGAGCATGGTCTTATACATCTGATGACGCTGTGTGGCCAGCCAATCACTGTAATGCCACAACCAATATGGCTGCGGCATTTCAGTGCATTGCTGTCACGGGTGTGTCGCCACGAAGATCGTCACGATTACACAGCCTGACTTCTCACTGCTGAGTTTTTGGTGCTTTGTATTTTTCGGCAGTGAGGGAGTTAATTCTCTCTCTCTGTGCTAGATGAGGCCCAGCCTCGCCCAGCTGCAGTCAATGCTGCAGAAGTGGGACTCCTTCAAATACCTGCCAGTCTGTTAGGGAAGTTGTCGGTGAAAGCATTCATTGCAGACAAACAGAGCGGCTTGTGGTATTTTGGAGTTTGGAGTGAAGTGTACTTTGTGTGGTTTTTTCCCTTCCTCGCTTTATTATTTATCTCCTTACCCGATGGTGTTCCCTCTGTTGTTGTGGTGCGAGTTTTTGTATGCAAGGTGGTTTTTTGGTTTTCCCCTTGTACTGTCTCGTTCATCTTGTACTGTGTGTTGGCTTATATTATCCTGTCCCCTGTTGTTGTGATCGGGGTCCTTCTCAGGACTAGATTACTGAGGTTCAGGGATCCTCAGGAGATAGGGGTTACGCTGGCGGCCTGGACCTCTGTACCTTTAACAGTACCTCCAGGTAGAGGGATTAGTTAGGGCCCCAGCTTAGGGTCAGCTTAGACCCCTGACCTCCTGTACGCAGAGACTGCGTGACATTTTCACCGACCGACAAAAGATTCTCTCCAGCTACCATGGATCCAGTAGCCAGTCTTGCTCGGCAGTTGCAGAGTTTGTCCATGGAGCTGGCGGACGTTAAGTCCAAGGTTTTGTATCCCCCGGAGCAAGCCGGACCAGAACCTAAAGTAGCTCTCCCTGACAGGTTCACTGGGGGGCGGGACAAGTTTTTTGTTTTCCGGGAGGCATGTAAATTGTACTTTGGCTGCGGCCTCGGTCATCGAGGAGTGAAGAACAAAGGGTGGGAATTATCATCTCGCTCCTACAAGGGGACCCACAATCATGGGCGTTCTCTCTTCCCCCGGGCTCCCCGGCTCTCCAGTCAGTGGATAGGTTTTTTGTTGCTCTGGGTCTCGTATATGATGACCCGGATCGGATCTCCCTTGCTGAATCTAAGTTACGTAGGATCCAGCAGGGAGATCGTCTGGCGGAGGAATTCTGTTCAGAGTTCCGTAGGTGGGCCACGGACACTCAGTGGAATGACCCGGCTCTTAGGAGCCAGTTTTGTCAAGGTTTATCTGACAAATTAAAGGATGTGTTGGCACAGTATGATCCTCCCGCGTCACTGGAAGCCGCTATGGCCCTTGCTATTCGCATTGACAGACGGCTTCGGGAGAGGTGCGAGGTAACTCCGCCCCCTGTGATGACTCCACCTTCTTCAAAGGTCCCTTATATGGAGGTTCCCCTGGTCAGTCCAGAGGAGCCTATGCAATTAGGAGGGACATCATTTCGGGGGAGGGGACCGGCGGTGCGCCACAAGACAGGAAGGTGTTTCTTCTGCGGGAGAAAGGGACATTTTATTGGGGGGTGTCCATCCCGTCCTTTGCAGAATAAAGGGTCGTCAGAAAACTATTGATCCCAGGTTGTGTGGTGGACGGCAATCTGGGAGTAAGTATTTCGTCCCTAGGTTCGTCTCAGTTTCTCGTACCGGCGGAGGTGGTGGTGGGTACGAGAACTGAGAGGATATCTGTTCTTCTGGATAGTGGAGCCGGGGCTAATCTGGTGGACGCTCGGTTTGCCCGGGTTCAAGGTATGCGATTGAGTGTGTTGGCCAAACCCATCCCCATATTCTCGATCGAAGCCAGGCCTCTCGGTCAGGGAAGTTTTTTGCAAGCTGTGCATAACGTAAAACTTCAAGTGGGAGCGATACATAAAGAACTGTTGTCTTGTTACGTGTTGGAGGGTCTTCCCACTCCTATAGTGTTGGGCCTTCCTTGGTTAACTAAGCATAACCCTGTTATTAATTGGCAATCCAGAGAGATAAGCCAATGGAGTGAATTCTGTAATAAAAACTGCATGAATACGGTCATCGGTGCGGTCACTCCTAGGGTCTTACCTCCATTTCTGGCGGACTTTGAGGATGTATTCTCAGAGTAAGGGTGTCAGGAACTACCTCCTCATCGCGTGTATGACTGTTCTGTAAAACTGCTCCCTGAGGCCAAGTTACCTAAATCTAGGTTGTATAACCTATCTGGTCCAGAGAGGCAGGCCATGAAGGATTATATTTCTGAAAGTCTGGCTAAGGGGCATATTAGACCTTCATCTTCCCCGGTGGCGCGGGGTTCTTCTTTGTGAAGAAGAAATATGGAGGCCTACGCCCTTGCCTGGATTTCCGTGAACTTAATCGGATTACGGTCAGAGATCCGTATCCGCTCCCACTTATTCCCGATCTCTTCAATCAGATCGTGGGCGCCAAATGGTTCTCTAAGTTGGATCTCTGATTAGGATGAAGGAGGGGGATGAGTGGAAGACGGCGTTTAACACTCCGGAGGGGCATTATGAGAACCTTGTCATGCCATTCGGTCTGACTAATGCCCCGGCGGTGTTCCAACACTTTGTAAATGACATTTATCGCTGCCTGGTGGGACAGTTTGTTGTCATATATCTGGATGATATCTTAATTTACTCGCCGGATCTTGTGTCTCATCAGGAGCATGCTAGGCAGGTGTTACAGATCTTGCGGGATAATAAACTGTACGCCAAATGGGAAAAGTGTGTGTTCGCCGTACAGGAACTCCAGTTTTTAGGCTTCCTGGTGTCAGCATCCGGTTTTCGTATGGACCCTGGGAAAGTGGGGCAGTTCTTGAGTGGGATCTGCCAGAGAATCTTAAGGCACTACAACGTTTCCTGGGGTTTGCTAATTATTACCGGAAATTTATTCGTAATTTTTCGTCCATGGTTAAACCTCTCACAGACATGACAAAAAAAGGGACGGATTTTTCTAGGTGGTCTGACAAGGCTTGTCAAGAATTCTCCTCCTTGAAAAAATGTTTTGCCTCGGCACCCATACTCATTCAACCTGATGCGTCACAGCCGTTCATTGTAGAGGTAGACGCTTCCGAGGTAGGGGTGGGAGCAGTATTGTCACAGGGTTCGTCCCCTGGTAAGTGGCATCCGTGCGCCTTTTTCTCTAAAAAATTGTCGTCACATATCGTCCTGGGTCAAAAAATGTAAAGGCAGATGCCTTATCTCGTAGTTTCCCTGGGGCCGGGAATACGGATGACCCGGTTCCTATCCTTCAGGAGGGGGTGGTGGTGTCGGCAGTATGCTCTGAGCTTGAGGAGGAGGTTTTGGAGGCTCAGGGGGACGCCCCTGTTGGACCTCCAGGGAGACTGTTTGTTCCAGATCAGTTGCGACAAAAGGTGATCGAGGCACCCATAACTCAGCTTTGGCAGGACACCCAGGGAGTAAAGCAACTGTGGATCTCCTCTCGCGTCGGTTTTGGTGGCCTAACTTACATAGGGAGGTGGTAACTTTTGTCGCGTCCTGTGGGGTTTGTGCGCGCTCTAAGACCCCACATACCCGTCCGTCTGGGGCCCTCTTACCTTTGAAGATCCCGAAGCGTCCTTGGACTCATCTGTCCATGGACTTTATTACGGACCTACCGCCGTCTTCGGGTAAAAAGGTCATACTCGTTGTAGTGGACAGGTTCAGCAAGATGGCACATTTCATCACTCTTCCTGCTCTTCCTAATGCTAAAACTCTTGCGCAGGTGTTCATTGGGGAGATTGTGAGGCTTCACGGGGTACCCTCCGATGTGGTGTCTGATCGGGTGTTGTGAATGGGCTTGAGATGAGTTCTGAGCAGAGGCTCCCTCTGGTGGTTACAAGCGGTACTGGTCTGTCCAGTGAAGATTGTGAAGATTGTGAGGATTGGGAATCAGGTGTTACTGACTGGTCTTATATAAGGGAGTCACCTTCCCATCAGGGTTGCCGGTGATCAATTGTTCTGGTCTCTATCCTTGATTCCTGTTTCCCTTGTAGCCTGCTGTGTCATGTCTGCATCTCCTGCTAACAGATAAGACATTTTCTTCTTTTTGTTTTTGTGCTTGATTTTTGCATTTTGTCCTGCACTTCTGTGGGGGCCTTCAGGGTCCCCTCCGGGGGCTTTTGCCCTCTCAGTTTAGTTCAGCCACTGATGTTTGTACTTTTGCTTTTTTCAGTTTTTTCAGTGGCTGCTGTTTTGATTTTGTTACACCAGAGAACTAATTTAGGTGGTAGAGGTCGTGTGATCTCAGGTGTTTTTGAAATTAGTAGAGTTGGTGCTTTTCAGGGTTTTCTGGGATTGCAGTAAGCACCCTTCCTATCCTTTTCTATTTAGTTAGTTTGGGCCCCAATGTTTGCTCATACTATTTTCTGTCTGTGTCAGTATTTCTTCTTGTCTAACCGCCATTACATGTTTGGGGGCTTTCCATTATCTTTGGGGTTCTGCTCCGGGGCAGATAGCTTTCCTATATCTATCTTTAGGTGTAGTTAGTTTCTCAGGCTGTGACGAGGCGTCTAGGACCAACATAGGAACGCTCCACGGCTGCCTCTAGTTGTTGTGGTTAGTCAGGGTACTGCAATCTCATAGATTCCAACTGCTCTGGTGTATTGCCTTTTTTGGCTGCACTCCTCAGCTACCGAAACATAACAGTATCACCGGCCCAAAATTTAAAATTGTATGGTACTCACAGAAGGGAAAAAATTTGTGAAAGAAAAAACGGTTGTCAGAGTTGTCAGAGATATTTTTCTGTTTGTTGCATTTTTTTTTTTTCCCTCTGTATCTCTGGGTGCTGGGGAGGATTTTTTCTCTCAATGGAGTTTGCACAGTTGTCTGGCCGTGTGGATCAGCTTGCCACTGAGGTTCAGAGTATTGCTGCATATATTGCTAGGTTGCCTGTTGTGGAACCTAGGATTCCCATGCCAGATTTGTTTTTAGGGGATCGAGCTAAGTTTCAGAATTTCAAAAATAATTGTAAATTGTTTTTTGCCTTAAAATCTAAGTCCTCAGGGAACGCAGCGCAGCAGGTTCAAATTGTCATCTCTCTCCTGCGCGGCGATCCTCAGGATTGGGCTTTTTCCCTGACACCTGGGGATCCTGTTTTGAGTGATGTTGATGCATTTTTTCAGGCTTTGGGGTTATTGTACGATGAGCCTAATTACACTGCTCAAGCTGAAAAAGCCTTGTTGGCATTAAATCAGGGGCTTGATGACGCTGAGTTATACTGTCAGAGATTCCGTAGGTGGGCAGTCCTGACCAAGTGGAATGACGACGCTTTGGCGGCCCTTTTTCGGAAGGGTCTGTCAGATAATGTAAAGGATGTTATGGTGGGATTCCCTGTCCCCTCTGGTCTCAATGATTCTATGTCATTAGCGATTCAAATTGACAGACGTTTGCGTGAGCGGAGAAGTATGCGTGGAATAGTGTTGCCTTGTGAACCTGCTTCTGATTCCATGCAGTGTGATAGAGTGGTGTCTGGGGCACAGCGTCATGAGTTTCGAAAGCGCAATGGGTTATGTTTCTACTGTGGTGATGCCTCTCATGCTATTTCAGTCTGCCCTAAGCGGGGAAGACGTTTTGCACGCTCAGTTGTCTTGGGTAATATTCAGACTAAGTTTTTATTAACTGTCACTCTGATATGCTCTCTGTCCTCATTTTCTGCTCAGGCTTTCGTTGATTCTGGAGCAGCTATTAACCTGATGGATTATGATTTTGCTAAACGTTGTGGGTTTCCCTTGATACCCCTACAGAAGTCTATTCCCCTACTGGGGATCAATTCTACCCCTTTGGCTGAGAATAAACCTCAGTTCTCTACTCAGGTGATAATGAGGGTTGAACCTGATCACCAGGAGTGCTGCAAATTTTTGGTTCTCTATAATCTGCATGATATTATCGTACTGGGTTTCCCTTGGTTACAGTCTCATAATCCTGTTTTGGATTGGAAATCTGTGTCTGTAACCAGTTGGGGCTGCCAATGTGTTAATACCAACACTCCTGTTTTTTCTGCCTCCCCCCAGGCTCAGGATGTTCCTGACTTTTTGATTGATTTTTCTGATGTGTTTAGCGAAAGTAAATCTGCATCCTTGCCTCCCCATAGGAGCTATGACTGCGCTATTGAATTAGTGCCGGGTAGTAAATTCCCTAAAGGTCGCCTTTTTAACTTGTCTGTACCTGAACATGACGCTATGCGGTCTTATATCAAGGAATCATTGGAGAAGGGTCATATCAGACCATCCTCTTCACCCTTAGGTGCCGGTTTTTTCTTTGTGGCCAAAAAGGATGGTTCATTAAGGCCGTGTATTGATTATCGTCTTTTGAACAATATTACTGTGAAATATCAATATCCGTTACCCTTGATTTCTGACCTGTTTTCCAGGGTGAAAAACGCTACTTGGTTTACCAAGCTTGACCTCAGGGGGGCGTATAACCTTATTCGCATTAAGCACGGGGATGAATGGAAGACGGCATTCAACACCCCTGAAGGGCATTTTGAGTACCTAGTGATGCCCTTTGGGCTCACTAATGCTCCTTCCGTCTTCCAGTCCTTCATGAATGACATTTTCAGGGATTTTGTGGACAAATTTCTGATTGTTTATTTGGATGATATCTTGATTTTTTCTAATGACTGGGACTCTCATGTGAAACATGTTCAAACTGTATTCCAGATTTTGAGAGAGAATGCTCTGTATGTGAAGGGATCAAAGTGTCTTTTTGGCGTACAGAGGATCTCATTTCTGGGATTCATTTTGTCCCCATCTGTTATTGAAATGGACCCGGTCAAGGTTCAGGCCATCTGTGATTGGGTCCAACCTACTTCATTAAAGGCTCTTCAAAGATTTTTGGGTTTTGCCAATTTTTATCGTAAATTTATTGGTAATTTCTCAGTTATTGTTAAACCATTAACTGATTTGACCAAAAAGGGTTCTGATGTGGTGAATTGGCCTCCTGAGGCAGTCTCTGCATTTCAGGAACTTAAGCAAAGATTCACTTCTGCTCCTGTTCTACGGCAGCCTGATGTTTCTCTGCCATTTCAGGTGGAGGTTGATGCCTCTGAAATTGGGGCAGGTGCCGTTTTGTCCCAAAAATATCCAGAGACCTCCAAAAGTAACCCTTGTGCCTTTTTCTCTCGAAAACTTTCTCCTACTGAACGTAATTATGACGTGGGTAATCGGGAGTTATTGGCCATGAAGTGGGCTTTTGAAGAGTGGAGACATTGGCTGGAGGGAGCCAAACATCAGGTGGTGGTCCTTACGGACCATAAGAATCTGGTCTATCTGGAATCTGCCAAGCGACTCAATCCTAGACAGGCCAGGTGGGCCTTGTTTTTCACACGTTTTAATTTTGTGGTTTCCTTTCTTCCTGGCACTAAGAATGTTAAGGCGGATGCCCTCTCGAGGAGTTTCCTTGCAGACTCTCCTGAGTTATCTGATCCTTCTGTTATTTTGAAAGAGGGTGTAGTTCTTTCTGCCATCTCGCCCAATTTGAGACTTGCTCTGGAGGGGTGTCAGGAGGATAGGCCCGAGTGCTGCCCTGTTGGAAAATTGTTTGTCCCGGATCAGTGGAAAAAGAGTGTGATGTCTGAGATTCATTGTTCCGCATTGGCTGGGCATCCCGGAATTTTTGGTACCAGAGACTTGGTTAGTCGGTCCTTTTGGTGGCCTACCTTGTCTCGTGATGTCAGGGAATTTGTGCAGTCCTGCGGGACTTACTCTCGCTCCAAGCCTTGCTCTCGCTCTAGTGGTTTGTTGATGCCATTGCCTGTGCCCAAGAGACCATGGACCCATATCTCTATGGATTTCATTTCCGACCTTCCTGTTTCTCAGAGAATGACCGCCATCTGGATAATTTGTGATAGGTTTTCCAAAATGATACATCTTGTGCCATTATCTAAGTTGCCTTCCTCCTCTGAATTGGTGCCGTTGTTCCTTCAGCATGTGGTTTGTTTACACGGCATTCCTGAGAACATTGTGTCTGACAGAGGAGTCCAGTTTGTTTCCAGATTTTGGAGGACTTTTTGTTCTAAACTGGGTGTTCAATTGTCTTTCTCCTCGGCATTTCATCCTCAGACCAATGGTCAAACTGAGAGAACAAACCAGACATTGGAGACTTATCTAAGATGCTTTGTGTCTGCTGATCAGGATGACTGGGTCTCTTTTTTGCCTTTGGCTGAGTTTGCTCTTAATAATAGGGCTAGCTCTGCCACTTTGATGTCTCCGTTTTTCTGTAATTCTGGGTTTCACCCTCGATTTTCTTCAGGACAGACGGAGGCTTCTGTCTGTCCAGGTGTTGACTCTGTTGTGGAGCGTATGCAACAGATTTGGGACCAGGTAGTGGAGAGGTTGTCCCTCTCTCAGGAGAAGTCCCAGCGGTTTGCTAACCGGCATAGGACTGATGGTCCTCGGTTTAAAGTAGGGGACTTGGTCTGGTTGTCCTCAAAAAATATTCCTATGAGAGTAGGATCTCCTAAATTTAAGCCTAGGTTCATTGGACCTTATAAGATCATGGAGATTATTAATCCTGTTTCTTTTCATTTGCTTCTTCCAGGGACATTTAACGTGTTCCACAAGTCCTTGTTGAAGAGGTTTGTTGAGCCAGTGGTTCCTGCTGCTGTGCCTCCTGACCCTGTTTTGGTTGAGGGCAATCTGGAGTATGTGGTTGAGAAAATATTAGATTCTCGTTTTTCTAGACGGAACTCCAGTATTTGGTTAAATGGAGAGGTTATGGTCAGGAAGACAATTCTTGGGTGTTTGCTTCGGACATCCATGCTAGGAGACTTATCCGTGCATATCATAGAACTCATCCTGACCGACCTGGTTGCTCAAATGAGGGTTCGGTGACCCCTCCTCAAGGGGGGGGTACTGTTGTGAATTGGCTTGAGATGAGTTCTGAGCAGAGGCTCCCTCTGGTGGTTACAAGCGGTGCTGGTCTGTCCAGTGAAGATTGTGAGGATTGGGAATCGGGTGTTACTGACTGGTCTTATATAAGGGAGTCACCTTCCCATCAGGGTTGCCGGTGATCAATTGTTCTGGTCTCAATCCTTGAATCCTGTTTCCCTTGTAGCCTGCTGTGTCGTGTCTGCATCTCCTGCTATCAGATAAGACATTTTCTTCTTTTTGTTTTTGTGCTAGATTTTTGCATTTTGTCCTGCACTTCTGTGGGGGCCTTCAGGGTCCCCTCCGGGGGCTTTTGCCCTCTCAGTTAGTTCAGCCACTGATGTTTGTACTTTTGCTTTTTGCAGTTTTTTCAGTGGCTGCTGTTTTGATTTTGTTACACCAGAGAACTAATTTAGATGGTAGAGGTCGTGTGATCTCAGGTGTTTTTGAAATTAGTAGAGTTGGTGCTTTTCAGGGTTTTCTGGGATTGCAGTAAGTACCCTTCCTATCCTTTTCTATTTAGTTAGTTTGGGCCCCAGCGTTTGCTCATGCTATTTTCTTTCTGTGTCAGAGTTTCTTCTTGTCTAGCGCCATTACATGTTTGGGGGCTTTCTATTATCTTTGGGGTTCTGCTCTGGGGCAGATAGCTTTCCTATTTCTATCTTTAGGTGTAATTAGTTTCTCAGGCTGTGACGAGGCGTCTAGGACCAACGTAGGAGCGCTCCATGGCTGCCTCTAGTTGTGGTGGTTAGTCAGGGTACTGCAATCTCATAGATTCCAACTGCTCTGGTGTATTGCCTTTTTACCTGCACTCCTCAGCTACCAAATCATAACAAGCGGCTTGTGGTATTTTGGAGTTTGGAGTGAAGTATACTTTGTGTGTTTTTTTCCCTTCCTCGCTTTATTATTTATCTCCTTACCCGTTGGTGTTCCCTCTGTTGTTGTGGTGCGAGTTTTTGTATGCAAGGTGGTTTTTTGGTTTTCCCCTTGTACTGTCTCGTTCATCTTGTACTGTGTGTTGGCTTATAATATCCTGTCCTCTGTTGTTGTGATCGGGGTCCTTCTCAGGACTAGATTACTGAGGTTCAGGGATCCTCAGGAGATAGGGGTTACGCTGGCGGCCTGGACCTCTGTACCTTTAACAGTACCTCCAGGTAGAGGGATTAGTTAGGGCTCCAGCTTAGGGTCAGCTTAGGCCCCTGACCTCCTGTACGCAGAGACTGCGTGACAATGGCAGACAATTCCTGCATGTTGATTGGCTTTCTAAAGAGCGCCAAACATGCAGGGAGTGGACTAGAACTCCCGCAGAGCAATCCCGGAAATGCTCGCAGAGTACTGCGAGTACAGCGATGCTCGGGTACCGAGTATGCTCGCTCATCACTAATTAACACCTAACCCATGTAGACGTCTAACACCAATCGTATTTCCCCTTCCACCATGACGTTGCTTTTTCCCACTCATGTTGAATGTAGCCTTCCCCTCTATAAACCTGCTGTTTCACAACCTTAAGCGCACAGCTGTCAGTCACCTGTTACTAAGTGAACAATCACTATTTATTTTCTTAGCTAATGTGCCTGAACTACACTGTTATACCTAACGATATTTAAATTGAAATCTGGCCTTCTGTTTTGTCACTGAAATACAGTTTTATCATAAACGATTTGTGTAATTTAACAACAATATTGAAAAACATAGTGTCAACTTTGTATATTTTAATAGTACATGTATCTGATACATTTATTGCATAAGGTATTTCAGCAATTTGCAGCTAATGGATTAAAAGTTCCTTAATCATGTTGCCTTGTAAGAATGTTTTCAATTTTGCAGGAGGCATTCATACTCACTTATACAGCTCTGGCAGAAATTAAGAGACCACCACATCAAAACCCTGTCATGTGCAGCCCATTCTCCAGACCTGAACCCCATTGAAAACCTCTGGAATGTAATCAAGAGAATGATGGATAGTCACAAGCCATCAAACAAAGAAGAACTGCTTACATTTTTGCGCCAGAAGCAGAGTGAAAGACTGGTGGCAAGCATGCCAAGATGCATGAAAGCTGTTTTTAAAAATCATGGTTATTCCACAAAATATTGATTTCAGAACTCGTCCTGAGTTAAAACATTAGTATTGTTGTATCTAAATGATTATGAACTTGTTTTCTTTGCATTATTTGAGGTCTGAAGCACTGTTTTTTTTTAATTTTTACCATTTTTCTTCGTCAGAAAAAAAATACAAAATTTAGTGCTTGGAAATTCGGAGACATGTTGTCAAAAGTTTATAGACTAAAAGAACAATTTACATTTTACTCAAAAATATACCTATAAAGAGAAAAATCAGATAAACTGAACACTTGAAAGTGGTCTCTTAATTTTTGCCAGAGCTGTAAATGCTTGTATTGTGTTTTCACCTGTAAGGTGTTGGAACAAGGATTTAAATTTTTTTTTTAATAATAATTGAAACACCATAACTATGTAAAAATTTTAAAAAATATACAATTTTATAATAATATTTTACTTGGAAGAATTCACATTCACCTTCATACCATGGTATAATTATATCATGTCATTATTAAACACACTTTGTGTTTTTTTATGCTGATATATAACTTAATGTTTTGTATTTCAACATTTCACTATTGCATGTGTTTTTCATAATTTTGGTGTGTGATTTTATGTATATATAACAATTTTTTCACTTGCACTGTGGTAAAATTCAAGGACACTAATTTGCAGTTTTGTAATGTTATTCTAGTATTTGCTATATCGCTTGCCATACGTAACACCTAATTGTTAAGTGAATTATGAACATACAGTATGTGTTACACTTTGTAAAAGAATATATAAATGACTGCATGTTATTTGACCATTAGTCATGAGTAAGACTGATTAGTGCAGTCGAAGCGCGTCAACTGGGTCTTGTCGACCATGTACATTTTTCTTTTGTATGCACTATATTTTCTTTTGAAAAATAAAAAGAAAAGGAAAATCCAGTCCTGTTGAGCCGGACTCCAATTTTTTCTATCACCCCAATATTGGGTTCAGTGATTTTTAAGTGGAAATCTGGCCTTCTGATTTGTCTCTGAAACACAGTTTTATCACAAACAATTTGGATTAGCAAATGGGGCCTACTGAGACTGCCACACAGATTTTGCACAATCTAGTTAGATGCTGGAAGATCGAATTCACACAGGACAGATTCTTATCTAGTAGAGATGAGCGATTTTGCCTCCGGGAGGGTCGTCGGGTTTCGTGAAACCTGACTTTCTCAAAAGTCGAGTCGAACGAAATCGGCTAACTATCGGGAAAAGTAGAAGGTCCGACTGAAACACGAAACTCAATGCAAGTCAATGGGGAAGCAAAGTCAGCAAGGAGTGGAGGACAGTAAATACACCTATAGTGCCCATTTCAATGCCAACGACATCAATTGTTATTCCTTAAGCTTGTCAACCTTAATTTACTTTATAATAATAGTTACGCATTGAAAACTTGGGGTTATTTGGCTAAAGTTGTGGGGGGGGGCAGGGCTGGCTCCAGGTTTTCATGTGCCCCGGGCGAAAGAGTGTCAGTGGGCCTCTTTAACAAATACCACAATTCATGATGCTCCGATACGGCAGAGAAATATAGGTATAGCACAATGACAAATACTTCACTTCTTACATTACATGAATGATATCTATTTTAAATTCTACAATAGCTCAAAAACCGGACAATATGTTCCTCCATACAGTATTATGGCCACCACATAGTGTGCCATACAGAATAATGAGCCCCATATATTGCTCCATACAGAATAATTGGTCCCATATAATGTTCCATACAGTATATGATGAGCTCCACATAATGCTACAGTATATGATGGTCCCCATATAATGTGCCATACAGTATAGGACGGTCCCCATAGAGTATAATGAGCCCCACATATTGCTCCATACAGTATAATGAGTCGCATATAAAGCTCCATATAGTATATGATGGGCCCCATATATTGCTCCATACAGAATGGGCTCCATATAATGCTCCATACAGAATAGGCCCCATATGTGCTCCATATGATGCTCCATACCCTATATGATGCCCCATAAATAATGAACCCCATATGATGCTCCAGCATATGATGCTTCAGTGTATGATGGGCCTATATAATGCTCCATATATAATGGGCCCAATATGATGCTCCAGTGTATAATGGGCCCCGTATATGATGCCTCAGTCTATGATGGGCCCCATTTATAATGCTCCAGTGTATGATTGGCCCCATGGATGATGCTCCAGTGTATGATGGGCCTATATAACACTCCATATATAATGGGCCCCATATGATGCTCCAGTATTTGGTGGGCCCCATGGATGATGCTCCAGTGTATGATGGACCTATAAAATGCTCCATATATAATGGGCCCCATTTATAATGCTCCAGTGTATAATGGGCCCCATATATGATGCTTCAGTGTATGATGGGCCCCATTTAAAATGCTCCAGTGTATGATGGGCCCCATGGATGATGCTCCAGTGTATGATGGGCCTATATAATGCTCCATATATAATGGGCCTCATATGATGCTCCAGTATATGATGGGCCCCATGGATGATGCTCCAGTGTATGATCGGCCTATATAATGCTCCATATATAATGGGCCCCATTTATAATGTAGGAAAAATAAGTCCAGCGCTGTAAGTCCATAAAATCCATTTTCATTTATTCCAAAAACTTCCAATGACATGAAAACAGTTAAGTCATAGTCCAGACATTAAAAACATACGCGTTTCAACGCAAAAACTTGCATTTTAATCATTAGCAAGGATCTGATCCTTGGTGGATCTCCTCCCAGACCTGGACTAAAGCATCCATCAACTCCTGGACAGTCTGTGGTGCAACATGACGTTGGTGGATGGAGCGAGACAGGCTGTTCCAGATGGGTTCAATCGGATTCAGGTCTGGGGAATGGGCAGGCCTGTCCATAGCTTCAGATTTTTCTCTATTTTCATGACTATGAAAATTGTACATTCACACTGAAGGCAATAAAAAAGTGTATAACAACTGAAAATATGTCTTATATTCTAGGTTCTTCAAATTAGCCACCTTTTGCTTTGATTACTGCTTTGCACACTCTTGGCATTCTCTTGATGAGCTTCAAGAGGTAGTCACCGGAAATGGTCTTCCAACAGTCTTGAAGGAGTTCCCAGAGATGCTTAGCACTTGTTGGCCCTTTTGCCTTCACTCTGCGGTCCAGCTCACCCCAAACCATCTCGATTGGGTTCAGTTCTGGTGACTGTGGAGGCCAGGTCATCTGGCATAGCACCCCATCACTCTCCTTCTTGGTCAAATAGACCTTACACAGCCTGGAGATGTGTGTGGGGTCATTGTCCTGTTGAAAAATAAATGATGGTCCAACTAAACGCAAACCGGATGGAATAGCATGCTGCTGCAAGATGCTGTGGTAGCCATGCTGGTTCAGTATGCCTTCAATTTTGAATAAATCCCCAACAGTGTCACCAGCAAAGCACCCCCACACCATCACACCTCCTCCTCCATGCTTCACGGTGGGAACCAGGCATGTAGAGTCCATCCGTTCACCTTTTCTGCGTCGCACAAAGACACGGTGGTTGGAACCAAAGATCTAAAATTTGGACTCATCAGACCAAAGCACAGATTTCCACTGGTCTAATGTCTATTCCTTGTGTTCTTTAGCCCAAACAAGTCTCTTCTGCTTGTTGCCTGTCCTTAGTAGTGGTTTCCTAGCAGCTATTTTAACATGAAGGCCTGCTGCACAAAGTCTCCTCTTAACAGTTGTTGTAGAGATCTGTCTGCTGCTAGAACTCTGTGTGGCATTGACCTGGTCTCTAGTCTGAGCTGCTCTGTTAACCTGCGATTTCTGAGGCTGGTGACTCGGATAAACTTATCCTCAGAAACAGAGGTGACTCTTGGTCTTCCTTTCCTGAGGCGGTCCTCATGTGAGCCAGTTTCTTTGTGGCGCTAGATGGTTTTTGCAACTGCACTTGAGGACACTTTCAAAGTTTTCCCAATTTTTTGGACTGACTGACCTTCATTTCTTAAAGTAATGATGGCCACTCGTTTTTCTTTACTTAGCTGCTTTTTTCTTGCCATAATACAAATTCTAACAGTCTATTCAGTAGGTCTATCTGCTGTGTATCCACCAGACTCCTGCACAACACAACTAATGGTCCCAACCCCATTTATGATGCAAGAAATCACACTTATTAAACCTGACAGGGCACACCTGTGAAGTGAAAACCATTTCCGGTGACTACCTCTTGAAGCTCATCAAGAGAATGCCAAGAGTGTGCAAAGCAGTAATCAAAGCAAAAGGTGGCTACTTTGAAGAACCTAAAATATAAGACATATTTTCAGTTGTTTCACACTTTTTTGTTAAGCATATAATTCCACATGTGTTAATTCATAGTTTTTATGCCTTCAGTGTGAATGTACAATTTTCATAGTCATGAAAATACAGAAAATTCTTTGAATGAGAAGGTGTGTCCAAACTTTTGGTCTGTACTGTAAATATCTATATATGTATTCTATGTGTATATATCTATTCTTTCCATTCTTTATTAAATATGTCAGTGTGATTTTACTGTATAGCTCACTGAATAGCCGGCTTTTCTAAAAGACACCAGTGCATATTTCTCGCAAGTCACACGTCTGGTCCGTGTGTAATCCATATTTTTCTCTACCCCCATAGACTTGCATTGGCATATTATGGGCGTAATACGGTGAAAATCGCAGCATGCTGCGTTTTTCTCAGCCTGTATGAAACGGCCGAGAAAAAAATTGGCTGCTGGGAGCTGCCCCATAGATTAACATTGGTCCAAGTGCAATGCGATTTTTTCTCGCATTGCACTAGTCCGTATTTCTCACTAGTGTGACTCCAGCCTTACTGTCATCTACATGCTGGAGCATACTTTGAATAGTCTGTAGGAGGAGGTGGTGGTGGTGGTCCCGGGGGAAGAGGAGGAAGCAGAGGAAGATGCGGAAGGGTTAACAGTATCTTTAAGTTCAGGTCTGTTGTCTCACAGGCGGTTGACATGAGAGGAACAATTGGAGAAGAACGATGAAAACAATGAGAAGGAATAGGTGGTGGACACGCAACAGTTAGGAGATGAAGAAGATAATGATTCCCACTCTGCTGTCCGTGATTGCCACGAGGGGAAGGAGGAAGAAAGCTTTAGTGTTTTCCCGCCACTAATACAATATGGACTTGTACCTCATGAAAGAGACCTACCCATGAGGGCCTTCTTGCAGCACTCTCTGCAACATGATTGGTGTCCGTATTGTTAGAATTTGAAATAGTGCTGACTACTGGGTTGTCAGTCTGTTTGATCCATGATACAAAAGTAAATTGTGCCAGTTGCTTCCCCAGTGCAAAGGGATGCACCCATGCTGCAGTACCAATACATGCTTGAAGACAATCTTGACAATGGTTTTCCCCAAGACAGCAGTGAGGCACACATTGTGCATTACAGTGCTAGGCTTCCAATCCTGGGACCGATGAGTAGTCAGTGCAAAAACATTAGCAGCCTTGCAGTGCTGAAGCCTTGGGTTCTAACCCCACCAAGGGCAGCATCTGCAAAGAGTTTGTATGTTCTCCCCGTGTTTGTGAGGGTTTCCTCCCTTTACTTATTTTTCTTCCCACACTCCAAAGACATACTGATAGGAAATTTAGATTTTGAGTCCCAATGGGGACAGTGCCACTAATAAGTGATAAAAAATAAATAAATAGAAATTGTTGCCACTTTTTTGTGATATCGGCAGAAAATTTGTGGAAATATTTGCTCTCCAAATTGGGTCTCCTTAATTTGTGTTGCCTGAATTTGGCACAGCTGTCAGTGCACCAGGGCTACACCTGTCACTCATCCACCAGTTACTGATCAAACTTTAAGCAAGAAATTCTGCTCCAAGCCCTGTTCAATGCTTAAATGTGGCATGGTTTTAGGACCACACTATGCAGTGGTTAACACTGCAGCCTTGTAGTGCTGGGGTCCTGGGTTCAAATCCCACCAAAGACAACATCTGCAAGAAGTTTTTATGTGCTGCCTGTGTTTGTATGTGTTTACTCCTGGTACTCTGGTTTCCTCCCACACTTCAATGACATACTGAAAGGAAATTTAGATTGTGAGCCCCCAGATCTTAGCGATTCTGAGATTGTTTTCTCGTGACATACTTCATGATAGTGGTAAAATTTATTCGATATAACTTGCGGTTATTTATGAAAAAAATGGAAATATGGCGAAAATTTGGAAAATTTTGCTATTTTCAAACTTTGAATTTTTTATTCCCTTAAAACACAGAAATATGTCACACAAAATAGTTACTAAATAACATTTCCCACATGTCTACTTTACATCAGCACAATTTTGGAACCAAAATTTTTTTTGTTACAAAGTTGTAAGGGTTAAAAGTTGACCAGCGATTTCTCGTTTTTACAACAAATTGTAAAAAAACATTTTTTAGGGACCACCTCACATTTGAAGTCACTTTCAGGGATCTATATGGCAGAATACCCAAAAGTGACACCATCTTAAAAACTGCACCCCTCAAGGTACTGAAAACCACATTCAAGAAGTTTATTAACCCTTCAGGTGCTTCACAGGAGCTGAAGCAACTTGGAAAAAAAATGAATATTTAACTTTTTAGTCACAAAAATTATCTTTTACAAAAAATTTTTATTTTAACAAGGGTAAAAGGAGAAAATGGACAGAAAAAGTTGTTGTGCAAAAGTGGAAAACCACTGTTTGGACGCACGGCAGGGCTTGGAAGGGATGGAGCGCCGTTTGACTTTTTCAGTGAATCCTGCTTTGAGCAGGGGGTTGGACCAGATGGCCCAGGAGGTCCCTTCCAACTCTACCATTCTATGATTCTATGAAAATTGGCTGAAATTGAGATTGGATGCCATGTCGCGTTTGGAGAGCCCCTGATGTGCCTAAACAGTGGAAACTCCCCAGAAGTGACACCAGTTTGGAAACTAGACACCCTAAGGAACTTATCTAGATCTGTAGTGAGCACTTTGAACCCCAAGTGTTTCACTAAAGTTTATAATGCCTGGGTGTGAGAAAAAAAAATCCACAAAAAATATTTTTTAGTCCCCAATTTTTGATTTTTCCCAAGGATATTGGACCCCAAAAGTTGTTGTCCAATTTGTCCTGAGTATGCTGATACCCCATATGTGAAACAAAAAACTTGGCACTCAAAAAGTACAGCAGGAAAAGTTCATTTATTGATGGTGCATCCAGACAAAAACAAAAAGGGACCTTCATCAGGACAATTTCCAACAGGACACTGAAATACATGTAGGGAAAAGGGAAACAATAATTTACATGTCATGAAATGCATATTACAATAGCAAGATATGATTGCATGGACATAAAAACTTGTCAAACAATGAAAATGTGAGAAAGGCGGTGATTGTGAGTTCAATCCAAGTTTACCCGGTATACCGGAGAAAATTAACATCCACTACCAGAAATAGCTGAATAGAATATATGGTTAAGGAAGTATATCAATGTGTGCAAGCTATACAGGAATGGTTGCATAAATGGTTGCATGAACCAATGAGAAAGGATACCATAGTACTTCCAAAGTGAACCATAGCTTTTTATTGGTGGAGCGGCATGAGTAAGGAGCGTGATGCTGTAAGGAAAAGGAAAATGGAAAAGAGCATGGGTGAAAACATGAATTAAAAGAAGAACGTAATATAGGTACCTAGAGACAACAAACAGTATGTACGCTACAAAGTAAAGTCTCCAAGATGAGGCAATGGTTATGCTGAAATAAAGAGGTAAAACAGGATAAGTAATGTAGACGAGTGGAACAATAAATCAATTTTACCACACCAAAAATAAAAATGGCTACCTGTATGCGTTAAGTCCTGTGTTGCACAGGATGTATCATAGACTGTAAAAATGGACTGGGGCAACAGGAATACACACTAGAAACAATGCTGAAAAAATAATGAATGCTGAAAACATGGTGGCCTGTGAGATAGGAACATATAATGGCTCAAACTTAAAGTAAACAAAGTTAGGGGAATACCTGAAATATAGTACAGATTCAGCTCATGGGAATTGCAAGCCAGACACTTGCCAGTGAAAAAACGCTATAATGAGAAGAAAAGGCCATTACTGTGATGGAAGGGAGATAGAAGGAGTACGGCCATGTGGCCTCATCTCCAACTTGTACCTCAATGTCCGGGTCCAGAGTGAGGCGTCCTGCCGTCCAGGTAACGCTGAGTGGCAGAGAACTTCCGGGTTTATATCTCAGCTGAAGTGAGTCATCGCCGCTTCATAGCGGTCATATGACTGGGATGTGAGTGGTGAACCGCGCATGTGCGGTAGACGAGAACAGAGTAGCTATTGGAGAAACAGGCATGGCTGTGCGTGTGCAGGCACTGCTGCAGACAAGAAAAAAGTGGCGCCAATGTATTAAGGAGGAATTATAGGGGGAATTTGGTATGGTAAAATCAGCAAAGAGCGATAAATGAATAGGTATCCAAAAAATTGGTAGAAAAGGTGCATACTATACTGTGCAAGTAACCGGAAGTGCCCAATGGACAGAATGAGAGATACTTAACGGTTCTAAAATCAGAATGAATGAGAAGCAGAGTTAATGCCTAAGGAAAAAGGGGGAAATTACACAGAATATTGCAACAAAGTCATATAATATACCAAATTATGCATTATACAAAATTATGCATTATACACAAACATTGTGTTCAAAAGACTGTATCATAGAAAAGAGAACACGTCATAATCTCTATTGAGACCCCTGTGTTCTAATGTTTGCAGGATATAAATCCAAAATGCCTCCCTCTTTTTTAACAACTTAAGTCTGCTTTGGCCCCTACTATTAGAGTCAATGGATTAGAGGATTTGGAACCTGAGTTGTGATACATTATGGTTTTTTTCGTGAAAATGATGCGGAAGGGGAAGATGAAGTTTTTTAGTGCAGATGTTGAATTTGTGCTGTGAGACACAATCCCTGATGGCCTGGGTAGTCTCACCTACATACAGACCACAGGGGCATTTAATAACATAAATAACATACGAAGAATCGCATTTAAAAAAAAAACATTAATAGGGATGTCCATCCCAGTGTGGGGGTGGGAAACCCTAGGACCCTTCTGAACGTTATTGCATTGCAGGCACCGAAGGGGAGAAATACTGTTTGGGTGCACAGCAGGTCTCAGAAACTAAGTAATGACGTTTTGGAATGCACACTTTGATGGGTGTCATGTTCAGTTTGCAGAGTCCCTGATGTGCCTAAACAGTGGAAACCCCCCACAAGTGACCTCATTTTGGAAACTAGATACCCTAAGGAACTTATCTAGATCTGTGGTGAGCACTTTGAACTCCCAAGGGCTTCACACAAGTTTATAATGCCCGGGCACACGGCAGAGCTTGGAAGGGAAGGAGTGCCATTTGACTTTTTCAAACCAAAATTGGCTGGAATCGAGATTGGACGCCATGTCGCATTTGGATAGCCCCTGATGTGCCTAAACAGTGGGAATCCCCCACAAGTGACCCCATTTTAGAAAATAGACTCCCTAAGGAACTTATCTAGATCTGTGGTGAGCACTTTGAATCCCCAAGTGCTTCACACAAGTTTATAACATAGAGCTGTAAAACTAAAAAATCATATTTTTTCCACAAAAATGATCTTTTCACCCCAATTTTTATTTTCCCAAGGTAACAAGACCTCAAAAGTTATTGTGCAATTTGTCCTGAGTACGCTGATACCCAAATATGTGGGGGTAAAACACTGTTTGGGTGCATGGCAGAGCTCGGAAGGGAAGGAGCGCAGTAGACTTTTTCAACGCAGAACTGGCTGTATGCCATGTTGCGTTAGGAGAGCACCTGATGTGCCTAAACAGTGGAAACCCCCCCACAAGTGACACCAATTTGGAAACTAGACCCCCTAAGGAACTTATCTAGATCTGTTGTGAGCACGTGCAACCCCCTAGTTTTTCACTAAAGTTTATAATGCCTGGGTGTGAAAAAAAAAAAAATTCCACAAAAATGGATTTTTAGTCCCCAATTTTCCAATTTTTGATTTTTCCCAAGGAAATTGGAACCCAAAAGTTGTTTGTCCTGAGTACTCTGATACCCCATATGTGGGGGGGAAATACTGTTTGGGCGCATGGCAGGGTTCTGAAAGGAAGTAATGACACTTTGGAATGCAGACTTTCATGGGTGTCATGTTCAGTTTGCAGAGCCCCTGATGTGCCTAAGCAGTGTAAACCCACCACAAGTGACCCCATTTTGGAAACTAGACCCCCTGAGGAACTTATCTAGAACTGTGGTAAGCACTTTGAACCCCCAAGTGCTTCACACAAGTTTATAATGCCCGGGCATGAAAATAAAAAATCCTGTTTTATACCCACAAAAATGATCTTTTAGTCACCAATTTTTTATTTTCCCAAGGGTAACGGGAGAAATTGGACCCCAAAAGTTGTTGTTCAATTTGTCCTGAGTACGCTGATACCCTATATATGGGAGAAAACTACTTTGTGGGCACATGTCAGGGCTCGGAAGAAAAGTAGTGACATTTAGCAATGCAGACTTTGATGGAATGGTCTGCGGGTATCATGTCGCGTTTGGAGAGACCCTGATGTGCCTAAACAGTGTAAACCCCCCAATTCTAACTCCAACCCTAACCCCAATACACCCCTAACCCTAATCTCAGCCCTAATCATAACCCTAACCACAAACCTAACCCTAACACACCCCAACCCTAATCCCTAACCCTAACTTTAGCCCAACTCTAACCCTAACTGTAGCCCCAGCCCTAACCCTAACCCTAATGGGAAAATGGAAATAAATAAATTTTTTTAATTTTATTTTTCTAAGGGGGTGATAAAGGGGGTTTGATTTACTATTTATATCGGGTTTTTATGATTGCCAGCTGTCACACGCTAAAAGACGCTTTTTATTGCAAAAAAATATTTTTTGCATCATCACATTTTGAGAGCTATAATTTTTTCTTATTTTGGCCCATAGACTCATATGAGGCCTTATTTTTTTTTTGATGTTTTTATTGGTACCATATATAATATACACTTTTTATTATGATTTTTGGGAGGCAGAATAAACAAAAACCAGAAATTCATGAATTTCTTTTGGGGGGGGGCGTTTATACCGTTCCGTGTGTGGTAAAATTGATAAAGCAGTTTTATTCTTTGGGTCAGTACGATTACAGCGATACCTCATTTATATTTTTTTTATGTTTGGAAGCTTTTATATAATAAAAAATAATTATTTTTGCATCGCTTTATTCTGCGAGCCATAACTTTTTTATTTTTTTGCTGATGATGCTGTTTGGTGGCTCATTTTTTGCGGGACAAGATGACGTTTTCAGCGGTACCAAGTTTATTTATATCCGTCTTTTTGATCCCAGGGTGGGACATCACTGTATAGAGGTGGATTGCTGATATGACACTGTGCACAGCACTGTGTCAGATAGGCGATCTCACAGGCAGTGCAGCAGGCTTTCTCAGCGCCTGCTGTCAGCAGGCACTGAGGAAGCCACCTCTCTGCAGGACCCGGAAGGACCCCGCGGCCATCTTGGATCTGCACGATGCTACCCTGTGCCCCCGGTACACTGCGATCATGTTTGATCGAAGTGTGTCGGGGGTTAATGTGCCAGGAGCGGTCCGTGACTGCTCCTGGCACGTAGTGCCGGGTGTCAGCTGTGATAATCAGATGACACCCGGCCGCGATCAGCTGCGCTCCCCCCGGAGCGCAGCTGATCGCATATGACGTACTATTCCGTCCATGGGAATTAAGTCCCAGGGCACATGGACGGAATAGTACGTCTGATGGCAGTGCTTTATGTAGCACGGTAGTAACAGAAAAAAATAGATTTTTTACTGTGGACGATACAGGTATACAGCAGAATGTGAGCACAAAAGAATGACAACCTCAGATGTGGCCAAATTTTTGGAGCATGGTAGTAGCAGAGCAAATTTATATTTTATCATGTGTACCCCTGTATGGAGAACAATATCAGCACCCAAAAAAAAATTAAAACTGACATCTAGCTTGCTGTATAACGTTAAGAATAACAGAAGAAAGTATTTTTTAACTGTGAATGAGGCCTATATACAATCGAATATGTGCTCAAAACAATTTCAAACTCAGATCTAGCCTGCTGTTTCACATTTGTGACAGAATTTTTTTGTTTAATCTGCATGAGCTCTGCAGGCAGTTTAATTTCACCGCCATTAGATAGCAAGGTGGGATATGTTGTGCTGAACAACAGCCAAAAAAAATATTTTTTGACTGTGCAACAGCTCTATACACAGAACAATTTCACCATCACAAAATTACAATGTGGGATATGGCGTGATGAATCACGCGCGTAACAGATTAAAAAAATGTTTTTTTTTAATCTGCTTGAGCTTTGCAGACAGCGGAATTTCACCGCCACAAAATTACAACATGGGAGATGTTTTGCTGAATCACTTTAGCAACAGCCAAAAAAATAATTTTTTTACTGTGCAACAGCTCTACACACAGAACAATTTCGACGTCACAAAATTACAAAGTGGGATATGGCGGGCTGTATCACGTTTAGCAACAGAAATATTTTTTTATTTTTTTTTAATCTGCATGAACTATGCAGACAGTTGAATTTCATCACCACTAAATAACAAGGTGAGATATGGCATGCTGAATCACGGTAGCAACTGGCCAAAAAATTTATTTTTCCTGGCCAACAGCTCAAATCACAGAACAATATCACCACATCACTAAATGACAAAGTGACATATGTCTTACTTTGTCACATCTAGCAAGTGAAAAAATAAGATTTAGAAAGGTTGTGCATGGAACACAATAGAAGCAGTACACCCTTCAATGAAATGTGCCCTGCCGTCTTTGTATAAGTGAAACAACTGTTGCAAGTTTAAGTCCCCTAAGAGGACTAAACATTATTTCTTAGAAAAATGTAAAAATAAAAAAGTTAGTCACTAAAAAAGAAATCTGCATCTAATCTGCAAGTCACCACAAATAAGCAACGTGTGCATGAGACTTAATATTTCTGCATGTTTGTTACAAAAATTTTTTTATCTCATTTACTTAAAACATTATGCAGTGCCTAAAAAATGGAAACATTTATCAAGAATCCTAAGTTGCTAGTACCTTTCTTTAAAATACAAAAAAAATCAGAAGAAAACAATGTATAAGACGCACATTTATTTGGAATAGGAGCAATACAATATTTTCACATTGCTTAACCCCTGTATTATAGTTACTAGCTTTTCAACAACCATTTTATTGTCAAGTGGCTCCCTCTGTTGATGGGAAGGTGTAACTTTTTACCTGTCTGGACATGTCGCATTATTGCACATTCCATTCATACCTGCATCACTGCAGTTACTAAAAATACCTGGATATACAAGGGTTGTCTGTGGCTCTGATGCAGATGATTACAAAGGTTGAGAACACATTCCCATGCTTGGAGGAATTAGATCCTGTAACTTGACGCAGTGCAGCAGTCCAGCCTAACAATGTGACCGGTAAATGTTTAACGTGTACCTCAGGTAGCAAACTACATAAGGTACATAGAACTTAATGATTCCTGTAAACTTAGAAACCTGATTCATAAGAATTTAAGTTCTGCTGCAATGCTGGTAAAATGAAAATGATATTATGAGAGTCTTCCTCACAGAGGAAAGTAGTTTTCTTGTCGCAGACAGTTTTTGTTTTTGACATTTCGTTCATCCCCTACCTCTTTCCAAGAGATTATTATTTTTTTTTTTTCCATTGATAAATCCATATGATAGCTAGTTTTATGCTGGTCAAATTGCAGTTTTTATGACACCATTCATTTTAATATACAGTGCCTACAAGTAGTATTCAACCCCCTGCAGATTTAGCTGGTTGACACATGCGGAATTAACTTGGCATTGTGACATTTGTACTGTAGATCAGCCTGGAAGTGGGAAATGCACTGCAGCAAAAATTGTTGTTTTAATTTTTTTTTTTTTTTTTTTTAAATGTTAAAAGTTAATTCAGAGTGTCATTTATTATTCAACCCCTCAAACCACAAGAATTCTGTTTGGTCCCCCTAAAGTATTAAGAAGTAGTTCAGGCACCAAGAATAATGAGCTTCACATGTGTGGATTAATGATCTCTTTTGCCAGCCTTTTCTGACTATTTAAGACCCTCCCCAAACTTGTGAACAGCACTCATACATGGTCAACATGGGAAAGACAAAGGAGCATTCCAAGGCCATTAGAGACAAGATCGTGGAGGGTCACAAGGCTGGCAAGGGCTACAAAACCCTTTCCAAGGAGTTGGCCCTACCTGTCTCCACTGTTGGGAGCATCATCCGTAAGTGGAAGGCTTATGGAACTACTGTTAGCCTTCCACGGCCTGGACAGCCTTTGAAAGTTTCCTCCCATGCCAAGGCCAGGCTTGTCCGAAGAGTCAAGGCTAACCCAAGGACAACAAGGAAGGAGCTCCGGGAAGATCTCATGGCAGTGGGGACATTGGTTTCAGTCAATACTATAAGTAACGTACTCCACCGCAATGGTCTCCGTTCCAGACGAGCCCGTAAGGTACCTTTACTTTCAAAGCGTCATGTCAAGGCTCGTCTACAGTTTGCTCATGATCACTTGGAGGACTCTGAGACAGACTGGTTCAAGGTTCTATGGTCTGATGAGACCAAGATCGAGATTTTTGGTGCCAACCACACACGTGACGTTTGGAGACTGGATGGCACTGCATACGACCCCAAGAATACCATCCCTACAGTCAAGCATGGTGGTGGCAGCATCATGCTGTGGGGCTGTTTCTCAGCCAAGGGGCCTGGCCATCTGGTCCGCATCCATGGGAGGATGGATAGCACGGCCTACCTGGAGATTTTGGCCAAGAACCTCCGCTCCTCCATCAAGGATCTTAAGATGGGTCGTAATTTCATCTTCCAACAAGACAACGACCCAAAGCACACAGCCAAGAAAACCAAGGCCTGGTTCAAGAGGGAAAAAGTCAAGGTGTTGGAGTGGCTTAGTCAGTCTCCTGACCTTAACCCAATTGAAAACTTGTGGAAGGAGCTCAAGATTAAAGTCCACGAGACACCCAAAGAACCTAGATAACTTGGAGAAGATCTGCATGGAGGAGTGGACCAAGATAACTCCACAGACCTGTGCCGGCCTGATCAGGTCTTATAAAAGACGATTATTAGCTGTAATTGCAACAAGGGTTATTCCACGAAATATTAAACATAGGGGTTGTATAATAATTGACCCACATTTTTATGTTTAAAATTTATTAAAATTCAACTGAGCAACATAACTTTTTGTTTTGTAAGATTTATGCTTCTGTTAATAAATCCTACTATCGTTTGCAGTTTGAAGGCTCTAACTTATTTGCATCTTATCAAACCAGCTAAATCTGCAGGGGGTTGAATACTACTTGTAGGCACTGTATGATGCAATGCAACAAAAGCAAAATTAAAGTATGAAAAAACTGAAAAAAATGCAAATCTGCAATTGTGTTTTGGGGCAATATGGCTCAGACTGGTGCAATGGGGAAAAGGTGAATCATCCAGTGAGCCACTGTGCAGGAGTCAGTCTCCACCCCCTGATAGGAACAGTAATTGGCACAATTCACTTGATTCAGTATGTGCAGACGGGCAGCATTTCTTCATTTATTTAGCAAACTACTCAATTTATTATTATACAAATGCACAAGTACATTTGTGAATGAAGGTAATGTAACATTTGGATATACAGTAGCTGAATAGTGGGCCCCCAAAGCCAATGTTACAGATGGACCCATGGTAACCTTGTCACACTGTAAAGGTCTTCGGTAAATAGGGGGACCTCCAACTGTCCCTGGAACTGGGACCCTAACTATCCCTCCCTCAGTGGTACTCTTGATGGTAGGGAGGCCCACGTTTCCAACCTTACTATGCTGCAGTTATTCCCTGTGCTGTCCCATCTTCCTTCCCCAGGAATCCTGGGATAGAAATGTACAGTAATGGCCAAAAGTTTTGAGAATGACACAAATATTATATTTTCAAATGAGCTGCTGCCCTCTGGTTTTTATGTGTGTTTGACAGATGTTTTTATCACAGACAGAAATATAATTGCAAACATATGAGTAACAAAAGCTTATATTGACAGTTAGAATGAGTTAATGCAGCAAGTCAATATTTGCAGTGTTGACCCTTCTTCTTCAGGACCTCTGCAATTCTCCCTGGCATGCTCTCAATCAACTTCTGGATGAAATCCTGACTGATAGCAGTCCATTCTTGCACAATCAATGCTTTCATTTTGTCAGAATTTTTAGGTTTTTGTTTGTCCACCCGTCTCTTGATGATTGACCACAAGTTCTCAATGGGATTAAGATCTGGGGAGTTTCCAGGCCATGGACCCAAAATCTCTATGTTTGTTCCCTGAGCCATTTAGTTATCACCTTTGCTTTATGGCAAGGTGCTCCATCATGCAGGAAAAGGCATTCTTGATCGCCAAACTGCTCTTGGAGGGTTGGGAGAAGTTGCTCTTGGAGGACATTCTGGTACCATTCTTTATTCATGGTTGTGTTTTTAGGCAAGACTGTGAGAGAGCTGATTCCCTTGGCTGACAAACAACCTCACACATGAATGGTTTCAGGATGCTTAACAGTTGGCATGAGACAAGACTGGTGGTAGCGCTCACCTTGTCTTCTCCGAATGAGGCGTTTTCCTGATGTCCCAAACAATCGAAAAGGGGATTCATCAGAGAAAATAACTTTACCCCAGTCCTCAGCAGTCCACTGCCTGTACCTTTTGCAGAATATCAGTCTGTCCATGATGTTTTTTCTGGAGAGAAGTGGCTTCTTTGCTGCCCTCCTTGAGACCAGGCCTTGCTCCAAGAGTCTCCGCCTCACAGTGCATGCAGATGCACTCACACCTTCCTGCTGCCATTCCTGAGCAAGCTCTGCACTGCTGGTAGCCCGATTCCACAGCTGAAACACTTTTAAGAGACGGTCCTGGCGCTTGCTGGTCTTTCTTGGGCGCCCTGGAGCCTTTTTGGTAACAATGGAACCTCTCTCCTTGAAGTTCTTGATGATGCGATAGATTGTTGACTGAGGTGCAATCTTTCTAGCTGCGATACTCTTCCGTGTTAGGCCATTTTTGTGCATTGCAATGATGACTGCACGTGTTTCTTTAGAGATAACCATGGTTTAACAGAAGAGAAACAATGATGCCAAGCACCAGCCTCCTTTTAAAGTGTCCAGTGGTGTCATTCTTACTTAATCATGACAGATTGATCTCCAGCCATGTCCTCATCAACACCCACACCTGTGTTAATGGAACAATCACTGAAAAGAGGTTAGCTGGTCCTTTTAAGGCAGGGCTGCAATGATGTTGAAATGTGTTTTGGGGGATAAAGTTCATTTTCTAGCCAAATATTGACTTTGCAAGTAATTGCTGTTAAGCTGATCACTCTTTATAACATTCTGGAGTATATGCAAATTGCCATTAGAAAAAGTGAAGCAGTAGACTTTGTAAAAATTAATATTTGTGTCATTCTCAAAACTTTTGTCCATGACTGTAGTGTATTATCACGTAGGACAGACAGGGCAAAAAGTAAACAACAAATATGCAAACACTCACAAAAGGTAGAGAGGTATAAAGGGAAGGCTAGGAATGTACCAACCAAATAGGAATGGGATAATGTGTAAAGCATACACGCAAAAACAGCAGACATCAATCTTCAGTAGCAACACAATCTGCAATGCAACCCAGCATCTCCAAGAGCTAGGGAGCAAAGCTTTCACTGGCTAGACAGAGAGGGACTGGCCAGTTTTTATTGGAAGAGTTAATGACTGGATCAGAAGCAGCTGAAATGAAGCTGCATGTTTCTGACTAGCAAAGAAAAGGTTGTTAACCTTCTCAGCACCAAAGGAATCCAAATTCATTTAATATGGGATCCTAACACACAGGCTAAATAGAAGATCTGCATTTCACAATACACAGTGATCTTCTGCTCCAAAATCTCCCAGGCTGATCTAATGTGAGTTGTTATGATTTGGTAGCTGAGGAGAGCAAGCAAAAAAGGAAATACACCAGAGAGGTTGGAATCTATGGGATTGCAGTAGACTAACCACCACAACTAAAGGCAGCCGTGGAGCTTACCTACGTTGGTCCTAGACGCCTCGTCACAGCCTAAGAAGCTAACTATACCTAAAGACAGAAAGAGGAAAACTATCTGCCCCGGAGCAGATCCCCAAAGAACATAGAAAGCCCCCAAACATGTAATGGCGGTTAGACAAGAAGAAATACAGACACAGATAGAAAATAGTATGAGCAAACGCTGGGGCCCAAACTTCCTAAATAGAAAAGGAAAGGAAGGACACTTACTGCAACCCCAAAAAACCCTGAAAAGTACCAACTCTACTAATTACAAAAACACCTGAGATCACACGACCTCTACCACCTAAATTAGTTCTCTGGTGTAACAAAAACTAAACAGCAGCCACTGAAAAAACTGGAAAAGGCAAATGAACAAACAACAGTGGCTGAACTAAACTGAGAGGAGCACAAGCCCCCGGAGGGGACCCGGCAGACTCCCACAGAAGTGCAGGACAAAATGCAAAAAGCAAGCACAAAAACAAAAAGAAGAAAATGTCTTATCTGTTAGCAGAAGATGCAGGCACGAAACAGCAGGCTACAAAGTGAACAGGAATCAAAGATGAGACCAGAACAATTGATCACCGGCAACAATAATGGGAGGGAACCTCCCTTATATAAGACCAGTCAGTAACACCTGATCGCCAATCTTCATTGGATAGTTCAGTACTGTTTGTAACCACCAGAGGGAGCTTCTGCTCAGAATTCATTTCTAGCACATTCACAACAGTGAGTGATGAGTGTATCATGTATTTAAAGTGAGTGATGTATATAAATTATCTAAAGTAAATGATGTGTTGCATGTATTTATTGTGCAAGTAATGTATAACATGTATCTAATGTGAGTGGCGTATGTTTTATGTATCCAATGTGGGTGACGTGTGTATTATATATCTAATATAAGTTACATATGTGTTAGGGTTCGAGTTCCCGCTGCTGCACAAGGGGAGTCTCGAACCCGTCCCACTGCGGTCTCCCATTCATCTCCGGCCACAGTGGAGCCTGCTCAGCAGAGATGTCGGTCCAGGCGTCTTGCCCATTCCTCTACTGTGCAGTGACTTGCTGCTGCTTTTCCTGTATCGGCTATTATAGCCAGTGCTGGAGCAGCCGTCTTTGAGACAAGGTCCTGCGTTTTCCCATCTGAGCATGCCCAGAGTGAGATCTCTCATTGGAGATCAGGGGTCATATGTTCAGGTGCTGCAGCGGCTCCTATTGGTCCGCCAGGAAGGTCATGTAGCTACGTGTGTTTGTAACAGCTTCTCATTGGTCCTTGTTCCTGGAAGGTCCTGTAGCTGTTGATATAAAAGGGTAGCATGGCTGGGCCGCCATGCGCTAATATCAACCATTGTATGCTATGCGCCAGTGTGATCATGCGTATGTGTGGTTAGGGACCCGGCTGAAATAAGCCACTAGAATACCGACTTAATTGGTGAGGAGTTTGGTATGGTAGCTGGACAGGGTCAGTGTCCTAGATGCCCTAGATTACCGGCGTAACCGGTGAGGAGTTTTGATTGCCGTATTCAGGGTCTGGCGTTCAGACGCCATAGATTGCGGGTGACTCCCGCGAGGACATTAGCACATGATCACGCGTTATGTACGCTTAGCACTTAACTGTGTACCTGAGAGCCTGACAGGACACAGCACTTTCCCTCAGCGGCCCTGTGACGTAACAGGGTTTGCTTTCGACGCTAGACAGCGCCCTAGCGTTTTACTTTGCGGCTCACTGAAGCTAAGTGAGTTCGCACCTATCGCCATATAGCGCTGTGGCATTTCCGTTAGCGGCTCTGGGTATTAACAGAGTTCGCACTTACTGCCACAACGCGCTACGGCGTTTATTTTAGCGACTCTGCGGGATAATAGAGTTCGCTACTTTCGCCATTTTACTAGCAGCAGGTTCCGCCTGCACGGTGGACCCCGGGCTGCGAACGCACCTCTCTACCTCATATATTTGGTGCGTTCCGCAGACCCTAACATAATATTAGCGCCAGGGTCTGACTGGTAAAATGGCGGATGACCAGCGTCTACTACGGGACATCCAGCAGCTGGAGGGTAGGTTGGCGGCTCTTGAGTGCACAACCTCAGCTGTGGATGTTACCGCAGTCGCTGTTCAGGCTGCTAGAGTGGCTGCAGCCAGTGTGTCCACTGCCACCTTCGCCAGACCTCTGGAATCTTCCAGCCAGGCGCCCGACTCCCATGAGGCCATGGAGGTTTCTCGAGCGGGACCTAAGTCCCGGGCCGCTCGAGTACCCGTGGTCTGTAACATCTGCCAGCAGTTAGGACACTATGCCAACAAATGTCCACAGCGGTCGGGAAAACGGTCACGTCTAGTGACGTTGGGAGGAGGTTCACTAGACACTGCGGCATTTTCCACCAAGTTGTCCTTTAAAGGGACAATTACAGTAGGTCCATCCACGCTCTCCGCTGAGCTCTGTGTGGATTCCGGAGCCGAGGGGAATTTCATGTCCTCTGCATTTGCTCTCCGCCACACTATACCTCTGGTGATGCTCGCCCAACCGGTGACTGTGCGAGTAGTGAATGGATCAACTCTGCCCTCCCAAATCACCCACCAGACGATCCCTCTCACTTTATCTATGTCCCCGTCCCATCAGGAGAGTATTTCTTTTCTTGTCCTGCCCGAGGGAATAGACGAGGTGTTGCTGGGAGTACCTTGGCTCCGTTACCACTCTCCCCATATTGAGTGGTTCTCTGGGAGGATACTGGGTTGGGGTGATTCATGTAGAGGCAGGTGTATCAGGGAGTGCGTTCAGGTCACCACCACAGAGATACCCGTAGATCTCACTTCTCTTCCTCAGTGTTATTGGGCATATGCAGACGTTTTCTCCAAGAAGGCGGCGGAGACTCTTCCACCTCATCGCCCTACGACTGTACTATTGATCTCTTGCCTGGAGCAGAACCTCCTCGGGGAGAGTATACCCCCTTTCGCTCCCTGAGACGGAGGCCATGTCCCAGTACATTCAGGAGAATCTGGCAAGAGGGTTCATTAGGAAGTCGGTGTCACCAGCAGGGGCAGGGTTCTTCTTTGTGCAAAAGAAGAACGGAGAATTACGTCCATGCATTGACTACAGGGGTCTTAACACCATCACCGTCAAGAATAAGTACCCGTTGCCCCTAATCTCTGAGCTGTTTGATAGGCTCCGAGGAGCAAGAGTATTTACCAAGCTTGATCTACGTGGTGCCTATAACCTAATTCGCATCCGTGAGGGGGACGAGTGGAAGACAGCTTTTAATACCAGGGATGGGCATTACGAATACCTGGTGATGCCCTTCGGGCTCTGTAATGCTCCCGCTGTTTTCCAAGACTTTGTCAATGATATCTTCCGGGATATGCTCTCCACCTCTGTGGTAGTCTATCTGGATGATATTCTCATCTTTTCACCAGATATAGACTCTCACCGGAGGGATGTCAACAAAGTCTTCGACCTCTTACGGGCAAACTCCCTCTATGCCAAGCTGGAGAAATGTGTGTTTGAGCAGGAGTCCTTACCTTTTCTGGGCTATATCATCTCTGCCCAGGGATTGGCTATGGATCCTGCCAAACTACAGGCTGTAATGGACTGGCAAGAACCCCATTCTCTTAAAGCGGTGCAGCGCTTTATGGGGTTCATTAATTATTATCGCCAGTTCATTCCCCATTTCTCGACTTTGGTAGCTCCCTTGGTAGCCCTCACCAAGAAGGGAGCAAATCCCAAGTTGTGGTCTGAGGAGGTCTCCAAGGCGTTCTCTTCCATCAAGTCGCATTTTGCCAGTGCTCCCATATTACATCGCCCTGATGTTGATAAACCGTTTGTTTTAGAGGTGGACGCCTCTTCTGTTGGTGCTGGAACAGTCCTATATCAAAAGGATGCTCAAGGTCGGAAGCATCCCTGCTTCTTCTTTTCTAAGACCTTTACACCAGCAGAGAGGAATTATTCCATCGGGGACAGGGAGTTGCTGGCTATGAAATTGGCCTTCTCAGAGTGGAGACATCTTCTGGAGGGAGCTCGTTTTCCCTTCCAAGTCTTCACCGACCACAAGAACTTGGTATATTTGCAAACGGCTCAGCGGCTAAATTCTCGCCAGGCCAGATGGTCCCTATTCTTCTCTCGGTTCCATTTCACCCTCCATTTTCTCTCCGGTGAGAAGAATGTTCGGGCCTACGCTCTCTCTCGCTCCTTAGTGTCATCAGAGGAGGAGGATGAGGAGCCTTGGCTTATTGTCCCTGAAGAAAGCCTGAGAACTGTAGCCCCGGTTTCGCTAGAGTCTGTGCCTCCGGGCAAGACTTTTGTGCCCACTAATTTGCGACCGGAGGTACTCTCTTGGGCACACTCGTCCAGGGTGGGTGGACACTTTGGGGCAAAGAGGACAACTGAGCTATTGGCGAGGACATACTGGTGGCCACATATGGTCCGTGACGTCAGGGAGTATGTTCAGGCGTGTGTCTCCTGCGCCAGGAACAAGTCCCCTCGACAACGGCCAGCTGGGTTACTTTTTCCTTTGCCGGTGGCAGACAGGCCTTGGGAGATGGTCGGGATGGACTTTGTGGTGGGCTTACCCAAGTCTCGGGGTTGCACTATCATTTGGGTGATCACCGACCACTTCTCCAAAATGGTGCACTTAGTGCCGCTACCACGGTTACCTTCCGCACGGGCCTTGGCAGCATTATTTATTAGACACATCTTCCGTCTACACGGTATGCCAGACAAGATTGTCAGCGATCGAGGTCCCCAATTTGCGTCTCGGTTCTGGAGAGAGTTGTGTCATCTACTCTGCATTGAATTGAACCTCTCCTCTGCATATCATCCCGAGACGAATGGGTTGGTAGAGAGGGCCAACCAGACCTTGGTCACCTACTTGCGACATTTTGTCTCTGCCAGGCAGGATGACTGGGCATCTCTGCTTCCGTGGGCGGAGTTTGCGCTAACCAATGCTGTGGCTGACTCCACCGGACAGACCCCATTCCTCTTAAATTACGGACAGCATCCGGTGCCCATGCCCGTTGCTTCGCTGACTCCAGGGTGGCAGACTGGACTGTGGAAGCATGGGACATATGGGACCGCACCCAGGATGCCATTCAGGCTTCCAAGGAAAGGATGAGGTCTTCTGCCGATGCTCATCGGCGTCCCGCTCCGACATTTTCTCCTGGCGACCTAGTGTGGCTCTCCGCCCGAAACATCAGGCTACGGGTGGAATCCACTAAATTGGCACCCCGCTATTTGGGTCCCTTCAAGGTTCTCGAGCAGGTGAACCCTGTGGTTTACCGTTTGGCCCTTCCGCCTCGCCTTGGTATCTCCGACACCTTCCATGTATCCCTCCTAAAACCCGTGGTCATCTCCCGGTTGCCTGAGTCATCTGCCGGGACGTCGGGTTCGTCTTCGGACGACTACGAGGTGAATGCCATTGTTGGGTGCAAGGTGGTACGAGGCAAAAAATGTTATTTGGTGGATTGGAGGGGTTATGGGCCTGATGATAGGTCCTGGGAGCCTGCCGAGCATGTTCACGCTCCGCAGCTCATCGCTGCCTTTGAACGCAGCGAGGCCCAGAGAAGGGGGGGCCCTAGGAGGGGGGGTAATGTTAGGGTTCAAGTTCCCGCTGCTGCACAAGGGGAGTCTCGAACCCGTCCCGCTGCAGTCTCCCATTCATCTCCGGCCACAGTGGAGCCTGCTCAGCAGAGACGTCGGTCCAGGCGTCTTGCCCACTCCTCTACTGTGCAGTGACTTGCTGCTGCCTTTCCTGTATCGGCTATTATAGCCAGTGCTGGAGCAGCCGTCTTTGAGACAAGGTCCTGCGTTTTCCCATCTGAGCATGCCCAGAGTGAGATCTCTCATTGGAGATCAGGGGTCACATGTTCAGGTGCTGCAGCGGCTCCTATTGGTCCGCCAGGAAGGTCATGTAGCTACGTGTGTTTGTAACAGCTTCTCATTGGTCCTTGTTCCTGGAAGGTCCTGTAGCTGTTGCTATAAAAGGGTAGCATGGCTGGGCCGCCATGCGCTAATATCAACCATTGTATGCTATGCGCCAGTGTGATCATGCGTATGTGTGGTTAGGGACCCGGCTGAAATAAGCCACTAGAATACCGACTTAATCGGTGAGGAGTTTGGTATGGTAGCTGGCCAGGGTCGGTGTCCTAGGTGCCCTAGATTACCGGCGTAACCGGTGAGGAGCTTTGATTGCCGTATTCAGGGTCTGGCGTTCAGACGCCATAGATTGCGGGTGACTCCCGCGAGGACATTAGCACATGATCACGCGTTATGTACGCTTAGCACTTAACTGTGTACCTGAGAGCCTGACAGGACACAGCACTTTCCCTCAGCGGCCCTGTGACGTAACAGGGTTTGCTTTCGACGCTAGACAGCGCCCTAGCGTTTTACTTTGCGGCTCACTGAAGCTAAGTGAGTTCGCACCTATCGCCATATAGCGCTGTGGCATTTCCGTTAGCGGCTCTGGGTATTAACAGAGTTCGCACTTACTGCCACAACGCGCTACGGCGTTTATTTTAGCGACTCTGCGGGATAACAGAGTTCGCTACTTTCGCCATTTTACTAGCAGCAGGTTCCGCATGCACAGTGGACCCCAGGCTGCGAACGCACCTCTCTACCTCATATATTTGGTGCGTTCCGCAGACCCTAACAATGTGTGACATGCAGAAGTAGTTCTGAGTGCTGTAACTTCAAAAGCATCCAGCAACTAGAGGGGTTAACACAGTCATGTCATGGAAATATATATGTATTCCATATATTCAAAGTATATTCACATATATGCATTCACAGTTCACAGTTAGATAGATCTCACTTGCTAAAAATTCTGTGCTCACATATATCTATGCCAGCTATAATCAGTCGTTTTAAACAAGTCTGGCCTTCATAAGGAACAAGTACATAGAGTACATAGAGTACATAGAGTCTTATTAGATATCTGTTGTTTACCTTATAGTCATGCAAGAAAACTAGGGCAAAAGAATATAAAACAAATAATTCTGCAACTTCAGCTCTTTTATCATGATTATCATAATTATCATACTTACACTAGAACAGCCAATAATCTAGCAGCTTTTAATTGTATGTTAATTGACTAACCAGCCCCTTTTTGTAAACGTACAAAACCTTGAATGAATAATAAATGTATGTCTTTGACGAACTGTTATACTGACACTTCCGTGTGGACAGTTTTCATTTCGTTCTGAGCGCTCAAAAAAGACATTAAATAGAGATTTGGAAAAGCAAGCAGCAAACACGGAAGGATAAATTCATCCTAATTAAATTTCCATAACAGTTGGCGCCTGCACGCGGGGCATTGGACGAAACGCACGAGGACCCGGCCGACCGGAGAGACGGGGTGTTGGCCCTGGCCTTGGCACACGGGACGGAGACTGCAGCTCCATAAGTAAGGTAAGAAAACTCTGTCATCTTACCTGAATGTTCCCTGTGCCTAGTCCTAGCCTACACTTCCAGCCGGTCGGACATGGTCATCACCGCATTCCCAGGTAGTGTAAAAAGTTCATACCCTTATCCAAAAGCCCTGGGATATAAGCCGAGTTGTTTGCTGCTGTGCTGTATATGTTTCATGTTTTATGTGAACCGGGAGAAAGTTGGAACGGTGACTGTGTTTTTGTTTGCTGATTTCTGGGGGCTGTATAGCAAAAGACAAATTGCTGGATAAGTTCCCGCAGAAATATTTCACACACAGGAGGGAGGCCATCCCAAAAAAAAAAATCCAGGTGTGAAGGGCGGGAGCTTTGTTTTGGATAAGTCCACGCAGTTATTCTTCACACATTGGAGGGAAGTTATCCCAAAAAATCCAGTTGTGAGGAGCGAGGGCTTTGAATCGGTTAAGTTTCTGCAGTTAGCTTTCACACACAGGAGGGAAGATATCCCCGATCAATCCAGGTGTGAGGGGCAGGAGCTTTGTTTGGATAAGTTCTCACAATAATCGTCCACGCACCGGGAGGCCATCCCAGTCAAATCAGACGTGGATAGTGAGAATTTTGATTAAGGCTATTGCAGATTACTGTGACCGGCGCACCGGCCAGGGCGTACTGTACAGAGAGCGATAGACCTTGAGCCTCACCGCGCTCAGTGCAATTGGTGAGTTATCAGTTACCAGAGCAGCTTGTATGTGTCACAGATCATCAAAAGAGGGATTCGTATTCTCCCGGGTGTCTGTCTCATTGTACGTGTCAACTGTCTGTATCAGGTACTGCCGCTTTAAATCACATCTCCGTGCGCTCCGTCAGTATCTCATTCACTGCTGGCTGTAGCAGCGAGAAAACCCTTTTGACCCCCCTCCTCTGCTAATCACGTTGTTACATCTGTTTCCTGGTTTTGATCTTTTTAAGCTAGTTTTTTTTTTGGCTACAGGTTTTAACGTGAAAATTCTCAGGCATTCAGACTGAACTATATTCATTTTTTGCTATTCTGAGGAATAATAATTTATTTATTTTTTTGATACGTGATTTCAGTGTCTGGAGAGACAGCAAGCAGAGATATAAGGGAGGGGGGAAATGCTGGCAGCAGCCAGCTGACATTCCAGAGGGCGGTAGGAAAAAAGCCTACGCTACCAGACACACGGGACGGAGACTGCAGCTCCATAAGTAAGGTAAGAAAACTCTGTCATCTTACCTGAATGTTCCCTGTGCCTAGTCCTAGCCTACACTTCCAGCCGGTCGGACGTGGTCATCACTGCATTCCCAGGTAGTGTAAAAAGTCCATACCCTTATCCAAAAGCCCTGGGATATAAGCCGAGTTGTTTGCTGCTGTGCTGTATATGTTTCATGTTTTATGTGAACCGGGAGAAAGTTGGAACGGTGACTGTGTTTTTGCTTGCTGATTTCTGGGGCTGTATAGCAAAAGACAAATTGCTGGATAAGTTCCCGCAGAAATCTTTCACACACAGGAGGGAGGCCATCCCAAAAAAAAAAAATCCAGGTGTGAAGGGCGGGAGCTTTATTTTGGATAAGTCCACGCAGTTATTCTTCATACATTGGAGGGAAGTTATCCCAAAAAATCCAGTTGTGAGGAGCGAGGGCTTTGAATCGGTTAAGTTTCTGCAGTTAACTTTCACACACAGGAGGGAAGAAATCGCAGATCAATCCAGGTGTGAGGGGCAGGAGCTTTGTTTGGATAAGTTCTCACAATAATCGTCCACGCACCGGGAGGCCATCCCAGTCAAAAAAGACGTGGATAGTGAGAATTTTGATTAAGGCTATTGCAGATTACTGTGACCGGCGCACCGGCCAGGGCGTACGGTACAGAGAGCGATAGACCTTGAGCCTCACCGCGCTCAGTGCAATTGGTGAGTTATCAGTTACCAGAGCAGCTTGTATGTGTCACAGATCATCAAAAGAGGGATTCGTATACTTCCGGGTGTCTGTCTCATTGTACGTGTCAACTGTCTGTATCAGGTACTGTCGCTTTAAATCACATCTCCGTGCGCTCTGTCAGTATCTCATTCACTGATGGCTGTAGCAGCGAGAAAACCCTTTTGACCCCCCCTCCTCTGCTAATCTCATTGTTTCATCTGTTTCCTGGTTTTGATCTTTTTAAGCTAGTTTTTTTTGGGCTACAGGTTTTAACGTGAAAATTCTCAGGCATTCAGACTGAACTATATTCATTTTTTGCTATTCTGAGGAATAAATATATATTTTTTTTTTTGATACGTGATTTCAGTGTCTGGAGAGACAGCAAGCAGAGATATAAGGGAGGGGGGAAGTGCTGGCAGTAGCAAGCTGACATTCCAGAGGGCGGTAGGAAAAAAGCCTATGCTACCAGACAAAAGTTCTAAAGTACTTTTCTTTTTGTTTTTATCATTTTACAATCAGTTTTTCCACCTCTTTTCTGTTTTTTAATTAGCTGTTTTAGTAACAAGGGTTGTTTTTCAGAGTTTTATGATTAATACAGTTTTTTTCTTTTCTCCCCTTTTTGGTGAATTTATTTTTTCTTTTTCTAGAGTTTTTTTACTAAATCTAACTTTTGTTTTTAAAGTTTTTCTTTTAAGTACATTTTTAAATAATTTTGGAAAGGTTTTTTCTAAGCAATTTATTTTAGAGTTTTATTCTCCAACCATTTTTTTTTTCTTTTTTCTTTTCTCTCTTTCTCCTTTACCAGCCTGCTTTAGACCAAGGTCACTCCATAGATAAGGAAAATTGCAGGCTGAGGGAGAGCGCACACACAAACTGCGCAGCGGTTTGACTAGCCCCTCCCGTCGGGCATTCGGCGAGGACAAACAGAACCAGAGTGCAGCAGTTTTCAGATTTTTAAATCACCTTTGTTGAATAGGTTTTTGGAATAGACACAGTACGTAAGAATCGAAGGGCTAGGCATGTGAATAGAACGTCAGAGTACGTGAGAAGCAAATAGACAGGCAACCTTTACGCTGCATAATAAAATGTTTTTTTTCCTTGTTTTTGTTATTTGAAAGGCAGAGGAAAGTTTGTTAATAGATTACCATCTGCTATAAAAGAGCAGTGGTGCATCGTGTAGAAGGTACAGCAAGTTAATTTGAACGGACCAGGAAGTGATTTTTTATGTGAATAAGTTTGAAAAAGTGTTAAATCGCCTGTGAGAAAAAGATCACTGACATGTCACAAGAGCAGAATTCAGAGTCACATACATCACATGTCCATCATGTGGAGACACGGGACAGGTGTAGGCTGCTCTCATTGAGTAAGGAGCCTTGTACAGGGAAAAATGCTCCCCGCCTCTCTCCACAGGGAGAAGGCATTTTTGTTTCAACCATCCCCTCTCAAGAGTCACAGGGGGACACCCTCTCCTTTTTCTTCTCTCAGTCCCTTTCTCCTTCTTCTTCAGACTTTTCTCCTCTTTCCTCGCTGCCATCCCTCTCATTCCTTCTTTCCCCTCCCTCACATCTCTGACACATCCATTTTCTTCATCTTCCTCTTCTTCTATCTCTTCCTCTCCAACTCTCAAATCTTCTTCATCTTCTTCTACTTCTCCCCCTCCATCTTTCTCCTCTCTCTCTCCTCCATCTTTCTCTCTTTTCCCCCTTTCACTCTTCTCTCCCTCCCCTCTTTCCTTTTCCTCCCTTTCTCCTCCCACACCACACCCACCTGCTCATGCTTGCTCTTCTCCTTCCTCCTCCTCTCAGGTACACTCCACCTCTTCTTCACCCTCCCCTCCATCTCTCTCCCCTCCTCTTTCTCTCGCTCCTCCCTCACACCTTCCTTCTCTTCCTCTTTTTTCTACTTCGTTATCAACAGGGTCAACGCCCAATCCAAGCAATGTGGTGTCCCTGTATTCAGTGTCTCCAGCACAGGGCACCCTGTCTATCCCAGGCACAGTACAAACATTGCCAGTCATTATATCAGGAGAAGAAAGTGCAAATCTCCCTACACAAAACGCTACATGTAGCCCCCAGACACAACAGCCCACAGCTAGGGCTTCACAGGGGGTGGTATAGCTACAGAGACAAATGAGGAACCTCAGTGCCGAGCAGGGCTGCCAGCATGGAACTATGACACTGATCCACCGCAGCCTCAGCAAGTAAGTGGGAAATCCCCATGCAGCAAGACAACTTTAAAGCCCAAATCTCACCCAGTGTATACACCAAGTACACCATGTCACTTCTTATCTGATGAAGATGAAGGTGCAACGTCACACATGCTGCCCAACACTAGGGAAGAAAACACACAAGCACCAATAGAGCAGGGACAGGTAGAAGCACCATCCTATGAGCCCTTCATCCCAAGCCAGGTGATCAGTATGCTGCCAGACCCAGGGATACACCCCATGCTATTTTGCCAAAAAATGCAGCAGATCCAGCAAACGTATACAGCAGCCTGGGTTGATCTCTGGACCGAAATGGAAATAAAAGCAGGTGATGCATTCTGGTCAATTATGAGAGAACACTTCAAGCTTCCAGCAGAGTTAGATGCGTATGCCTGGGAGACAGGACCAAAGCTAATTGAACAACTCAGAGAATGGGCCAAAAGCAGACTGACAGGACAAACTCTCAGCCTACATGTCACGAGTCAAGACAAGACAGAGTCTGTGGAGAAGTTCCATGACAGAGTAATGCAAGTGTTTCAAGATTTGGGCCTCATTACCCATGATCAGACACACAGACGGATGTTGGCACAGGTTTTTGTGCATGGACTGAGAGAACCGATCAGGAAACCACTGGTAGCAGCCAGGCCTGAGTACACGTCAATAGCAATAGATACCCTGCTCACAGTAGCAAAAAGGATTGAGTCCCGCCGGGACAGAAGGGATGTCAAGTGTTACAACTGTGGCGAGTTTGGTCATTTCCGGAACCGGTGCAGAACACTGACATCACCCAGAAAAAGAAGAAACACAGAAAGCAGTGAAGAACCCCGTCCATAGGACAAGAGCACACCAAGTCCACAGGGAACCCCACCAGTGGGACCAATATCCTGAGAGTGGATGGCGTAGTCAGATCTTTTCTTGTGGAACTCCGCAACCTCACCTATCTATCAGAGTCTTCTGCTTCCTGCATGGGAATTGATGGTCAAGTCAGATATTTCCAGATTATGAAGCCCCTGAGCGTGTGGACTCAGCCAGAACACTCCATCATGTCCCAGTTTGTTGTGTCAAAAAACCTGCACCCTCAACCTATTGGGAGTGGACCTACTGCAGAAGCTGAAAGCGACCAGAGTGTTCCAGGAAGATGGGACCATGACACTTTCTTCACCCCTGACCCAAGAAGAAACAGGAACCTCAAACAACCACACTGCAGACCTATCACAGGAGGTGCTGGACATAGTACCAGAAAAGCCACTCCATCACCCAGAGTCAAGATGTCTCTGACCAACTGAAGGTCTAAGTGAACTCGCCTAAGAAGACGGCCTGAGAACTTTTGACATTGGCCAGGATATTCAACTCAAGAAGGACCCTACTCGCTTCATGGAATGGCAACACCTCATCCAGCTCCAACGCCAGAGGTTCATCTTTTGCAAGCACCAGGAGGTGCCCCCTGCAATCAACCAGTTCACCCAGGCCCTAGACCGGCAAAAGGCCACTCAGCTCTTCAAACTTGTGCACAAATACTGACCTGAGACCGAGCTGGAGAAAAAAGAACTACTGATGGCCCTTGCTGAGAAAAAAGCAGCCGGTGAAGGAGACATCCCAACAAGAAGACCCCCTGTGACCAGAGCAGGTGCTAACACAGTGACTGTCTTGGTGGAGAACAAGAAAGCCAGCTGAGAAAAAAGCAGCCGGTGAAGGAGACATCCCAACAAGAAACCCCCTGTGACCAGAGCAGGTGCTAACACAGTGACTGTCTTGGTGGAGAACAAGAAAGCCAGCTGGTCGTCATCTCTCATGATGTTGATCCTAGTAGACGGCTTGTTTTCCCGCCAGCTCTGCACCAGCAGATGGGAGTCCCCTGCCGCATACTGAAGGACAAGGCCAAACTGGGCTGCCTCGCCCATCGGAATCAATCCCAGCTTTCCACAGTGAAGAAAAAGACTGTAAACCCCACTGAGTTCAGAATGGTGCAAGGCCTGGAGGCCGCGAAAGAGGCTACGGTATTTGAAACCCCAACAGTGCTGAACCATCACACTCTGCTCTCAAGAGTCCCAGTCACCGCAACGGTATTCACGGTGATCAACCTGGCCAGTACCTTCTTCAATGTTTCCCCTCCACCTGAGGCCTGCTTTCACGCACCAGTGCAGTGCATATGGACAATGTTGCCTCAAGGTGCTCAAAACAAGCCCTTCAAGTTTCACCAAGACAATGTCCTCCATCCTCGTCAACTGGATTGCAGAATATGCAAGAGTCACTCTTCTACAACACGTGGATGACCTTCTCTTTTGTGTGGTTGACATCGACACCTGCACAGCCTATTCCTTGTCTCTCCTACTCTACCTGGAAGAACAGCAACGTAAGGTCTGGAAGAACAAAGTCCAGTGATGCCAGAAGCAAGTTACATCCCTGGGACACTGTATTGCCCACCAGACGAAACACATGTCAAAGGACTGGAAGACCACTGTGGAGAAGATGGCTCCCCCAACAACTCCGAGAATGCTACAGGCCTTCCCTGGTCTAGTGTCGTATTGCAGAACCTGGATCCCTGATGCCTCAGTCCTAATGCAGCCTCTGTGCGCTTGCATCAACGCAACCCCGCTCCTTCTATCAGACGCAGCCTTCAACCCATTCAGGAGATTGGAAGAACTCCACAGTCTCAGTGCCAATACCAGGCCTACCTGACTATGAAAAGTCTTTCCGTCTACCTGATGGAAGAAAGAAGGTCATGCTACTGGAGTCCTGGCACGGATTCACGGGGGAAAACAGAGACTTTTAGGCTGCCACTCATCCCGCTTGGATCCAGTTGCAAGAAGAGCACCCTCCTGCCTGATGGCAGTATCTGCAGCACACACCCTCCTGGACAAGGTTGCTGACATCACTCTTGGACAGCCACTGGAAACTCTCACTCCACATGACATCTTGGCAATCTTCAATCAAGCTCAACCAACAGTAATCTCCCCACCGCCAGGCATCTTTGTGGCGCCTCTATTGCCTTTGTCTCATAATGTCACCGTCTCCAGACCTACAGTCCTCAGCCCGGCCACTCTACTCCCACTCCCAAGGGGGGATACTTGGATGGCTCCAGATTTGCAGATGATGAAGAAGTTTCAACACAGGAAGTGCAGTGACCAGCAATCAAGAAATCCTGTGGTCCAGAAGTCTGTCACCTAGTCTGTCAGCCCAGGAAGCAGAACTGATAGCGCTGACGAAGGCCTGCCAGATGGCAGAAGGCAAGACTGGAAACATCTACACGGACTACAGGTACTCGCATGGCATAGCACACGACTTTAGACCCATCTGGGCTACAAGGGACTTCATCACAGCAAACGGGATAACCGTGAAGCATCATGGATCCTTCAGGGACCTACTGGGTATACTCCAACTTCCAAAATGGTGGCAATTTGAAAAATCAAAGTGCATGGAAAACTGAGAACAGAAGAGGCGTGAGGCAATAACATGGCGGACATGGCAGCCAAAGAAGCTGTAAGGTTCTATGTATATATTCCTGAAACTCAGTTTGTTCGTCAGCCATTTTACTTTCTGTCTTGCTGCAGCTATCTTGCCCTCAGTCAAAATGGAGTTTCCAGCTTGCATGTTCCCGCCCTGATTCTCTCCTTTGCTTCTTAAGCAGCCACAGCTGAGCAATCAGTGCTTCAGAATCTAGCCTGCAGTGAACCTGTGACTTGACTCCTGTAAGCCTTGGACCTTGTACTCCAGCTATTCCTACTGAGGAACTCTGAAGCACTTGTGGACTCTGAACCCTGCTCTTTGAAAGACCCACGTTTGCATGGACTTACGGTAACAGAGAAGAAGATCCTGAATCTGTATTGGAGAGTGATTGCTGAGCTTGGATTGCTCTGGCCTGCTGTGTCTCCTGTTTCTGTGTCTGCAAACTGTGTGACTATTTCTGCCAACTTGTATGAAGTAATACAGGACTTTTCTATATCAAACCTGTGTCTCATGTATGTTCATCGCACCCAAGCACAAGACGCTATATGAACTGTACTACATACATTACAAGATTCTGAAGCCAAAACGTTAGTGTCTGCTGGGTCTGGAAGGCTGTGTCTGCTGTACTGTGGATATCAGACGTCCGGTTGTACTTTCTGTGATGACAGTGGTTGTGACTTCTCACAACCATTCCAGGTGAGCAATTCCCTTAAGTTTTTTCTTTTTGCAGTGTTACCACAGGTAAACACTATTGTTTTTTTTTTTTCCCTTTCTTTTCTCTTTTTTGTCTGCTGTAACTCTGGATATCAGATGTCTGGTTGAAACTTTCTGTGATGATAGTGGTTGTGACTTCTCACAACCATTCCAGGTGAGCAGTTCCCTTATTTTTTTTTTCTCTCTGCAGTGTTGCCACAGGTGAACACTATTGTTTTTTTTTTTTCTCTCCTCTTCTTCCAGTAATCCTGTCTTAAAAGATCTGGAAAATGGAGGCCCGCATAAAGGAACTTTGCGGAGTGACTGATAATATCCTTGCAGATTTGCAGAATATAAAGACCCGTTTTACAAATCTACAGGACCTCAATAATCACAATTTGCAAGTGGTTGGACAGACTACCCAGGATTTGCGAGCCAGGATTGAGGTTCTAGAGGGGCGAGTCCAGGCTCCTGCCGTAGCCCCGAGTGCTGGGATTCCCAAGTTGCCCCCTTTTCGTTTTGGCGGTGAACGTGAGAAATTCAGGGGATTTATTAATCAATGCAATCTTTTTTTTTCTGCACATGCTTCACAATTTCCCACTGAACGATCTAAGGTGCTTACTATAATTATGTTGCTTACCAACAAGGCTTTAATGTGGGCAAACCCTCTGATTGAGACTGAGGATGATTGTTTGAATCACCTTGATGATTTTATTTCAGCCATGGGGCAGGTGTTTGATGACCCCAATCGAGGTGCAACAGCTGAAGCAGCCATGTTAGCTTTGCGCCAAGGTAAGCACTCGGTAGCTGAATATGCCTTGGATTTCAGGAGATGGGCCCTTGATACCACCTGGGACAGTTCCACCAAAAAATCTATTTTTCGAAAGGGGTTATCTCCACTGATTAAGGATGAACTTGCTCGTGCCGACCCTCCCACTGCGTTAGGTGACTTTATTAACTACTGCATCCGTATTGATACTCGTCTGACTGAACGCAGGCAAGAGAGATGGTTCGAAAGCAATCGTACTAACCTTTTCCTACCTTCCTCTCCAGCTAAGGAACCTTTGAGTAGGATTACACGGGAACCTGAACCTGAACCCATGCAGGTAGACTCTTTACAACGACGGGTTAGTGATGCACGCAAGGAACATCGTTTTAAGGAGAATCTATGTTTCTATTGTGGTAAGTCAGGGCACTTCATTATAAATTGCCCCAGCCGTTCTCGTAAGACTACTGCAGCACTCATTCATTGTGAGTGTTGCGAGAGGGGATCTGTCAGGTCCGAGCCTCAGGCTCCAGAGAGATCTGCAGCAACAGATCTTGATTTCTCGGACTTAAACTCCGTTACCTCTGAGGACGTTGACTGTGTAAACGCTGCCATTTTTCAAGTTTCCTCAGCAGTGTCCCAGCTGAGTTGTAAGAAAAACAATTCTCATTGCTTTCTTTCCATCAAACTCTGGGTTGACTCAGCTTGGGTGTCTAGCTCTGCTATGATCGACTCAGGGGCAAGTGGAAATTTTATGGATGTCTCCTTTGCTCTGAAACAGGGAATACGTTCAGTGAAGAAGGCTACTCCAGTACAGATGGAAACTGTGGATGGCTCCCTGCTGACCTCTGGACCAGTGGATCAGGAAACAGAGCCTTTGAGGGTTCTTATGGGTAAAGATCATCAAGAGAAACTGTCCTTTATGCTTATCTCTTCTCCCCACTTTCCCATTATTCTAGGGCTACCATGGCTGCAGGCTCAGAATCCTACCATTAACTGGGAGACCAAGGAATTACACTTTCCAGAGAAACAGATGAGTCCAAAAGTTTCAGCTTGCTCTGTTCCTAAAGGAATCATGTCAGTCCCTGAACTACCAGCTGTATACCAGGACTATGTGGATTTATGTGACAAGAAGAACGCTGACCAGCTTCCTCCTCACCGTCCATATGATTGTCCAATTGAATTATTGCCTGGAGCAGAGATACCTTTTGGTAAGATCTACCCCCCGGCGGGGCCCGAGCTAAAGGCTTTAAAGGATTACATAGATGAAAATCTAGCCAAGGGCTTCATACGCCCCTCTTCATCTCCTGCAGGTGCACCCATCTTCTTTGTAAAGAAGAAAGATGGATCTCTGAGACCATGCGTAGACTATAGGGAACTCAATAAGGTTACTATTAGAAACCGTTATCCATTGCCTTTAATCCCTGAGTTATTGGAGAGAGTGCGACATGCCAAAATTTTTTCTAAACTAGATCTTCGTGGGGCCTATAACTTAGTCCGTATTAGACCTGGGGATGAATGGAAGACTGCATTCAGGTCACGCTATGGACACTTTGAATATCTAGTTATGCCTTTTGGTCTGAGTACCGCCCCAGCCACTTTCCAACACTTGGTGAATGACATCTTCAGGGATCTCCTAGATACATTCGTGGTAATTTATTTGGATGATATTCTAATTTTTTCTAACTCCACAGAGGAACATCATGGACATGTGAGAATGGTCTTGGAACGTCTAAGACAAAATCATCTTTACATCAAACTTGAAAAGTGTGAATTCCATAGGACCGAAATTCAATTTCTGGGGTATGTACTGTCTACACAAGGAATTAGTATGGATGGAAGCAAAACCCAAGCCATCAAGGATTGGCCAAGTCCTAGAAATGTGAAGGAGGTACAGCGCTTCATCGGGTTTGCCAACTTCTATAGACGTTTCATTAGAAATTTCTCTGAGGTAGTGTCACCTTTCACTCAACTTACCCGGAAAGAGTCTAGGTTTTCCTGGACTCCCCAAGCCCAGGAAGCATTTTCCCGTCTAAAAGATAAATTTACCACTGCACCTATCCTAGTACATCCCAACCCCGAGCTTGCCTTCATAATAGAGGTGGATGCTTCAGACTGTGCCGTTGGAGCTATACTCTCTCAGAGAACAGGTGAGAAGAATGTCTTGCATCCCTGTGCCTTCTTTTCCCAGCAGTTGTCTTCGGCTGAGAGGAACTACGATGTGGGCAATAGAGAGTTGTTGGCCATTATTGCCGCCTTCAAAGAATGGAGACACCTTCTTCAGGGTGCTGCACAGCAAATAGTCGTCCTGACAGACCATCGTAACCTTGAGTTTATCAGGTCGGCTAAGTGCCTGACTCCTCGCCAGGCTCGCTGGAATCTTTTCTTAAACCAATTTAATTTTATCATCTCTTATAGACCAGGATCGCGCAATGGAAAGGCTGATGCACTCTCTAGGATTTACTCAGCAGAGACACGTCCAATTACTCCTCCTAAGACTATTCTTCCTGACTCTAGATTCCTAGGAGTAATTCATAATCAAGACCTACTTAAGGACATCAAGGAAGCATACCATGCGGATTCCTTTTTGGCACAACCCCCAAGGGACGTAAGTCTTGTCTTTAAGAATGGTGTGTGGATTCAGGGACAACGCCTGTATATTCCTGAAACAGTCAGATTGAGAGTATTGCAACTCATTCACGATTCCAAGATAGCTGGGCATAGAGGAATTCTAAAGACACAGGAATTTCTTTCTCGTTTCTTTTGGTGGCCCACTTGCAGGAAGGATGTTTTGAATTATGTCACTTCATGTGAGGTCTGTGCAAGATGCAAAACACCTCGCTCCTCACCAACTGGTCTGTTACAGCCTCTTCCCACCCCGTCCCGCCCGTGGGGATCCATTTCTATGGACTTCATTGTGGAGTTACCAACCTCTCAGGGCAAGAACACCATTCTAGTGGTGGTTGACCGTCTAACAAAGGCAGCTCATTTTATCCCTTGTGTCGGCTTACCCACTGCAAAACAGACATCAGATTTGATGATTAAATATGTGTTTCGCTTACATGGAGTACCGGATGAGGTTATTTCGGATCGAGGGGTGCAATTCACTTCTAGGTTTTGGCAAAATTTCTGTGCAGCATTGGACATTAAAGTAAACCTTTCTTCTGCTTTTCATCCCCAGACTAATGGACAGACCGAACGAACCAATCAAACCCTGGAGCAGTATCTCCGCTGCTTTATCTGCCACCTACAGGATGATTGGGTGGATCTACTTCCATTAGCTGAGTTCTTGTATAACAACTCTCAGAGTGCCTCCACTAAACAGTCTCCTTTTTACTCTAATCTAGGTTATCATCCTAACATTCTACCACGATTTCCCATAGAAACGCCTTTACCAGCAGTAGCTGAAAGAATCACGTCTTTACAGAAGAATATGGATCTTCTAAAGGAAAATCTGGAATCGGCTCAAGAAAGGTACAAGAAAGCAGCAGATAAATTTCGTAAACCTGCACCAGCTTTCAAGGTAGGAGACTTGGTCTGGCTGTCAACCAGAAATCTTAAGTTAAGGATTCCATCGTCTAAGTTGGGACATAAGTACATTGGACCCTATAAAATCAGTAAAATTATAAGTGCCGTTGCTTGTCGTCTTCAACTGCCCAGAACTATGAGAATCCACCCTGTCTTTCATGTATCCCTACTAAAGGCTGCGACACCCAATACGTTTCCTGGACGTTCCTCTCCTTGCCCTGACCCAGTGCTAGTCGATGGTCAGGAAGAATTTGTGGTGGAAAGGATTTTAGATTCCAGGTTGTATAGAAATCAGTTACAATATCTGATTAAATGGCAGGGCTACCCAGTGGAGGACAACTCATGGGAACCAGTCAATAACGTTAATGCTCCTCGCTTGCTCCGTCAGTTTCATCAGAGGTACCCACACAAGCCTGGTCTGAGGTCATCCGGAGGTTGTCCTTAAGGGGGGAGTAATGTAAGGTTCTATGTATATATTCCTGAAACTCAGTTTGTTCGTCAGCCATTTTACTTTCTGTCTTGCTGAAGCTATCTTGCCCTCAGTCAAAATGGAGTTTCCAGCTTGCATGTTCCCGCCCTGATTCTCTCCTTTGCTTCTTAAGCAGCCACAGCTGAGCAATCAGTGCTTCAGAATCTAGCCTGCAGTGAACCTGTGACTTGACTCCTGTAAGCCTTGGACCTTGTACTCCAGCTATTCCTACTGAGGAACTCTGAAGCACTTGTGGACTCTGAACCCGCTCTTTGAAAGACCCACGTTTGCATGGACTTACGGTAACAGAGAAGAAGATCCTGAATCTGTATTTGAGAGTGATTGCTGAGCTTGGATTGCTCTGGCCTGCTGTGTCTCCTGTTTCTGTGTCTGCAAACTGTGTGACTATTTCTGCCAACTTGTATGAAGTAATACAGGACTTTTCTATATCAAACCTGTGTCTCATGTATGTTCATCGCACCCAAGCACAAGACGCTATATGAACTGTACTACATACATTACAGAAGCAGCCAAAGGAAGACAACATGGAGAAGTGGGAGAGGTCGTAGAGCCGGACGGCTACTACATGACGACTGAAGACAAGAAACCTGACAAAGAAACGTCCTGGAATCTGCTCAAGAAGTTACAAGACCAAGCTCCAAAAGGAGAAGAAGAGCTGAATGTGAAAAAAGCAACACGTGAAGAAAGAAGGCTATCAATAATAGACTTCAGACTCTGCTACCACAAAGTATGCACCCTTTGGTGGTCCAATGGGTACATGGACCCACATCCACATATCAAAGACACGGATGAATGATCTGATTGGTGCTTACTGTTTCGCTTCAGGGATCTCCACCCTAACAGCCAAATTCACCAGCAGCTGTCTGACCTGCGGCAAATGCAAGCCTGGACGTATGGAAGAAAGTCCCCCTCACCTCATCTGGAAAGACCACTCTACCAGCTTCAAAGGATCCAGATAGACCACATCCAGATATCGCCAAGTGAAGGATTCAAATACGCCATTGTGGTCAAAAGAAGTATTTTCAAGATGACCAGAAGCCTTCCAAGTCAGCAAAGACTACTGCAACGAAGCTACTTTCAGAAAATAGTGTGCAGATACGGGGTTCCAGAAATGATAGAGAGTGATCAGGGACCCGCATTCACAGCAAATCTGACACACGAGACCCGATTAGCAGTAGGGTCAGACCTAGGCCTACACACTCCTTACCACCCCCAGAGCAGCAGGAAGGTAGAAAAACTGAACGGAATACTTAAGAATAGAATGCTGAAAAAATTGCCCAAGAGACACGCAAACCATGGCATGACACACTCCCAATTGCACTGTTTAGCATAAGACACACTCCCAGAGACCCAGAAAAGCTGTCACCATACGAAATTTTGTTTGGGTCTAGTCCCAAGTTAGGTGCATTCTTCCCTCAGCAGCAGAATATGAAAAAATGATATCTTGTTTTCTTATATAAGGGAGGTTCCCTCCCATCAGGGTTGCCAGTGATCAATTGTTCTGGTCTCATCTTTGATTCCTGTTCACTTTGTAGCTTGCTGTTTCGTGCCTGCATTTTCTGCTAACAGATAAGACATTTTCCTCTTTTAGTTTTTTTTGGTGCTTGCATTTCGTCCTGCACTTCTGTGGGGGTGTGCCGGGTCCCCTTTGGGGGCTTGTGCTCCTCTCAGTTTAGTTCAGCCACTGTTGTTTGTTTATTTGCCTTTTCCAGTTTTTTTTCAGTGGTTGCTGTTTAGTTTTTGTTACACCAGAGAACTAATTTAGGTGGTAGAGGTCGTGTGATCTCAGGTGTTTTTGTAATTAGTAGAGTTGGTACTTTTCAGGGTTTTTTGGGATTGCAGTAAGTGCCTTTCCTATCCTTTTCTATTTAGGAAGTTTGGGCCCCAACGTTTGCTCATACTATTTTCTGTCTGTGTCAGTATTTCTTCTTGTCTAACCGCTATTACATGTTTGGGGGCTTTCTATGTTCTTTGGGGATCTGCTCCGGGGCAGATAGCTTTCCTTTTTCTATCTTTAGGTGTAGTTAGCTTCTCAGGCTGTGACGAGGCGTCTAGGACCAACGTAGGTACGCTCCACGACTGCCTTTAGTTGTGGTGGTTAGTCAGGGTACTGCAATCCCATAGATTCCAACCTCTCTGGTGTATTGCCTTTTTTGCCTGCTCTCCTCAGCTACCAAATCATAACACTTATGTAATTGAATTGGTCAAAAACTAATGTCCATTCTCGAGTTTTTCTCTTCACTGCCAGATTTGATGGTCCTGTCCAAGAGCCCCAGATGACACCAACCTCTGTGTAACTAGAGGGAAAGCCTGTTTGGATCCACGTATCGCATTGCAAGGAAGCTCCCATACCAGGAGAGACACCTAAGCCATGAAGGATGTCGTGGATACTCTGACTGACCAGACAGATGACCTACCTGATGAAGAATACACACGTTTTTTTTTCTGCACATGCAGTTAAATAAAGAGACTATGATTGCAAACACATAAACCCCCGACAGGGACAGTCCTCCTGACCGCCCATTTGCGAAAAGTCTGTATTCAGTGGGGGAGGCATGTATTAGGGGTGTCTCAACTCGCCGGCAGCACAAAAGAGTTGCAGCGCTTTGGGCCAGGAGCAGGTTTTTAGGGCAAGTGGTATCTAAGGGGGGACTGTCATGGAAATATATATGTATTCCATATATTCAAAGTATATTCACATATATGCATTCACAGTTCACAGTTAGATAGATCTCACTTGCTAAAAATCCTGTGCTCACATATATCTATGCCAGCTATAATCAGTCGTTTTAAACAAGTCTGGCCTTCATAAGGAACAAGTACATAGAGTACATAGAGTCTTATTAGATATCTGTTGTTTACCTTATAGTCATGCAAGAAAACTTTGGGCAAAAGAATATAAAACAAATAATTCTGCAACTTCAGCTCTTTTATCATGATTATCATAATTATCATACTTACACTAGAACAGCCAATAATCTAGCAGCTTTAAATTGTATGTTAATTGACTAACCAGCCCCTTTTTGTAAACGTATAAAACCTTGAATGAATAATAAATGTATGTCTTTGACGAACTTTTATACTGACACTTCCGTGTGGACAGTTTTCATTTCGTTCTGAGCGCTCAAAAAAGACATTAAGTAGAGATTTGGAAAAGCAAGCAGCAAACACGGAAGGATAAATTCATCCTAATTAAATTTCCATAACAGTCACAGGAGATAGGGCGTGGTTAGCAGAGCCCAGGGGGATTGAGTGGTGTGTGATCTGTCTCTCACAAAAGTTCAGAAAGAATGACCCTATGCCAACGCATGGACAACATGGACAACATGGACAACAATCTAAATATAAAATATAAAATTTAAGTGAAAAGTGCAATGAAATGCAAAGTGCTGAAGTTATACAAGACCTTTGTGAATAAAAAGGGCACTCAATGAAATATAAAAATATGAAATGAAATATTCATTGAGTGCCCTTTATATTCACAAGGGTAACTTCAGCACTTTGCACTTTTCATGCTTATTTCGCATTTCATTGCACTTCTCACTTACATTTTATATTTAGATTGGTGTCCATGCGGTGGCATAGGCTCACTATATCGATTGCCCTTGTATTTAATTGCTGCAAGTCTCATTGCTTAACTTGTCACATACCTATTGCGTGCACTTGTATTGCATTTTGTCTCTGGTGCACATGCGCGGTTGAAACCTCCCCTGATTATCCATGGTGTAGACACAGTGACACAGTGCGCATTCATCGTCTCCATGACGAAGTGTGAGCTTGCTCTCCGGGTCACCGAGTGGAGAATCCTTCCTTGTGACTGTGACTGACGGCGCATGCGCCATTCATGGAGAGTTCCGTGCCCTTCTGAATAAATTCACAGCTGTGATCTGGCGGCATTTCTTCTCCACACACCTCCTCCTCATGGGCCTTAGTGACTGGCCAGTCGTTAATACTTATTCAGCTCCATCCCTCCCCCAATACACCCTCCTGATGAAGTTCTAAATGAAACGTGAGTTGGGGCGACAGGGAGCACTCTGATTGACACCATCCAGCCAGTAAGCTATATAGCCTTTTATAGTGTTTAAACTGCAGTTTTCACTTGATTTTTTCCACACATGCTTTGGATTATTCCGGCATAGATTCCCTTGGTGCTGGCCACTATTGTGACTGACTTTTTTCAGTCTCTATGTGTAAAGGGTATGCCACACTAAACAACATCGCTAACGGGATCGCTAAAAAACGTCACTATTTAGCGATCCCGTTAGCGATGTTTTGTGTGCGGCATCTGTCAGCGACGAGGCCCCTGCTGTGATCTTGCTCGTCGCTGACATCGTTCCGGACCCTATTTAGATCGTCGGCGCCCCGCAGGTAAGTATATATCGCTAAGTGTGGCACCTTTTCTTAGCGATTTAGCGGTACTTTTGTACCGCTAAAGTCGTTAAGAAGATCGCTAACCGCGATAGCGTCGTTAACTATATCGCTAAGTTAAGCCGCACTTAGCGATATAGAAACAATCCCGCTAGCGATCGCATTAGTATGCGTCTTTATCGCTATCGCTAGCGGGATTGTTTAGTGTGGCAGTACCTTTAGGCTCTATAGGTTAAGGTTATCTGAGTACATCCACATTGTGTGGATGTTCTTGGCATTTATTTATTATTTCTCTTCTGGCTCAGGTAATTTAGGACTGAATTGTCCTTCAATAGTTTTTACACACATGTCAGTCTCTTTGCTCTTTGCTATTGTGCTAAGTAGTCTCTGTGTTTTTTATTGGCATTTTAATAATTTTGCTAATAAAATTTGTTTTTATTTTGGATTATACTCTGAGTTTTTTTCTGCTCTGTTCTCCTGTGTTGTCATGTAATTGATTAATTTTTCCTGGTTCATTTGTATTTGGGCATTTGTGTAACCATGTATCTAATGTGAGTAATGTGTTTATCATATAACCAATGTGAGTGACATGCGCATTATTTATCTAGTTTGGGTGACATCTATATCATGTATTTAATGTGAGTCATGTGTATCACTTATCTAATGTGAAATAATTGTGTATTATATACCTAATGTGAGTGAAATGTCTATCATTTATCCAACGTGAGTGACATGTATATTATGTATTTAATGTGAGTGATGTGTCTACTATATATCCAATTACCGTATATACTCATGTATAAGCCGACCCGTGTATAAGCCGACCCCCCTAATTTTGCCACAAAAAACTGGGAAAACGTATTGACTCGTATATAAGCCTAGGGTGGAAAATGATTATGCCCCCATATGCTCATAGATTATGTCCCCATATGATGCTGCACAGATTATGCCCCCATATGCTGCACAGATTATGCCCCCATATGCTGCACAGATTATGCCCATATGCTGCACAGATTATGCCCCATATGCTGCACAGATTATGTCCCCATATGCTTCACAGATTATGCCCCCATATGCTGCACAGATTATGCCCATATGCTGCACAGATTATGCCCCACATGCTCCACAGATTATGCCCCCATATGCTCCACAGATTATGCCCCATATGCTGCACAGATTATGCCCCATATGCTGCACAGATTATGCCCCCATATGCTGCACAGATTATGCCCATATGCTGCACAGATTATGCCCCATATGCTCCACATATTATACCCCCATATGCTGCACAGATTATGTCCCCATATGCTGCACAGATTATGCCCCAATTTTCTCCACAGATTATGCCCCATATGCTCCACAGATTATGCCCCATAGTATAGGTCACTTATGCTGCCACGCTGCTGCAAAAGAAAAAAAAATGACATACTCACCTCTCGTCGCTGGGGGCCAGGTGCCGGTGTCACCGCTCGCTCAGGACCCCGGGCACCTGAGATATTTACCTGTCACCGGACCGATCCACCGCTGCGCTGCTCCCTCTTCCGGGCTAATAGCATGTTCCTGAAACAAGGCCACATTTCTAGAGAAAAATATTTGACGCGGTTAATATTATGGCCTAGACAGAAGTCCACATTTGAAAATATAAATTATTTGTGCTCATACCATTGTCCTGAAACAATGCCCCATTTTGGAAGAATAATACAGTGCTCAAGAAAATAAAGGGAACACTCAAATAACACATCCTAGATCTGAATGAATGAAATATTCTCATTGAATGCTTTGTTCTGTACAAAGTTGAATGTGCTGACAACAAAATCACACAAAAATCATCAATGGAAATTAAATTTATTAACCAATGGAGGCCTGGATTTGGAGTCACACACAAAATTAAAGTGGAATGTAATGTCCTTAAAACAAGTCAAAATGATGCTCAATAGTGTGTGTGGCCTCCACGTGCCTGTATGACTTCCCTGTGCCTGTATGACCTCCCTACAACACCTGGGCATGCTCCTGATGAGATGGTGGATGGTCTCCTGAGGGATCTCCTCCCAGACCTGGACAAAAGCATCCGCCAACTCCTGGACAGTCTGTGGTGCAGCGTGACGTTGGTGGATGGAGTGAGACATGATATCCCAGATATGCTCAATCGGATTCAGGTCTGGGGAATGGGCGGGCCAGCCCATAGCTTCAATGCCTTTATCTTGTAGGAACTGCTGACACACTCCAGCCACATGAGGTCTGGCATTGTCCTGCATTAGGAAGAACCCAGGGCCAATCGCACCAGCATATGGTCTCACAAGGGGTCTGAAGATCTCATCTCGGTACCAAATGGCAGTCAGGCTACCACTAGCGAGCACATGGAGGGCTGTGCGTCCCTCCAAAGAAATTCCACTCCACACCATTACTGTCCCACTGCCAAACCGGTCATGCTGAAGGATGTTTCAGACAGACTCTGTCACGTCTGTCTCATGTGCTCAGTGTAAACCTGCTTTCATCTGTGAAGAGCACAGGGCGCCAGCGGCGAATTTGCCAATCCTGGTGTTCTGTGGCAAATGCCAAGCATTCTGAACGGTGCTGGGCTGTGAACTCAGTCCCTGTCTGTGGACGTCGGGCACTCAGACCATCCTCATGGAGTCGGTTTCTAACTGTTTATGCAGACACATGCACATTTGTGGCCTGCTGGAGGTCATTTTGCAGGGCTCTGGCAATGCTCTTCCTGTTCCTCCTTAAACAAAGGTGGAGGTAGCAGTCCTGCTGCTGGGTTGTTGCCCTCCTACAGCCCACTCCATGTCTCCTAGTGTATGGCCTGTCTCCTGGTAGTGTCTCCAGCCTCTGGACAATACTCTGACAGACACAGCAAACCTTCTTGCCACAGCTCGCTTTAATGTGCCAACCTGGATGAGCTGCACTACCTGAGCCACTTGTGTGGGTTGTAGAGTCTGTCTCATGCTACCACGAGTGTGAAAGCTTAACCAACTCTCAAAAGTGATCAAAACATCAGCCAGAAAGCGTTGGTACTGAGAAGTGGTCTGTGGTCCCCACATGCAGAACCACTCCTCTATTAAGTGTGTCTTGATAATTGTCAATAATTTCCATCTGATGTCTATTCCATTTGCACAACAGCATGTGAAATTGATTTTCAATCAGTGTTAATTCCTAGGTGGACAGTTTGATTTCACAGAAGTTTGATTTACTTGGAGTTATATTCTGTTGTTTAAGTGTTCCCTTTATTTTTTTGAGCAGTGTATGTTGTTCTGGTAATATTTTGGCCTAGGCAGGAGTTCACATTTTAAAATATAAATTCTTTGTGGTAATACTGTGGTTTAGGACAAAGGCCACATTTCTCCAGAAAAATGTTCTGTGCTGGTAATATTTTTGGCCATGCATAAGTTCACATTTGAAAATACAAATTGTTTGCACTAATAGCATGTTCCTGAAACAAGGCCACATTTAAATATATACAGTTGTGCTCAAAAGTTTACATACTCCAGCAGAATTTTTGCATTCTTGGCCTTTTTTTCAGAGAATATGAATGATATCACCAAAACGTTTTTCTCCACTCATGGTTAGTGGTTGGGTGAAGCCATTTATTGTCAAATTACTGTGTTTTCTCTTTTTAAATCATGATGACAACCCAAAAAAAAACAAATGACTCTGATTAGAAGTTTACATACCCTGGTGATTTTGGCCTGACAACATGCACAGAAGTTGACACAAATGGGTTTGAAAGGCTACAAAAGGTAACATCCTCACCTGTGACCTATTTGCTTATAATGAGTGTGTATGCATAAAAGCTGAGTGAGTTTCTGGGATCCAGACAGACTCTTGCATCGTTCATCCAGACACTGACCTTTCTGGATTGTGAGTCATGGGGAAAGCAAAAGATTTGTCAACAGATCTACGGGAAAAGGTAACTGAACTGTATAAAACAGGAAAGGGCAATTGGGCACACATATATTGTCCAATCTATGCACTAAGAACCTTCCTTTTTTTCATAGCAATTTTTGCAGATGCATATTTCATATATACATTATATGCACTTTTTACAATTTTTTCTCACATTTTCTATGGCAGCAATTCAGTTCATGTTCTCTAGAGTAATCATTCTTGGTAAGTTATGGTGCAATCCTTAATCTTTTTGACTTATATGATCTCTTTGGTTGGCGCCTATTCACACTAGCTTAGATGTGCTAGTACTTCTTTTTGTCTATTTGTATCAAAGCCTTTTGGATATATACACTCCCACTTCCATTAGCCACAGGTGATTTTAAGCAGATTAGCTGGTCCATTCCTGCCCCATAAATTGTAGGCTTTTTTGCCCATGAGAGGTGACATTACAGGACAGGTACCCAATTTACAAAGGATGCCTTGACATAGTAATCGGGCACACATATATTCGCCAATCTATGCGCTAAGAACCTTCCTTTTTTTCATAGCAATTTTTGCTGATGCATATTTCATATATACATTATATAGCACTTTTTTCAATTTTTTTCTCCCATTTTTCTGTGGCAGCAATGCATTTCCTGTGCTCTACATCATGTTCCAAATTACAAATTGACAGTCATTCTAATAAAAGTCATCACCCGTTAGCGTATACATCAAATTTTATTGAAGAAACCTCCCAATGATAACAGTATTATCTCCAAAATGAATTAAAACTCAAAATGCACTGTTCCAAATTATTAGGCACAGTAGAATTTCTAAACATTTGATACATTTTAAAGAACTGAAAATGCTCATTTGTGGAATTTGCAGCATTAGGAGATCACATTCACTGAACAAAAAAGCTATTTAACTCCAAAACATCCTAACAGGCCAAGTTACATGTTAACATAGGAACCCTTCTTTGATATCACCGTCACAATTCTTGCATCCATTGAACTTGTGAGTTTTTTTTAGAGTTTCTGCTTGTATTTCTTTGCATGAAGTCAGAATAGCCTCCCAGAGCTGCTGTTTTGATGTGAACTGCCTCCTACCCTTATAGATCTTTTGCTTGATGATACTCCAAAGGTTCTCTATAGGGTTGAGGTCAGGGGAAGCTGGTGGTCACACCATGAGTTTATCTCCTTTTATGCCCATAGCAGCCAATGACTCAGAGGTATTCTTTGCAGCATGAGATGATGCATTGTCATGCATGAAGATGATTTTGCTCTTGAAGGCACGTTTCTGCTTTTTATACCATGAAAGAAAATTGTCAGTCAGAAACTCTATATACTTTGCAGAGGTCATTTTCACACCTTCAGGAACCTTAAAGGGCCCTACCAGCTGTTTCCCCATGATTCCAGCCCAAAACATGACTCCTCCACCTCCTTGCTGATGTCGCAGCCTTGTTGGGACATGGTGGCCATCCACCAACCATCCACTACTCCATCCATCTGGACCATCCAGGGTTGCTCGACACTCATCAGTAAACAAGACTGTTTGAAAATTAGTGTTCATGTATGTCTGGGCCCACTGCAGCCGTTTCTGCTTGTGAGCACTGTTTAGAGGTGGCCGAATAGTAGGTTTATGCACCACAGCAAGCTTTTGAAGGATCCTACACCTTGAGGTTCGAGGGACTCCAAAGGCATCAGCAGCTTCAAATATCTGTTTGCTGGTTTGTAATGGCTTTTTAGCAGCTGCTCTCTTAATCCGATGAACTTGCCTGGCAGAAACCTTCCTCATTCTGCCTTTATCAGCACAAACACGTCTATGCTCAGAATCAGCCACAAATCTCTTAACAGTAAGCTGATCACGCTTAAGTTTTCAGGAAATATCTAATGTTTTCATCCCTTGACCAAAGCATTGCATCATTTGACGCTTTTCAGCAGCAGAGAGATCCTTTTTCTTTCCCATGTTACATGAAAACTCTGGCCTGCTTAATAGTGTGGAACATCCAGTTTTCCTTTTATTGGACTCACATGGCAAACTAATTATCAC
>JARQOD010000001.1:320564367-320594631 GCA_033576555.1 Oophaga sylvatica | reverse complement strand
TCATGGAATGTAAAAATGGTTTGGGGAAGTTAAGAAAAATCTTTTCACAAAAAAAAAAGTGTGAATTCCATAGGACCGAAATTAAAATTCTGGGGTATGTATTCTACAAAGGAATTAGTATGGATGGAAGCAAAACCCCAAACCCAAAAAGGGATTGGCCAGCCTGAAATTTTGGGAAGGGGGGTACAGCGCTTCATGGGTTTGCCAACTTCTATAACGTTTTTAAAATTTCTTGAGGTTGTCCCCTTTTCCCTCAACTTCCCCAAAAAGAGTCTAGGTTTTCCTGGACTCCCCAACCAAATTTTTTTCCCTCTAAAGTAAATTCCAACTCACCTATCCATACATCCCACCCCGAGCTTGCCTTCTAATAGATGGAGCTTCAACTGGCGTTGGAGCTTACTCCTAAGAACAGGGGAAAAAGCTTGCCCCCGGCCTTCTTTTCCCAGCATTGTTTCGGCTGAAGGAAAACGATGTCAATAGGGTTGTTGGGCCCTTTTATTGCCCCTTTAAAAAGAAGGAGACCCTTTTCAGGGTGCGCCCCCAAATAGTCGCCGACAGCATCGAAACCCTTGAGTTTTGGGGTGGAAAAGTCCGACTCCCCGGGTGGCTTTTTTAAACCTTTTTAAAATTTTATCACTTTTTAAGACCAGGATCGCGCAATGGAAAGGTGATCACTCTCTAGGATTTACTCACAGAGAAAACGTCCAATTACCCTCCTAAGATATTCTTCCTGACTCTAGATTCCAGGAGTTTTCAAACAAGACCTATTAAAGGGACATCAGGAAGCATACCATGCGGATTCCTTTTTGGCACAACCCCCAAGGGACGTAAGTCTTTTCTTAAGAATGGTGTGTGGATTCAGGGACAACGCCTGTTATTCCTGAAACAGTCAGATTGAGGTTTTGCAACTCATTCACATTCCCAAAGATTCTGGGCATAGGGAAATTCAAAGACACGGGAAATTTTCTTTCTCGTTTCTTTTGGTGGCCCCTTGCAGGAAGGATGTTTTGAATTTGTCACTTCATGGAGGGTCTGTGCAAGATGCAAAAACACCTCGTCCTCACCAATGGTTGTTACAGCCTCTTCCCACCCCGTCCCGCCCGTGGGGATCCATTTCTTGGGACTTCATTGGGGAGGTTACCAACCTCTCAGGGCAAGAACACCATTCTGTGGTGGGACCGCAACAAAGGCAGCCATTTTATCCCTTGTGTCGGCTTACCCACTGCAAAACAGACATCGATTTGATATTAAATATGTGTTTTTCGCTTCAGGAGTACCGATGAGGTTATTTCGGTCGGGGGTGCAATTCACTTCTAGGTTTTGGCAAAATTTTCTGTGCAGCATTGGACATTAAAGTAAAACCTTTCTTCTGCTTTTCACCCCCAGACTAAATGGCAGACCGAACGAACCAATCAAACCCTGGGCAGTATCTCCGTGCTTTATCGCCACCTACAGGATGAGGGGTGGATCTACTTCCATTGCTGAGTTTTTGTATAACAATCTCAGATGCCTCCACTAAACATCTCCTTTTTACTCTAATCAGGTTATCATCCTAACATTTACCACGATTTCCATAGAAAGCCTTTACCAGCAGTAGCTGAAAGAATCACGTCTTACAGAAGAATATGGATTTTCTAAAGGAAAATCTGGAATCGGCTCAAGAAAGTACAAGAAAGCAGCGATAAAATTCGAAACCGCCCAGCTTTAAAGGGAGGAGACTTGGCTGGCTGTCAACCAGAAATCTTAAGTTAAGGTTTCCCCATCGTCTAATTTGGGGACAAAAAGTACTGGACCCTATAAAATCATAAAATTATAAGTGCCGTTGCTTGTCGTCTTCAACTGCCCAGAACTATGAGAATCCACCCTGTCTTTCATGTATCCCTACTAAAGGCTGCGACACCCAAACGTTTCCTGGACGTTCCTCTCCTTGCCCTGACCCGGGCTAGTCGATTGTCAGGAAGAATTTGTGGGGAAAGGATTTTAGATTCCAGGTTGTATAGAAATCAGTTACAATATTGATTAAATGGCAGGGCACCCGTGGACAAACTCATGGGAACCAGTCAATAACGTTAAAGCTCCCCTTGCTCCGCAGTTTCATCAGAGGTCCCACCAAGCCTGGTCTGAGGTCACCGGAGGTTGTCCTTAAGGGGGGAGGTAATGTAAGGTTCTAGAATTATTCCTGAAACTCATTTGTTGTCAGCCATTTTACTTTCTGTCTTTGCTGAGCTATCTTGGGCCCCCATCAAAAGGGTTTCCACTTGCTGTTCCCGCCCTGATCTCTCCTTGTTCTTAAGCGCCACAGCTGAGCAATCAGTGCTTCAGAATTGCCTGCAGTGAACCTGTGGACTTGACTCCTGTAAGCCTTGGACCTTGTACTCCAGCTTTCCACTGGGAACTCTGAAAACACTTGGGATCTGAACCCAGCTCTTTGAAAGCCCAGTTTGCTGGACTTCGTAAACAGAGAAGAAGACCTGAATCTGTATTTTAGAGTGTTGCTGAGCTTGGGTTGCTCTGGTGCTGTTCTCCTGTTCTGTGTCTGCAAACTGTGTGACATTTCTGCCAAATTTTATGAAGTAATACAGGACTTTTTTATCAAACCCGTGTCTCATGTATGTTCATCGCACCCAAGCACAAGGCTATATGAACGTACTACATACATTACAGAAGCAGCCAAAGGAAGACAACTGGAGAAGTGGGAGAGGTCGTAGAGCCGGCGGCTACTACATACGACTGAAGACAAGAACCTGACAAAGAAAGTCCGGAATTGCTCAAGAAGTTACAAGCCAAGCTCCAAAAGGGAAGAAGAGCTGAAGTAAAAAAGCAACACGTGAAAAAAGAAGGCTATCAATAATGACTTCAGACTTGCCTACCACAAAGTATGCACCCCTTTTGGGGGCCAAGGGTACATGGACCACACCACATATCAAGCCGGTAAAAGTCTGATTGGTGCTTACGTTTCGCTTCAGGGAACTCCACCCTAACAGCCAAATTCACCGCAGCTTCTGACCTGCGGCAAATGCAAGCGGAGTATGGAAGAAATTCCCCCTCCCCCTCATCTGGAAAGACCACTCTACCATTCAAAGGATCCAGAAGACCACATCCAATTCGCCAAGTAAGGATCAAATTCGCCATTGTGGTCAAAAAAAAAAGTATTTTCAAGATGACCAGAAGCCTTCCAAGTCAGCAAAGACTACTGCAACGAAGTACTTTCAGAAAAAAGTGTGCAGAACGGGGTTCCAAAATGATGGAGTGATTGGGGGCCCGCATTCACAGCAAATCTGACACACGAGACCCATTAGCAGTAGGGCAGACCTAGGCCTACCCAAATCCTTACCACCCCCAGGCAGCAGGAAGGTAGAAAAACTGAAGAATACTTAAAATAAAGCTGAAAAAAATTGCCCAAGAACACGCAAACCATGGCATGCACATCCCCATTGCACTGTTTGCAAAGACCACCCCAAGACCCAAAAAAGTGCACCATACGAAAAATTTTTTTTGGGTCTAGTCCCAAATTTAGGTGCTTCTTCCCCAGAGCACAGAATGAAAAAATGATATCTTGTTTTTTAAAAGGGAGGTTCCCTCCATCAGGGTTGCCAGTGATCAATTGGTCTGGTCTCATCTTTGATTCCTGTTCACTTTGTAGCTTGCTGTTTCGTGCCTGCATTTTCTGCTAAAAAGATAAGACATTTTCCTCTTTTAGTTTTTTTTGGTGCTTGCATTTCGTCCTGCACTTCTGTGGGGGTGTGCCGGGTCCCCTTTGGGGCTTGTGCTCCTCTCAGTTTAGTTCAGCCACTGTTGTTTGTTTATTTGCCTTTTTCCAGTTTTTTTTCATGTGGTTGCTGTTTGTTTTTGTTACACCAGAGAACTAATTTAGGTGGTAGAGGTCGGGGTGATCTCGGGTGTTTTTGAATTAGTAGAGTTGGTACTTTTCAGGGTTTTTTGGGATTGCAGTAAGTGCCTTTCCTTCCTTTTCTATTTAGGAAGTTTGGGCCCCAACGTTTGCTCATACTATTTTCTGTCTGTGTCAGTTTTTTCTTCTTGTCTAACCGTATTACATGTTTGGGGGCTTTCTATGTTCTTTGGGGATCTGCTCCGGGCAGATAGCTTTCCTTTTTCTATCTTTAGGTGTAGTTAGCTTCTCAGGCTGTGACGAGGCTCTAGGACCAACGTAGGTACGCTCCACGACTGCCTTTATTGTGGGGGTTTTAGTCAGGGTACTGCAATCCCATAGATTCCAACCTCTCTGGTGTATTGCCTTTTTTGCCTGCTCTCCTCAGCTACCAAATCATAACACTTAGTAATTGAATTGGTCAAAAACTAATGTCCATTCTCGAGTTTTTCTCTTCACTGCCAATTTGAGGGTCCTTCCAAGAGCCCCAGATGACACCAACCTCTGTGTAACTAGGGGAAAGCCTGTTTGGATCCACGTATCGCATTGCAAGGAAGCTCCCATACCAGGAAGGAACACCTAAGCCATGAAGGATGTCGTGGATACTCTGACTGACCAGACAGAATGACCTACCTGATGAAGAATACACACTTTTTTTTTTTCTGCACATGCAGTTAAATAAAGAGACTATGATGCAAACACATAAACCCCCGACAGGGACAGCCCCTGACCGCCCTTTTTGCGAAAAGTCTGTATTCATGGGGAGGCATTATTAGGGGTGTCTCAACTCGCCGGCAGCACAAAAGAGTTGAAAGCGCTTTGGGCCAGGAGCAGGTTTTTAGGGCAAGTGGTATCTAAGGGGGGACTGTCATGGAAATATATATGTATTCCATATATTCAAAGTATATTCACATATATGCATTCACAGTTCACAGTTAGATAGATCTCACTTGCTAAAAATCCTGTGCTCACATATATCTATGCCAGCTATAAATCAGTCGTTTTAAACAAGTCTGGCCTTCTAAGGAACAAGTACATAGAGTACATAGAGTCTTATTAGATATCTTTGTTTACCTTATAGTCATGCAGAAAAACTTTGGGCAAAAGAATATAAAACAAATAATTCTGCAACTTCAGCTCTTTTATCATGATTATCATAATTATCATACTTACACTAGAACAGCCAATAATCTAGCAGCTTAAATTGTATGTTAATTGACTAACCACCCCTTTTTTGTAAACGTAAAAAAACCTTGAATGAATAATAAAGTATGCTTTGACGAACTGTTATACTGACACTTCCGTGTGGACAGTTTTCATTTCGTTCTGACGCTCAAAAAAGACATTAAGTAGAGATTTGGAAAAGCAAGCAGCAAACACGGAAGGATAAATTCATCCTAATTAAATTTCCATAACAGTCACAGGAGATAGGGCGTGGTTAGCAGAGCCAGGGGGATTGAGTGGTGGGGTGATCTGTCTCTCACAAAAGTTCAGAAAGAATGACCCTATGCCAACGCATGGACAACATGGACAACATGGACAACAATCTAAATATAAAATATAAAATTTAAGTGAAAAGTGCAATGAAATGCAAAGTGCTGAAGTTATACAAGACCTTTGTGAATAAAAAGGGCACTCAATGAAATATAAAAAAATTGAAATGAAATATTCATTGAGTGCCCTTTATATTCACAAGGGTAACTTCAGCCCCTTTGCACTTTTCATGCTTATTTCGCATTTCATTGCACTTCTCACTTACATTTTATATTTAGATTGGTGTCCATGCGGTGGCATAGGCCTCACTATATCGATTGCCCTTGTATTTAATTGCTGCAAGTCTCATTGCTTAACTTGTCACATACCTATTGCGTGCACTTGTATTGCATTTTGTCTCTGGTGCACATGCGCGGTTTGAAACCTCCCCTGATTATCCATGGTGTAGACACAGTGACACAGTGCGCATTCATCGTCTCCATGACGAAGTGTGAGCTTGCTCTCCGGTCACCGAGTGGAGAATCCTTCCTTGTGACTGTGACTGAGGCGCATGCGCCATTCATGGAGAGTTCCGTGCCCTTCTGAATAAATTCACAGCTGTGATCTGGCGGCAAAATTTCTTCTCCACACACCTCCTCCTCATGGGCCTTAGTGACTGGCCAGTCGTTAATACTTATTCAGCTCCATCCCTCCCCCAATACACCCTCCTGATGAAGTTTAAATGAAACGTGAGTTGGGGGGGACAGGGAGCACTCTGATTGACACCATCCAGCCAGTAAGCTATATAGCCTTTTATAGAGTTTTAAACTGCAGTTTTCACTTGATTTTTTCCACACATGCTTTGGATTATTCCGGCATAGATTCCCTTGGTGCTGGCCACTATTGTGACTGACTTTTTTCAGTCTCTATGTGTAAAGGGTATGCCACACTAAACAACATCGCTAACGGGATCGCTAAAAAACGTCACTATTTAGCGATCCCGTTAGCGATGTTGTTGTGTGCGGCATCTGTCAGCGACGAGGCCCCTGCTGTGATCTTGCTCGTCGCTGACATCGTTCCGGACCCTATTTAGATCGTCGGCGCCCCGCAGGTAAGTTTTATATCGCTAAGTGTGGCACCTTTTCTTAGCGATTTAGCGGTACTTTTGTACCGCTAAAGTCGTTAAGAAGATCGCTAACCGCGATAGCGTCGTTAACTATATCGCTAAGTTAAGCCGCACTTAGCGATATAGAAACAATCCCGCTAGCGATCGCATTAGTATGCGTCTTTATCGCTATCGCTAGCGGGATTGTTTAGTGTGGCAGTACCTTTAGGCTCTATAGGTTAAGGTTATCTGAGTACATCCACATTGTGTGGATGTTCTTGGCATTTATTTATTATTTCTCTTCTGCTCAGGTAATTTAGGACTGAATTGTCCTTCAATAGTTTTTACACACATGTCAGTCTCTTTGCTCTTTGCTATTGTGCTAAGTAGTCTCTGTGTTTTTTATTGGCATTTTAATAATTTTGCTAATAAAATTTGTTTTTATTTTGGATTATACTCTGAGTTTTTTTCTGCTCTGTTCTCCTGTGTTGTCATGTAATTGATTAATTTTTCCTGGTTCATTTGTATTTGGGCATTTTGTAACCATGTATCTAATGTGAGTAATGTGTTTATCATATAACCAATGTGAGTGACATGCGCATTATTTTATCTAGTTTGGGTGACATCTATATCATGTTTTTTAATGTGAGTCATGTGTATCACTTATCTAATGTGAAATAATTGTGTATTATATACCTAATGTGAGTGAAATGTCTATCATTTATCCAACGTGAGTGACATGTATATTTATGTATTTAATGTGAGTGATGTGTCTACTATATATCCAATTACCGTGTATACTCATGTATAAGCCGACCCGTGTATAAGCCGACCCCCCTAATTTTGCCACAAAAAACTGGGAAAACGTATTGACTCGTATATAAGCCAGGGTGGAAAATGATTATGCCCCCATATGCTCCATAGATTATGTCCCCATATGATGCTGCACAGATTATGCCCCCATATGCTGCACAGATTATGCCCCCATATGCTGCACAGATTATGCCCATATGCTGCACAGATTATGCCCCATATGCTGCACAGATTATGTCCCCATATGCTTCACAGATTATGCCCCATATGCTGCACAGATTATGCCCATATGCTGCACAGATTATGCCCCACATGCTCCACAGATTATGCCCCCATATGCTCCACAGATTATGCCCCCATATGCTGCACAGATTATGCCCCATATGCTGCACAGATTATGCCCCATATGCTGCACAGATTATGCCCATATCTGCACAGATTATGCCCCATATGCTCCACATATTATACCCCCATATGCTGCACAGATTATGTCCCCATATGCGGGCACAGATTATCCCCCATATTCTCCACAGATTATGCCCATATGCTCCACAGATTATGCCCCATATATAGGTCACTTATGCTGCCACGCTGCTGCAAAAGAAAAAAAAATGACATACTCACCTCTCGTCGCTGGGGGCCAGTGCCGGTGTCACCGCTGCTCAGGACCCCGGGCACCTGAGATATTTACCTGTCACCGGACCGATCCACCGCTGCGCTGCTCCCCTCTTCCGGGCTAATAGCATGTTCCTGAAACAAGGCCACCCTTTCTAGAGAAAATATTTGACGCGGTTAATATTATGGCCTAGACAGAAGTCCACATTTGAAAATATAAATTATTTGTGCTCATACCATTGTCCTGAAACAATGCCCCATTTTGGAAGAATAATACAGTGCTCAAGAAAATAAAGGGAACACTCAAAAACACATTCTAGATCTGAATGAATGAAATATTCTCATTGAATGCTTTGTTCTGTACAAAGTTGAATGTGCTGACAACAAAATCACACAAAAATCATCAATGGAAATTAAATTTATTAACCAATGGAGGCCTGGATTTGGAGTCACACACAAAATAAAGTGGAATGTATGTCCTTAAAACAAGTCAAAATGATGCTCAATAGTGTGTGGCCTCCACGTGCCTGTATGACTTCCCTGTGCCTGTATGACCTCCCTACAACACCTGGGCATGCTCCTGATGAGATGGTGGATGGTCTCCTGAGGGATCTCCTCCCAGACCTGGACAAAAGCATCCGCCAACCCTGGACAGTTTGTGGTGCAGCGTGACGTTGGTGGATGGAGTGAGACATGATATCCCAGATATGCTCAATCGGATTCAGGTCTGGGGAATGGGCGGGCCAGCCCATAGCTTCAATGCCTTTATCTTGTAGGAACTGCTGACACACTCCAGCCACATGAGGTCTGGCATTGTCCTGCATTAGGAAGAACCCAGGCCAATCGCACCAGCATATGGTCTCACAAGGGGTCTGAAGATCTCATCTCGGTACCAAATGGCAGTCAGGCTACCACTACGAGCACATGGAGGGCTGTGCGTCCCTCCAAAGAAATTCCACTCCACACCATTATGTCCCACTGCCAAACCGGTCATGCTGAAGGATGTTTTTAGACAGACTCTGTCACGTCTGTCTCATGTGCTCAGTGTAAACCTGCTTTCATCTGTGAAGAGCACAGGGCGCCAGCGGCGAATTTTGCCAATCCTGGTGTTCTGTGGCAAATGCCAAGCATTCTGAACGGTGCTGGGCTGTGAACTCAGTCCCTGTCTGTGGACGTCGGGCACTCAGACCATCCTCATGGAGTCGGTTTCTAACTGTTTATGCAGACACATGCACATTTGTGGCCTGCTGGAGGTCATTTTGCAGGGCTCTGGCAATCTCTTCCTGTTCCTCCTTAAACAAAGGTGGAGGTAGCAGTCCTGCTGCTGGGTTGTTGCCCTCCTACAGCCCACTCCATGTCTCCTAGTGTATTGGCCTGTCTCCTGGTAGTGTCTCCAGCCTCTGGACAATACTCTGACAGACACAGCAAACCTTCTTGCCACAGCTCGCTTTAATGTGCCAACCTGGATGAGCTGCACTACCTGAGCCACTTGTGTGGTTGTAGAGTCTGTCTCATGCTACCACGAGTGTGAAAGCTTAACCAACTCTCAAAAGTGATCAAAACATCAGCCAGAAAGCGTTGGTACTGAGAAGTGGTCTGTGGTCCCCACATGCAGAACCACTCCTCTATTAAGTGTGTCTTGATAATTGTCAATAATTTCCATCTGATGTCTATTCCATTTGCACAACAGCATGTGAAATTGATTTTCAATCAGTGTTAATTCCTAGGTGGACAGTTTGATTTCACAGAAGTTTGATTTACTTGGAGTTATATTCTGTTGTTTAAGTGTTCCCTTTATTTTTTTGAGCAGTGTATTGTTGTTCTGGTAATATTTTGGCCTAGGCAGGAGTTCACATTTTAAAATATAAATTCTTTGTGGTAATACTGTGGTTTAGGACAAAGGCCACATTTCTCCAGAAAAATGTTCTGTGCTGGTAATATTTTTGGCCATGCATAAGTTCACATTTGAAAATACAAATTGTTTGCACTAATAGCATGTTCCTGAAACAAGGCCACATTTAAATATATACAGTTGTGCTCAAAAGTTTACATACTCCAGCAGAATTTTTGCATTCTTGGCCTTTTTTCAGAGAATATGAATGATATCACCAAAACGTTTTTCTCCACTCATGGTTAGTGGTTGGGTGAAGCCATTTATTGTCAAATTACTGTGTTTTCTCTTTTTAATCATGATGACAACCCAAAAAAAAACAAATGACTCTGATTAGAAGTTTACATACCCTGGTGATTTTGGCCTGACAACATGCACAGAAGTTGACACAAATGGTTTGAAAGGCTACAAAAGGTAACATCCTCACCGTGACCTATTTGCTTATAATGAGTGTGTATGCATAAAAGCTGAGTGAGTTTCTGGGATCCAGACAGACTCTTGCACGTTCATCCAGACACTGACCTTTCTGGATTGTGAGTCATGGGGAAAGCAAAAGATTTGTCAACAGATCTACGGGAAAAGGTAGCTGAACTGTATAAAACAGGAAAGGGCAATTGGGCACACATATATTGTCCAATCTATGCACTAAGAACCTTCCTTTTTTTCATAGCAATTTTTGCAGATGCATATTTCATATATACATTATATGCACTTTTTACAATTTTTTCTCACATTTTCTATGGCAGCAATTCAGTTCATGTTCTCTAGAGTAATCATTCTTGGTAAGTTATGGTGCAATCCTTAATCTTTTTGACTTATATGATCTCTTTGGTTGGCGCCTATTCACACTAGCTTAGATGTGCTAGTACTTCTTTTTGTCTATTTGTATCAAAGCCTTTTGGATATATACACTCCCACTTCCATTAGCCACAGGTGATTTTAAGCAGATTAGCTGGTCCATTCCTGCCCCATAAATTGTAGGCTTTTTTGCCCATGAGAGGTGACATTACAGGACAGGTACCCAATTTACAAAGGATGCCTTGACATAGTAATCGGGCACACATATATTCGCCAATCTATGCGCTAAGAACCTTCCTTTTTTTCATAGCAATTTTTGCTGATGCATATTTCATATATACATTATATAGCACTTTTTTCAATTTTTTTTCTCCCATTTTTCTGTGGCAGCAATGCATTTCCTGTGCTCTACATCATGTTCCAAATTACAAATTGACAGTCATTCTAATAAAAGTCATCACCCGTTAGCGTATACATCAAATTTTATTGAAGAAACCTCCCAATGATAACAGTATTATCTCCAAAATGAATTAAAACTCAAAATGCACTGTTCCAAATTATTAGGCACAGTAGAATTTCTAAACATTTGATACATTTTAAAGAACTGAAAATGCTCATTTGTGGAATTTGCAGCATTAGGAGATCACATTCACTGAACAAAAAAGCTATTTAACTCCAAAACATCCTAACAGGCCAAGTTACATGTTAACATAGGAACCCTTCTTTGATATCACCGTCACAATTCTTGCATCCATTGAACTTGTGAGTTTTTTTTAGAGTTTCTGCTTGTATTTCTTTGCATGAAGTCAAATAGCCTCCCAGAGCTGCTGTTTTGATGTGAACTGCCTCCTACCCTTATAGATCTTTTGCTTGATGATACTCCAAAGGTTCTCTATAGGGTTGAGGTCAGGGGAAGCTGGTGGTCACACCATGAGTTTATCTCCTTTTATGCCCATAGCAGCCAATGACTCAGAGGTATTCTTTGCAGCATGAGATGATGCATTGTCATGCATGAAGATGATTTTGCTCTTGAAGGCACGTTTCTGCTTTTTATACCATGAAAGAAAATTGTCAGTCAGAAACTCTATATACTTTGCAGAGGTCATTTTCACACCTTCAGGAACCTTAAAGGGCCCTACCAGCTGTTTCCCCATGATTCCAGCCCAAAACATGACTCCTCCACCTCCTTGCTGATGTCGCAGCCTTGTTGGGACATGGTGGCCATCCACCAACCATCCACTACTCCATCCATCTGGACCATCCAGGGTTGCTCGACACTCATCAGTAAACAAGACTGTTTGAAAATTAGTGTTCATGTATGTCTGGGCCCACTGCAGCCGTTTCTGCTTGTGAGCACTGTTTAGAGGTGGCCGAATAGTAGGTTTATGCACCACAGCAAGCTTTTGAAGGATCCTACACCTTGAGGTTCGAGGGACTCCAAAGGCATCAGCAGCTTCAAATATCTGTTTGCTGGTTTGTAATGGCTTTTTAGCAGCTGCTCTCTTAATCCGATGAACTTGCCTGGCAGAAACCTTCCTCATTCTGCCTTTATCAGCACAAACACGTCTATGCTCAGAATCAGCCACAAATCTCTTAACAGTAAGCTGATCACGCTTAAGTTTTCAGGAAATATCTAATGTTTTCATCCCTTGACCAAAGCATTGCATCATTTGACGCTTTTCAGCAGCAGAGAGATCCTTTTTCTTTCCCATGTTACATGAAAACTCTGGCCTGCTTAATAGTGTGGAACATCCAGTTTTCCTTTTATTGGACTCACATGGCAAACTAATTATCACAGGTATCTGAGATTGATTTCAGTGATCCAAAGAATCCTGAGACACAATACCATCAATGGGTTTCATGTACAAAAAAAAAACGCTATGACTCTTAAAACCAATTTGCATAATAATTTGGAACATGGTGTAGAGTAATCATTCTTGGTAAGTTATGGTACAAAACGTAATCTTACTGACTTATATGCTTTCTTTGGTTGGCGCCTATTCACACTAGCTTAGATGTGCTAGTCCTTTTTGTCTATTTGTATCAAAGCCTTTTGGACATGTGCACTCCCACTCCCATTAGCCACAGGTGATTTTAAGCAGATTAGCTGGTCCATTCCTGCCCCATAAATTGTAGGTTTTTTTTGTCCAAGAGAGGTGACATTACAGGACATGGACCCAATTCACGAAGGACGCCTTGTCATGGCAATTGAGCACACATATATTGGCCAATCTATGCGCTAAGAAACTTCATTTTTTTATAGCAATTTTTGCAGATGCATACTTCATATACACATTATATAGCACTTTTTTCAATTTTTTCTCCTATTTTCTATGGCAGCAATGCAGTTCCTGTTCCACAGACTAATCATTCTTGGTAAGTTATGATGCAAACCTTAGTCTTTTTGATTTAAAAAAGGAAAGGGATACAGAAAGATATCCAAAGAATTGATAATGCCTGTCAGCAGTGTTCAAACTGTGATTAACAAATGTAAAATCAGGGCTCTGTAAAAACAAAACCACGGTTAGGTAGACCAACAAAAATGTCATCCACAACTGGCAGGAAAATTGTTCGGAATGCAAAGAAAAACCCACAAATAACATCAGCTGAAATACAGGACTCTCTGAAAACTTGCGATGTGGTTGTTTCAAAATGCAGAATAAGGAGGCACTTGAAGAAAAATTAGCTGGATAGTCGAGTCACTAGAACAAAGCCATTATTGCGCAAATGCCACAAAGTATCTCGCCTACAATATGCAAAACAGCACAGAGACAAGCTTCAAAACTTCTGGAACAAGGTAATTTGGAGTGATGAGACCAAAATGGAACTTTTTGGCCACAACTATAAAGGTTACATTTGGAGAGAGGTCAACAAGGCCTATGATGAAAGGAACACCATTCCTACTGAAAAGCACAGAGGTGGATTGCTGATGTTTTGGGGATGTGTGAGCTACAAAAGCACAGGAAACTTATTCAAAGTTGAAGGATAGATGAATGCAGCACATTAACAGCAAAAACTGGAGGCAAATTTTCAATAATCAGCCCGGAAGCTGGGCATGGAACGTACTTGGACATTCCAACATGACAACAATACAAAACACAAGGCCAAGTCGACCTGTCATTGGCTACAGAGCAGAACAAAGTGAAGATTCTGGAGTGGCCATCTCAGTCTCCTGACCTCAGTATCATTGAGCCACTCTGGGGAGATCTTATGCATGCAGTTCATGCTAGACAGCCCAGGAATTTACAGGAACTGGAGGCTTTTTGCCAAGAAGAGTGGGCAGCTTTACCATCTGAGAAAATAAAGAATCTCATCCACAACTACCACACCAGACTTCAAGCTGACATTGATGTTAGAGGGGACAATAAACGGTATTAAGAAATGGGGTTTGTAAACTTTTGATCAGGGTCAGGATGTTTTGGGTTTTCATTATGATTAAAAAAGAGAAAACACAATTGTTTGACAATAAATGGCTTTACCCAACAACTAACCATAAGTGTAGAAAAAGTTTTGGTGCTATCATCCATATTCTCTGAAAAAAGGCCAAGAAAGCAAAAATTCTGCCGGGGTATGTAAACTTTTAAGCATAACTGTAAATATTTCATGCCACTAATTTTTCTCCAGCCAGGAGTCCATATTTCTGAATCTAAATTGTTTGGACTAACAGCGTGCTACAGGAAGCAGCTACATTTCAATATAATTGTGTGGTCCAGCCACAGCAGGCCACATTTCAGCATGGAACAGGTCCTAGGACTCGTCTAGGACCAGGATTTCTAGCTTAAACATTGAACATTAACAGGTGGATGAGGGACAGGTGTAGGCCTTGTGGTTTGAGAGCCCTGCTAAATTCAGGGAAGACACATCAAGGAAACCCAACTTGGAATCCAAACATTTTCAAAAATTAGGGGCAGACATCACTAAAGTGGCATCAATTTATTTTATTTATATTACTCATTTATATAGCGTAGAACTAGGGCAACACACTGCAAAAAAAGGTGAATGTAGGTCTGAAATGCCCAAATTTGTAGCACACAGATAGATGAGGTGTCTGACAGAGATACCACACAGTTCAATATGTGACCTGTTTTTTTTTTTTTACAGCAAAATAGTGTATAGAACTAGGGTAACAGTGCAAAAAAAGGTGAAAGTAGGCCTGAAATGCCCAAATTTGTAGCCCACAAAGAGATGAGGCATCTGATGGAGGTATCACACTGTTCAATATGTGGCCTGTATTTTTTATTTTTTTTTACAGCAAAATAGTGTACTGAACTAGGGTAACACACTGCAAAAAAGGTGAAAATAGGCCTGAAATGACCAAAATTGTAGCACAAAGATAGATGAGGCATCTGACGGAGATACCACACTGTTCAATATGTGGCCTGTATTTTTATTTTTTTTACAGCAAAATATTGTATAGAACTAGGGTAACACACTGCAAAAAAAGGTGAATTTAGGTCTGAAATTCCCATATTTGTAGCCCACAGATAGATGAGAAGTCTGACGGAGGAATTACACTGTTCAATTTGTGGCCTGCTTTTTTTAAATTTTTACACCAACATAGTGTATTGAACTAGGGTAACACTCTGCAAAAAAAGGTGATATAGGCCTAAAGTGCCCAAATTTCTAGCCCACAGATAGATGAGGTGTCTTATGGAGATACCACACTGTTCAATATGTGACCTGTATTTTTTTTTACAGCAAAATAGTATATAGAACTAGGGTAGCACACTGCAAAACAAGGTGAATGTAGGCCTGAAATGCCGAAATTTGTAGCCCACAGATAGTTGAGGCATCTGACGAAGGTATCACACTGTTCAATATGTGGCCTGTAGTGTTGAGCGATACTGCTCGATATCTAAAAATATCGGATCGGAATGGTATCGCCGATATCACTAAATATCGGCGATATCCGATTCCGATACCGGAAGTCCCATGTAAGTCTATGGGAACAAAATATCGCAACTAAAAAAAACCTTTATTTCCTTGTAAACACTAAATATACACACATAGAATACATATATATATATATATATATATATATATATATACATGTCATTGTGACATATATATATACATATATGTATAGTTTATACACTTCTACATAGTAAAATATCCTCTGATTCAATTGCTGGGTAAAGCCGGCTTCTGTGAAAAGACAGAAGCACCCGACATGAAATGACACTTGGTGTACATAGGGTTAACCATGTCTTTTCATGTCCTTTGCTATCTGATTTGCACAAACAATTACATCAGTCTATGTGTGCAAAATTTCACACCTGTAGGGGTTAATTAAAGGTGTAAATTTGTTGTAAAAAAAACGGACTTTTTTGCTACGAATTTACACCTTTAATTAACCCCTACAGGTGTGAAATTTTGCACACATAGACTGATGTAATTGTTTGTGCAAATCAGATAGCAAAGGACATGAAAAGACATGGTTAACCCTATGTACACCAAGTGTCATTTCATGTCGGGTTCTGCATTTTCACAAAAGCCTGCAATTGATTAGCGGCTATTATACTATGTAGAAGTGTATGAACTATAAATATAAATATATATATATATATGTGTCACAAATTCAATGACATGTATAAATATATATATATATGAGGTGTAAAATTGTTTAAAAAAAATGCGTGGACTCCCGCCCTATTTTCGCAGCCAGCGAATGGGGGCAGATAATAATAGCCCAGAGAGGGACCATTATTTTTGGCCCCCCCTGGCTACTAACATCTGCCCCAGACACCCCAGAAAAGACAAATCTATAATTAGATTCGCCCTTTCTGGCACTTTGCCCGTCTATTCCCATTGCCCTGTAGCGGTGGCGAATGGGTTAATATGGGTTAAAGCCACATTGCAATTGAAAGGTGACCTTAAGCCAGGTTAATAATTGAGAGCTGTCAATTAGACAACTATCAATTATTAATCCTATTGCATGAAATAAAAATAAAACACACACACTTTAATTAAAAATCATTTTAATGAAATAAAGACACATGTTTTTGACCATCTTTTATTTGACTGCAAAAACCATTTCCTGTAATAAAAATAAAATAAAAAAGCAAAATTATTCTTACCTATCCCATGCACAGTCAGGTCCCACGGTGTAATCCTTCAGAAAGGGTTAATGTTTACTGCAGGGACCGCAGCTAATGCTGCAGCCTCACAGTAAACCCCCAAATGAATAAGTTCCTCTCCTGGATGACAGGAGAGGAAGTGGAAAGCTTAATTGATTGCTTTCCACTTTCACTTCAGGTCAGCCAGGGACACAATCAGTGACGTCAGAGGGAACTGATTAACAAAAATAGGGGTTCCCTTCGAATAAAAAATGGCGTGGGGTCCCCCCTATTTTTGTTAACCAGCCAGATGAAGCAGACCGCTGAGGCCTGGATTTTCAGGCTGTTAAGGAGCCAAGATCCATGGACCTTGCCAGCCTGATAATACCAGGCCACAGCAGTCTGCATATCTTGGCTGATTAACAAAAATAGGGGATCCCCCCGAAAAAAATTGGCGTGGGGTCCCCCCTATTTTTGTTAACCAGCCAGATGAAGCAGACCGCTGAGGCCTGGTTTTTCAGGCTGGTAAGGATCCAATATCCATGGACCTTGCAAGCCTGATAATACCAGGCCACAGCAGTCTGCATATCTTGGCTGATTAACAAAAATAGGGTATCCCCTCGAAAAAAATTGGCGTGGGGTCCCCCCTATTTTTGTTAACCAGCCAGATGAAGCAGACCGCTGAGGCCTGGTTTTTCAGGCTGGTAAGGATCCAATATCCATGGACCTTGCAAGCCTGATAATACCAGGCCACAGCAGTCTGCTTAGCTTGGCTGGTTAACAAATATAGGGGATCCCCTCGAAAAAAAAACGGCGTAGGGGTCCCCCTATTTTTGTTAACCAGCCAAGTAAAATGCAGACTGCTGCGGCCTGGTATTAAAAGACTGTCAAGGCCCATGGATTTTGGCCCTCAACAGCCTGATAATACCAGGCTACAGCAGCCCCACATTTGGCGCATCAAAAGATGTGCCAATTGTGGCACTTTACCCGGCTCTTCCCACTTGCCCTGTAGCGGTGGCAAGCGGGGTAATAAGGGGTTAATGTCACCGTTGATTGCACGGTGACAATAAGCCCGGTTAATAATGGAGAGGTGTCAATAAGACACCGATCCATTATTAATCCCAAAGTTATTAAATGCATAAAAAAAAGACAAAGCAAGAAAAAAGTATTTTAATGAAATAAAAGAGACAACACAGTTTTCATTTCTTTTATTATACACTCATTCCTGCGACACCATCGATCTCCTGTAAAAAAAGAAAAAAAACAAACCAACAGTATACCACCTGTCCGACGCAGTCCATAGTAACGACTGTCCCACGACGATCCAGCTCTGCTACATCGCAATGACAGGCAGAGCCTGTCATCGTGACGCAGCACAGCTGATTACCTGCTTCCCCGGCGGTGACGTCATCGGACTGACTGCTTTACGGCCGGGATTACCCAGCAGTCACTGCAGTTATCGCGAGAAACTGCATGTGACCGCCGGGAAAGATGATGGCGGCCATGAAGCAGTCCAGGCCGTGACCGCCGGAGATCTTCTGCCAGGTAAGTGCCGCTGACTCCTGACAGACCCGACCGATGGACACTGACAGTGACAGACCCGACCGACGGACACAGACAGTGACAGTGACAATCCCGATTCCGGTATCCGATATGACGAAAATATCGGTATTCGGAATCGAAAGCCCGATACAGCTAATATCGGCCGATACCCGATATTTGCAGTATCGTATCGCTCAACACTAGTGGCCTGCATTTTTACGTTTTTACCCAAACATAGTCTATTGAACTAAGATAACACACTACAATAAAAGGTGAATGTAGGCCTGAAATACCCAAATTTGCAAATTTGTAGCCAACAGATAGATGAGGAGTCTGACGGAGATACCGCACTGTTCAATATGTGACCAGTATTTTTTTTTTTAAAGCAGAATAGTGTATGGAACTAGGGTAACACACTGCAAAAAATAAGGTGAAAGTAGGCCTGAAATGTCCAAATTTGTACCCCACAGATAAATGAGGCGTCTGACGGAGATATCACACTGTTCAATATGTGGCCTGTATTTCATAAATTTTTACCCCAACATAGTGTATTGAAATAGGGTAACACACTGCAAGAGAAGGTGATTATAAGCCTGAAATGCCCAAATTTGTAGCCAACAGATAGCTGAGGCATCTGACGGAGATACCACACTGTTCAATATGTGGCTTGTATTTATATTTTTTACAGCAAAATAGTGTAACAAACTGCCAAAAAGATGAATTTAGGCCTGAAATGCCCAAATTTGTACCATACATATAGATGGGGCATCTGATGGAGATATCACACTGTTCAATATGAGACCTGTATTTTTTAGATTTTTACTTCAACATAGTGTACTGATCTAGAGTAACACAATGCAAAAAAAGGTAAATGTAGTCCTGAAATGACCAAATTAATAGCACAAAGATAGATGAGGCGTCTGACGGAAAAAGCACACTGTTCAATATGTGGCCTGTGTTTTTTTTTACAGCAAAATAGTGTATAGAACTAGGGTAACACACTGCAAAATAAAGGTGAATGTAGGCCTGAAATGCCCAAATTTGTAGCACATAGATAGATGGGGAGTCTGATGGAGGTATTACACTGTTCAATATGTGGCCTGTATTTTTTACATTTTTACCCCAACATAGTGTACTGAACAAGAGTAACACAGTGCAAAAAAACAGTGAATTTAGGCCTGAAATGCCCAAATTTATAGCACAAAGATAGATGATGAGTCTTAAGGAGATATGCCACTGTTCAATATGTGGCTTGTATTTTTATTTTTTTACAGTAAAATAGTGTATAGAGCTAGGGTAACACACTGCAAAAAAAGGTGAAAGTAGGCCTATAAGGCCCACATTTTTAGCCCTCATATAGATAAGGCATCTGACGGCGATGCCACACAGTTTAATATGTGTCTTGTATTTTTATTTTTTTTACAGCAAATTAGTGTACAGAACTAGGGTAACACACTGAAACAAAAGTGAATATAGGTCTAAAATGCCCAAATTTGTAGCACACAGATAGATTGGGCATCTGATGGAGATATCACACTGTTCAATATGTGGCCTGTATGTTTTAAATTTTACCCTAGCATAGTGTACTGAACTAGATTTACAAACTGCAAAAAAACTGTGAATGTAGGCCTGAAATGTCCAAATTTATAGCACACAGAGAGATGAGACATCTGATGGAGATACAACACAGTTCAATATGTGGCCTGTATTTTTTATTTTTTTTTAAAGCAGAATAGTGGGTAGAACTGGGGTTATACACTGCAGAAAAAGGTGAAAGTAGACTTGAAATGCCCAAATATGTAGCCCACAGATAGATGAGACGTCTGACCGAATACCCCTCTGTTCAATATGTGGCCTGTATTTTTACAATTTTTACCCCAACATAGTGTACTGAACTGGAGTGACACACTGCAAAAAAATGTAAATATAGGCCTGAAATGCCCAAATTTGTAGCACACACTTAGATGGGATGTCTGATGGAGATATCACACTGTCCAATATGTGGCCTTGTTGTTAGGGGTCAAGTTCCCACTTCTGCACAAGGGGAATCTCGAGCCATTCCGGTTGCGGTCTCCCATTCGTCTCTGGCCACAGTGGACTCTGCTCAGCTTAGATGTTGGTCCCAGCATCTTGCCCAGTCTGGCATTGTGCAGAGGATTACTGCTGCTCCTCCAGACTCTGCTATTGTGGCCAGTACTGGTTAGCGGCGAGCAGATGTCTTTAGGACAAAGTCCTTGTTTTTCCCTTCTGAGCATGCCCAGGGTGAGATCTCTCATTGGAGATCAGGGGTCACATGCTCAGGTACTTCATCAGCTCCTATTGATCTGCCAGGAAGGTCCTGTGACTACTGGTGTTCTGGAACCGGTTTCATTGGTCCTTGTTTCTGGCAGGTCCTGTAGCTGTTATTATAAAAGGGTGGCAATGCTGAGCCGCCATGCGCTAGTATCAACCATTATATGCTTTGCGCCAGTGTGGTCTTGCGTGTGTGTGGTTAGGGCCCCGGCTGAAATAAGCCCCTAGAATACCGACTTAATCGGTGAGGAGTTTTGTATGCTAGCTGGTCAGGGTCGGTGTCCTAGATGCCCTAGATTACCGGCATAACCGGTGAGGAGTTTGATTGCCGTACTCAGGGTCTGGCGTTCAGACGCCATAGATTACGGGTGACTCCCGTGAGGACGTTAGCGCATGATCACATTCTATGTTCGCTTAGCACTTACTGTGTACCTGGGTGCCTGACAGGACACAGAACTTTTTCTCAGCGGCTCTGTGATGTAACAGGGTTCGCTTTCAACGCTAGACAGCGCCCTAGCGTGTTTATTTTGCGACTCAGTTGTGTTTAGTGAGTTCGCACACATCGCCATATAGAGCTGCGGCACTCCTAGCGGCTCTGTGAAATAACAGAGTTCGCACATATTGCCACAGCGCATTGCGGTGTTTATTTTGGCGACTCTGCGGGATAACAGAGTTCGCGTCTTGCGCCATTTTACTAGCAGCAGGTTCCGCCTGCACGGTGGACCCCGGGCTGCGAACGCACCTCCCTACCTCATATATTTGGTGCGTTCCGCAGACCCTAACATAATACTAGCGCCAGGGTCTGTCTAGTAAAATGGCGGATGACCAGATGACCAGCGTCTATCGCAGTACATCCAGCAGCTGGAGGGTAGGTTGGCGGCTCTTGAGCGCACAACCTCAGCTGTGGATGTTACCGAAGTCGCTGTTCAGGCTGCTAGCATGGCTGCAGCCAGTTTGTCTTCTGCCACCTCTGCTCCTACATTATCCCACCTCCCGCTTCCTGACAAGTTTGCCAGTGACAGCAAGCAATGTCGGGGATTCGTGAGTCAGTGCTCTATACAGCTCGAGCTTCTGGTTTCCCCACGGATCGGGCACAAGTGGGTTTTGTACTCTCTCTACTCTCGGGCAGAGCGTTGGAGTGGGCAACGCCGCTGTGGGAGCACGACGATCGTGTGGTGCGGAGTGCTCCTCGTTTCCTGGAGGCTCTTAAAAAGGTCTTTTTAGGACCTCAGGTCACCCACGATACGGCGCTACAACTGCTGGCATTGGCACAGGGTTCATCTTTGGTCAGTCAGTTTTCCGTCCAGTTTCGGACTCTGGCCTCAGAGCTAGACTGGTCGGATAAAGTTCTTATTCCAGTCTACTGGCGAGGACTGGCTGACCATGTTAAAGACGCTTTGGCTACCAGGGAGATTCCCGCCACACTGGAGAAGCTTATCTCCATATCTACCCGCATTGACCTCCGTTTTCACGAGCGGAGGTTGGAGCGGGCCCAGTGTACGCAGAGGATTCGGTTGGCTCCCACCTTTGCCAAACCTCTCGAATCCCCCGATCTGGCGTCCGAACCCCAAAAGGCCACAGAGGTTCCTCATGCAGGACCTAAGTCTCGGACCGTCCGAGTATACGTGGTATGTAACCTTTGTCAGCAGACAGGACACTATGCCAACAAATGTCCACAGCGATCGGGGAAGCGATCGCGTCTAGTGGCCCTGGGAGGAGGTTCACTAGAGACAGCGGCATTTTCCTCCAAGATGACACTTAAAGGGACAATCACTGTAGGCACTTCCACTCTCACCGCCGACCTTTGCGTGGACTCAGGAGCAGAGGGGAACTTCATGTCCTCTAACTTTGCTCGCCGTCATGCAATACCTCTGGTGGCGCTTGACAAATCAGTGACTGTCCGGGTAGTGAATGGGTCGACATTGCCCTCACAAATTACACACCAGACTGTTCCACTTGCATTGTTTGTATCTCCTTCCCATCAGGAACTTATTTCCCTACTCGTCCTTCCCGAGGGAATAGACGAGATCCTACTAGGCATACCTTGGTTCCGTTTCCACTCCCCACATATAGAGTGGACTTCGGGTAGGATACTGGGTTGGAGTGATGCATGTAGAGGCAGATGTGTCAGGAGTTGCGTTCAGGTTACCACTACTGAGTTACCCGCAGATCTTGCTCCACTTCCCAAGTGCTACTGGTCATATGCAGACGTGTTCTCCAAGAAGGCTGCGGAGACTCTTCCGCCTCATCGCCCCATATGACTGTCCTATCGACCTCTTGCCTGGCGCAGAACCTCCTCGGGGAAGGGTCTATCCCCTCTCTCTTCCTGAGACAGAGGCCATGTCGCAATATATTCAGGAGAACCTGGCAAGAGGGTTTATTAGGAAGTCGGTGTCACCGGCAGGGGCTGGATTCTTCTTCGTGCAGAAGAAGAACGGAGAATTACGTCCGTGTATTGATTACAGGGGTCTTAACGCCATCACCGTTAAAAACAAGTACCCGTTGCCCCTGATTTCTGAGCTCTTTGATAGGCTTCGGGGAGCAAGGGTATTCACTAAACTAGATCTGCGCGGTGCTTATAACCTGATTCGCATCCGTAAGGGGGACGAATGGAAGACGGCTTTTAACACCAGGGATGGGCATTATGAATATCTGGTGATGCCCTTTGGGCTCTGTAATGCCCCAGCCGTTTTCCAAGACTTTGTCAATGACATCTTCCGGATATGCTCTCCACCTCGGTCGTAGTCTATCTGGATGATATACTCATCTTCTCTCCAGATATTGATTCCCACCGGAGAGATGTCTGCAGAGTCTTCGACCTCTTACGGGCTAATTCGCTTTATGCTAAGTTAGAGAAATGTATGTTTGAGCTGGAGTCTTTACCTTTCCTTGGTTATATCATCTCAACCCAGGGATTGGCTATGGATCCGGCCAAACTACAGGCTGTGATGGACTGGCAGGAACCCCACTCTCTTAAAGCGGTGCAGCGCTTTATGGGGTTCATTAATTAATATCGCCAGTTCATTCCCCATTTCTCTACCTTGGTAGCTCCCTTGGTAGCCCTCACCAAGAAGGGAGCAAATCCCAAATTGTGGTCAGAAGAGGTCTCCAAGGCTTTCACTTTTATTAAGTCTCATTTTGCTAGCGCTCCCATCCTACATCGCCCCGATGTTGATAAGCCATTTTTATTGGAGGTGGATGCCTCATCCGTTGGTGCTGGAGCAGTCGTCTTCCAAAAGGATGCTCAAGGTCGGAAGCATCCTTGCTTCTTCTTCTCTAAGACCTTCACATCAGCGGAGAGGAATTATTCCATCGGGGATAGGGAGTTGCTAGCCATGAAGTTGGCCTTCTCTGAGTGGAGACATCTGTTGGAGGGGGCCCGCTTTCCCTTCCAAGTCTTCACCGACCACAAAAATTTGGTGTATCTGCAGACAGCCCAGCGGCTTAACTCTCGCCAGGCAAGATGGTCCTTGTTCTTCTCCCGGTTTAATTTCACACTCCATTTCCTCTCGGGAGAGAAGAACATTCGTGCCGACGCTCTCTCTCGCTCTGTGGTGTCCTCTGAGGAGGAGGTGGAGTAGCCTCGGCTTATTGTTCCCACAGACAGCCTGTGAACAGTGGCCCCGGTTTCGCTAGAGTCTGTGCCCCCGGGCAAGACTTTTGTGCCTACCAATTTGCGACCGGAGGTACTCTCTTGGGCACATTCGTCCAGGGTGGGTGGACACTTTGGGGCAAAGAGGACATCTGAATTGCTGGCGAGGACATACTGGTGGCCGCATATGGTCTGTGATGCTGGGGACTATGTTCAGGCATGTGTCTCCTGCGCCAAGAATAAGTCTCCACGACAACGGCCAGCTGGGTTACTTTACCCTTTGCCGGTGGCAGACAGGCCCTGGGAGATGGTTGGGATGGACTTTGTGGTGGGCTTGCCCAAGTCTCGGGGTTGCAACATCATTTGGGTAATCACCGACCATTTCTCCAAAATGGTGCATCTGGTGCCGCTACCACGGTTACCTTCTGCACGGGCTCTGGCAGCGTTGTTCGTTAGGCACATCTTCCGTTTATACGGCATGCCGGACAAGATTGTCAGTGACCGAGGTCCCCAGTTTGCGTCTCGGTTCTGGAGAGAGCTGTGTCGTCTACTCAGTATTGAGTTAAATCTCTCTTCAGCGTACCATCCTGAGACGAATGGGTTGGTAGAGAGAGCCAACCAGACCTTGGTCACCTATCTACGACATTTTGTCTCTGCCAGGCAGGATGACTGGGCATCCTTGCTACCATGGGCTGAGTTTGCACTAAACAATGCTGTGGCTGACTCCACCGGACAGACTCCATTCCTCCTGAACTACGGTCAGCATCCGCGGGTTCCGGTGCCCATGCCCGTGTCTTCCGCCGACTCCAGGGTGGCAGACTGGGCTGTGAAGTCACGGGACATTTGGGACCGTACCCAGGATGCCATTCAGGCATCCAAGGAGAGGATGAGGTCCTCCGCCGACGCACATCGGTGCCCCGCTCCAACATTTGCTCCTGGGGACTTGGTGTGGCTCTCCGCCCGTAACATTAGGCTGCGAGTTGAGTCCACTAAATTGGCACCCCGCTACCTGGGTCCTTTCAAGGTCCTCGAGCAGGTTAACCCTGTGGTATACCGTTTGGCTCTTCCACCACGCCTGGGTATCTCCGACACCTTTCATGTATCCCTCTTGAAACCCGTGCTCATGTCCCGGTTTTCCGAGTCATCTGCCGGGACATTGGGTTTGTCTACGGATGACCATGAGGTGAACGCCATCATAGGGTGTAAGGTGGTACGGGGCAAAAGATTTTATTTGGTGGATTATGGGCCTGAGGATAGGTCCTGGGAGCCTGCCGAGCACGTTCACGCTCCGCAGCTCATCGCTGCTTTTGAAAGCAGCGAGGCCCAGAGAAGGGAGGGCCCGAGGAGGGGGGGTAGTGTTAGGGGTCGAGTTCCCGCTTCTGCACAAGGGGAATCTCGAGCCATTCCGGCTGTGGTCTCCCATTCGTCTCAAGCCGCAGTGGACTCTGCTCAGCTTAGACGTCGGTCCCAGCGTCTCGCCCAGTCTGGCAGTGTGCAGAGGATTACTGCTGCTCCTCCAGACTCTGCTATTGTGGCCAGTACTGGTTAGCGGCGTGCAGATGTCTTTAGGACAAAGTCCTTGTTTTTCCCTTCTGAGCATGCCCAGGGTGAGATCTTTCATTGGAGATCAGGGGTCACATGTTCAGGTACTTCAGCAGCTCCTATTGGTCTGCCAGGAAGGTCCTGTGACTACTGGTGTTCTGGAACCGGTTTCATTGGTCCTTGTTTCTGGCAGGTCCTGTAGCTGTTATTATAAAAGGGTGGCAATGCTGAGCCGCCATGCGCTAGTATCAACCATTATATGCTTTGCGTCAGTGTGGTCATGCGTGTGTGTGGTTAGGGCCCCGGCTGAAATAAGCCCCTAGAATACCGACTTAATCGGTGAGGAGTTTTGTATGCTAGCTGGTCAGGGTCGGTGTCCTAGCTGCCCTAGATTACCGGCATAACCGGTGAGGAGTTTGATTGCCGTATTCAGGGTCTGGTGTTCAGACGCCACAGATTGCGGGTGACTCCCGCGAGGACGTTAGCGCATCATCACGTTCTATGTTCGCTTAGCACTTACTGTGTACCTGGGTGCCTGACAGGACACAGAACTTTTTCTCAGCGGCTCTGTGATGTAACAGGGTTCGCTTTCAACGCTAGACAGCGCCTTAGCGTGTTTATTTTGCAACTCAGTTGTGTTTAGTGAGTTCGCACACATCGCCATATAGCGCTGCGGCACTCCTAGCGGCTCTGTGAAATAACAGAGTTCGCACATATTGCCACAGCACATTGCAGTGTTTATTTTGGCGACTCTGCGGGATAACTGTTGTGAATGTGTTGGAGATGAGTTCTGAGCAGAAGCTCCCTCTGGTGGTTGCTGACAGTGCTGAACCATTTAGTGAAGATTGGCAATCAGGAGTTACAGACTGGTCCTATATAAGGGAGGTTCCCTCCCATCAGGGTTGCCGGTGATCAATTGTTCTTGTCTAACTGCTGTTGTTCCTGGTTCACTTGGAAGCTTGCTGAATCTTGCCTCTTCTCCTGCTCTCAGATAAGACATTTTCTGTTTTTATTTCTGTGCTTGCTTTTTGCATTGTTTCCTGCACTCTTGTGGAGGTCAGCCAGGTCCCCTCCGGGGGCTTGTGCTCCTCTCAGTTTATCTGAGCCTCTGTTATTTGTTCATTTGCCTTTTCCAGTTTTTTCAGTGGCTGCGGCTTAGTTTTGTTACACCAGAGAACTAATTTAGATGGTAGAGGTCGTGTGATCTCAGGTGTTTTTGTAATTAGTAGAGTTGGTACTTTTTAGGGTTTTTTGGGATTGCAGTAAGTGTCCTTCCTATCCTTTTCTGTCAAGGAAGATTGGGCCCCAGCGTTTGCTCATACTATTTTCTGTCTGTGTTTGTATTTCCTCTTGTCTAACCGCCATTACATGTTTGGGGGCTTCCTATGTTCTTTGGGGATCTGCTCCGGGGCAGATAGTTTTCCTCTTTCTATCTTTAGGTGTAGTTAGCTTCTCAGGCTGTGACGTGGCGTCTAGGACCAACGTAGGTACGCTCCACGGCTGCCTTTAGTTGTGGTGGTTAGTCAGGGTACTGCAATCCAGTAGATTCCAACCTCTCTGGTGTATTGCCGATTTTGCCTGCTCTCCTCAGCTACCAAAACATAACAGATAACAGAGTTCGCGTCTTGCGCCATTTTACTAGCAGCAGGTTCCGCCTGCACGGTGGACCCCGGGCTGCCAACGCACCTCCCTACCTCATATATTTGGTGCGTTCGGCAGACCCTAACACTTGTGGCCTGTATTTTTATTTTTTTTAAAGCAAAATAGTGTATAGAACTAGGGTAACACACTGCAAAAAAAGGTGAAAGTATCCCTGAAATGCCCAAATTTGTAGCCCACATATAGATGAGGCATCTGACGGCGATATCACACTGTTCAATATGTGGCCTGTATTTTTTAATTTTTTGCCCCAACATAGTGTATTGAAGTAGGGTAACACACTGCAAGAAAACGTGAATGTAGGCCTGTAATGCCGAAATTTGTAGCCAACCGATAGATGAGGCATCTAACGGAGATACCTCACAGTTCAATTTGTGGCCTGTATTTTTTAAATTTTTGCCCCAACATAGTGTACTGAACTAGAGTAACACACTGCAAAAAAAGGTGAATGCAGGCCTGAAATGCCCAAATTTGTAGCCCACAGATAGATGCGGTGTCTGACGGAAATACCACTCTGTTCAATATGTGGCCTGTATTTTTATGTTTTTTACAGCAAAATAGTGTATAGAGCTAGGGTAACACACTGCAAAAAAAGGTGAATATAGGCCTGAAATGCCCAAATTTGTAGCACACAGATAGATGGGGAGTCTGATGGAGATATTACACTGTTCAATATGTGGCTTGTATTTTTAAAATTTTTACCCCAACATAGTGTACTGAACGAGAGTAACACATTGTAAAAAAACGGTGAATGTAGGGCTGAAATGCCCAAATTTATAGCACAAAGACAGATGATGCGTCTGAAGGAGATAGGCCACTATTCAATATGTGGCCTGTATTTTTATATTTTTTTACAGCAAAATAGTGTATAGAACTAGGGTAACACACTGCAAAAAAGGTGAAAAAAGGCCTGAAATGCACAAATTTGTAGCCCACGTATAGATAAGGCGTTTGACAGCGATATCACACTTTTCAATATGTGGCCTGTAGTTTTTAAATTTTTACCCCAATATAGTGTATTGAAATAGAGTAACACACTGCAAAAAAATGTGAATGTAGGCTTGAAATGCCGAAATTTGTAGCCAACAAATAGATGAGGCATCTGACTGAGATAACCCACTGTTCAAAATGTGGCCTGTATATTTATTTTTTACAGCAATTTAGTGTATAGAACTAGGGTAACACACTGCAAAAGAAGGTGAATGTCTGCCGAAAATGCCCAAATTTGTAGCACACAGATAGTTGAGGCGTCTGATGGAGATGTCACACTGTTCAATATGTGGCCTGTATCTTTTAAATTTTTACCCCAACATAGTGTACTGAACTAGAGTAACACACTGCAAAAAAAACTGTGAAATTAGACCTGAAATGCCCAAACTTTTTAGCACACAGATAGATGAGACGTCTGACACAAATATCACAATGTTCAATATGTGGCCTGTACTTTTTTTTTTTTTTTAAAGCAGAATAGTGTATAGAACTAAGGTAACACACTGCAAAAAAAGGTGAATGTAGGCCTGAAATGCCCAAATTTGTAGCACTCAGATAGATGGGGCATCTGATGGAAATATCCAACTGTTCAATATGTGGCCTGTATCTTTTAAATTTTTACCCCAACATAGTGTACTGAACTAGAGTAACACACTGCAAAAAAACGGTGAAATTAGGCCTGAAATGCCCAAATTTGTAGCACACTGATAGATGGGGCATCTGATGGAGATATTACTCTGTTCAATATGTGGCCTGTATTTTTATATTTTTTTTACAGCAAAATAGTTCATAGAACTAGGGTAGTACCCTGCAAAAAAAGGTGAATGTAGGCCTGAAATGCCCAAATTTGTGACACTCAGATAGATGGGGCATCTGATGGAAATAACACACTGTTCAATATGTGGCCTGTATTTTTACAATTTTTGCCCCAACATAGTGTACTGAACTGGAGTGACACACTGCAAAAAAATGTAAATGTAGGCCTGAAATGCCCAAATTTGTAGCACACACTTAAGGCTGGGTCTCACATAGCGATACACCAGCGATCCCGACAACGATCAGGATCGCTGGTGTATCGCTACATTATCGCTGCTGAGCTGCCAAACAGGCAGCTCAGGCAGCGATCAGTACAAGCGACACTGCGGGTAACATCGCTTAGTTACCCGCAGTGTACCTTGGATACCAGTGCCCTGATGCAGGGAGCTGGTAACCAAGGTGCACATCGGGTTTCCAGGCGCTGTGCGGTGCCTGGAAACCCGCTGTGTACCTTGGTTACCAGCTCCTTGTTTCAGGGAGCTGGTATCCAAGGTACACAGCGGGTTTCTAGGCACAGCCCCGCGCCTGGAAACCCGCTGTGTACCTTGGTTACCAGCGGATCGTGGCTCCCCCCTGTACACGCAGCGATGCGTACCTGTCACGGGAGACCCGCGATCAAAAAAAAGTCCCCGCCTTTCGCAAAAAAAAAAAGGCGATCCCGGCAGGGGGGGACGCGCTGAATTACACACAGCGATATCGCTGGTGAGCTCCTGCTGCGTCAAAAAAACTAGGACTCAGAGCAATCCGCTAGCGAAAGCTATGTGAGAGGGGGGGGTTTAGATGGGATGCTGTGGAATATCCACTGTTCAATATTTTGGGCCCGTTTTTTTATTTTTTTTACAGCAAAAAAAGTGATAAATAGGATAACCACGCAAAAAAAAGGTGAAATTAGGCCTGAAATGCCCCAATTTGTAAAACCATAGATAGATGGGGAGTTGTGGAGATATTTCAGTTTTTTGGGGTTTTTAAAAATTTTACCCCAAAAAGGGTCTGAACGAGAGAACACTTGTAAAAAAATGGTGAATGAGGCTGAAATGCCCAAATTTATGCACAAAAAACGAGATGCCTGAAGGAGATAGGCCACATTCAATTGTGGCCTGTATTTTTTTTTTTTTTTAAAGCAAAATGTGTATAGGGAAATTGGGTAACACATGCAAAAAAAAGGGAAAAAAAGTGAAAAAAGCACAAATT
>JARQOD010000001.1:320441289-320564267 GCA_033576555.1 Oophaga sylvatica | reverse complement strand
CATCACGAGACAAGGTAGGCCACCAAAAGGACCGACTAACCAAGTCTCTGGTACCAAAAATTCCGGGATGACCGGCCAACGCGGAACAATGAATCTCAGACATCACACTCTTTTTCCACTGGTCCGGGACAAACAATTTCCAACAGGGCAGCGCTCGGGCCTATCCTCCTGACCACCCCTCCAGAGCCAGTCTCAAATTGGGCGAGATGGCGGAAAGAACTACATCTTCTTTCAAAATAACAGAAGATCAGATAACTCAGGAGAGTCCGCAAGGAAACTCCTCGAGAGGGCATCCGCCTTACATTCTTAGTGCCAGGAAGAAAGGAAACCACAAAATTAAAACGTGTGAAAAACAAGGCCCACCTGGCCTGTCTAGGATTAAGTCGCTTGGCAGATTCCAGATAAACCAGATTCTTATGGTCCGTAAGGACCACCACCTGATGTTTGGCTCCCTCCAGCCAATGTCTCCACTCTTCAAAAGCCCACTTCATGGCCAATAACTCCCGATTACCCACGTCATAATTACGTTCAGTAGGAGAAAATTTTCGAGAGAAAAAGGCACAAGGGTTTTACTTTTAGAGGTCTCTGGATCTCTTTGGGACAAAACGGCACCTGCCCCAATTTCAGAGGCATCAACCTCCACCTGAATGGCAGAGAAACATCAGGCTGCCGTAGAACAGGAGCAGAAGTGAATCTCTGCTTAAGTTCCTGAAATGCAGAGACTGCCTCAGGAGGCCAATTCACCACATCAGAACCCTTTTTGGTCAAATCAGTTAATGGTTTAACAATAACCGAGAAATTACCAATAAATTTACGATAAAAATTGGCAAAACCCAAAAATCTTTGAAGAGCCTTTAATGAAGTTAGGTTGGACCCAATCACAGATGGCCTGAACCTTGACCGGTCCATTTCAATAACAGATGGGGACAAACTGAATCCCAAAAATGAGATCCTCTGTACGCCAAAAAGACACTTTGATCCCTTCACATACAGAGCATTCTCTCTCAAAATCTGGAATACAGTTCGAACATGTTTCACATGAGAGTCCCAGTCATTGGAAAAAATCAAGATATCATCCAAATAAACAATCAGAAATTTTATCCACAAAATCCCTGAAAATGTCATTCATGAAGGACTGGAAGACAGGAGCATTAGTGAGCCCAAAGGGCATCACAAGGTACTCAAAATGCCCCTCAGGGGTATTAAATGCCGTCTTCCATTCATCCCCGTGCTTAATGCGAATAAGGTTATATGCCCCCCTGAGGTCAAGCTTGGTAAACCAAGTAGCGTTTTTCACCCTGGAAAACAGGTCAGAAATCAAGGTAACGGGTATTGATATTTCACAGTAATATTGTTCAAAAGACGATAATCAATACACGCCTTAATGAACCATCCTTTTTGGCCACAAAGAAAAAACCGGCACCTAAGGGTGAAGAGGATGGTCTGATATGACCCTTCTCCAATGACTCCTTGATATAAGACCGCATAGCGTCATGTTCAGGTACAGACAAGTTAAAAAGGCGACCTTTAGGGAATTACTACCAGCACTAATTCAATAGCGCAGTCATAGCTCCTATGGGGAGGCAAGGATGCAGATTTACTTTCGCTAAACACATCAGAAAAATCAATCAAAAAGTCAGGAACATCCTGAGCCTGGGGGGAGGCAGAAAAAACAGAGTGTTGGTATTAACACATTGGCAGCCCCAACTGGTTACAGACACATATTTCCAATCCAAAACAGGATTATGAGACTGTAACCAAGGGAAACCCAGCACGATAATGTCTGCAGATTATACAGAACCAAAAATTTGCAGCTCTCCTGATGATCAGGTTCAACCCTCATTATCACCTGAGTAGAGAACTGAGGTTTATTCTCAGCCAAAGGGTAGAATCGATCCCCAGTAGGGGAATAGACTTCTGTAGGGGTATCAAGGGAAACCCACAACGTTTAGCAAAATCAAAATCCATCAGGCTAATAGCTGCTCCCGAATCAACGAAAGCCTGAGCAGAAAATGAGGACAGAGAGCATATCAGAGTAACAGTTAATAAAAACTTAGTCTGAACACTACCCAAGACAACTGAGCGTGCAAAACGTCTTCCCCGCTTAGGGCAGACTGAAAGAGCATGAGAGCATCACCACAGTAGAAACATAACCCATTGCGCTTTCGAAACTCATGACGCTGTGCCCCAGAAACCACTCTATCACACTGCATGGATTCAGAAGCAGGTTCACAAGGCAACACTATTCCACGCATACTTCTCCGCTCACGCAAACGTCTGTCAATTTGAATCGCTAATGACATAGAATCATTGAGACCAGAGGGGACAGGGAATCCCACCATAACATCCTTTACATTAATCTGACAGACCCTTCCGAAAAAGGGCTGCCAAATAGAGTTGAGCGATACTTTCCGATATGCTAAAGTATCGGAATCGGAATGGTATCGCCGATATCACTAAAAAATCGGCGATACCCGATACCGATACCGGAAGTCCCATGTAAGTCTATGGGAACAAAATATCGCAACTAAAAAAACCCCATTCTTTCCTTGTAAACACTAAATATACACACATAGAATACATATATATATATATACATGTCATTGTGACATATATATATACATATATGTATAGTTTATACACTTCTACATAGTAAAATATCCTTTGATTCAATTGCCGGGTAAAGCCGGCTTCAGTGAAAAGACAGAAGCACCCGACATGAAATGACACTTGGTGTACATAGGGTTAACCATTTCTTTTCATGTCCTTTGCTATCTAATTTGCACAAACAATTAAATCAGACTATGTGTGCAAAATTTCACACCTGTAGGGGTTAATTAAAGGTGTAAATTCGTTGTAAAAAAAACGGACTTTTTTTGCTACGAATTTACACCTTTAATTAACCCCTACAGGTGTGAAATTTTGCACACATAGTCTGATTTAATTGTTTGTGCAAATTAGGCTGGAGTCACACACAACCACAAAAAATCGGTCCGTTTTAGACGGTCGACAATCGGATCAAAATAAAAACATCACACATCCTTCTGGCATCCGATTTTCCTTCAAAGATGCGATTTAATCGCATGTGTGTGTACCTTGTAACATCCGATTTTCATCCGACTTGCGAGATTTTCTCGCAGGCTTGCAAAACTGACATATAATGGATCCAAAAGAATAGTATTTAAATGCCAAAAGAAAGAATAGATATATACACATATATATATATATATATATATATATGTCATTGTGACATATATATATATACATATATTTATAGTTCTTACACTTCTACATACTGTTATAGCCGCTAATTCAATTGCCGGCTTCAGTGAAATCACAGAAGCCGACATGAAATGATACATTGTTTCCACACATTTAACCATGTAATTTCATGTATTTTTATATATGTTTGAAACATACAATTACATGAGTATATGTGTGCTAAATTTCAGACATGTAGGGGTTAATTAAAGGTGTAAATTCGTTGTAAAAAAAACGGACTTTTTTTGCTACGAATTTACACCTTTAATTAACCCCTACAGGTGTGAAATTTTGCACACATAGTCTGATTTAATTGTTTGTGCAAATTAGGCTGGAGTCACACACAACCACAAAAAATCGGTCCGTTTTAGACGGTCGACAATCGGATCAAAATAAAAACATCACACATCCTTCTGGCATCCGATTTTCCTTCAAAGATGCGATTTAATCGCATGTGTGTGTACCTTGTAACATCCGATTTTCATCCGACTTGCGAGATTTTCTCGCAGGCTTGCAAAACTGACATATAATGGATCCAAAAGAATAGTATTTAAATGCCAAAAGAAAGAATAGATATATACACAATATATATATATATATATATATATATATATATATATATATATATATGTCATTGTGACATATATATATATACATATATTATAGTTCTTACACTTCTACATACTGTTATAGCCCTAATTCAATTGCCGGCTTCAGTGAAATCACAGAAGCCGACATGAAATGATACATTGTTTCCACACATTTAACCATGTAATTTCATGTATTTTTATATATGTTTGAAACATACAATTACATGAGTATATGTGTGCTAAATTTCAGACATGTAGGGGTTAATTAAAGGTGTAAATTCGTTAAAAAAAAATGCGTGGGCTCCCGCTGTATTTTCTCCACCAGACAGACAAAGCAAGCGAGTGGGGGCAGATAATAATAGCCTAGGGAGGGTACATTTTTTTTGTTGCCCCCCCCTGGCTACTAACATCTGCCCCCAGACACCCCAGAAAGGGCAAATCTATAATTAGATTCGCCCTTTCTGGCACTTTGCCCGTCTATTCCCATTGCCCTGTAGCGGTGGCGAATGGGTTAATCTCACCTTACTGTCACCTTGCAATTGAAAGGTCACTTTAAGCCAGGTTAATAATTGAGAGCTGTCAATCAGACAACTATCAATTATTAATCCTATTGTATGAAAGAAAAATCAAACACACACACTTTAATAAAAAAGAAGTTTAATTAAATAATCACGCAGTTTTTGACCATATTTTATTTACCTGCTAAAACCATTTCCTGTAATAAAAATAAAATAAAAAAGCAAAATTATACTTACCAATCCGATGTACAGTCAGGTCCCACGGTGTAATCCATCAGAAAGGGTTAACAGGTTAAAGGTCGCAGAGAGCTAATAATGCTGTCTCCTAGCTGTAACCCCCTGAATGAATAAGTTCCTCTCCCAGCGAAAGTAGAGGAATAGATTCATGAATGGAGCTTAATTGATTTATTGCCAATTTAACTGTAGTGACCTGACCTAAAGGGAAAGTGGACACAATCAATTAAGCTTCATTCATGAAACACATCCTCTCCTGTCGCCAGGAGAGGAACTTATTCATTCATGAGCTTTGAGCTGAGCATGCAGGATTACTTGCACTGCTTGGCTCAAAGCTAGTTAACCCTTTGTGAAGGATTACAGCGTGGGACGTGACAGATCGGCGGAATAGGTAAGAATAATGTTGTTTTATTTCTTTTTCTTTATTTTAGGAGATCAATGGCTTCGCACGGATTTAGTGTAAAATAAAATATGGTCAAAAAAATGTGTTTTTATTTCATTAAAATTATTTATTCTTAAAGTGTGTGTGTTTTTTTATTTACTTCAATAGGATTAATAATTGATAGTTGTCTAATTGACAGCTATCAATCATTAACCTGCCTTAAAGGTCACCTTTCAATTGCAAGGTGACAGTAAGGTGAGATTAACCCATTCGCCACCGCTACAGGGCAATGGGAATAGACGGGCAAAGTGCCAGAAAGGGCGAATCTAATTATAGATTTGCCCTTTCTGGGGTGTCTGGGGGCAGATGTTAGTAGCCAGGGGGGGCACAAAAAATGCACCCTCCCTGGGCTATTATTATCTGCCCCCACTCGCTTTGCTTTGTCTGTCTGGTGGAGAAAATACAGCGGGAGCCCACGCATTTTTTTTCAACGAAATTACACCTTTAATTAACCCCTACATGTCTGAAATTTTGCACAAATACACTCATGTAATTGTATGTTTCAAACATATATAAAAATACATGAAATTACATGGTTAAATGTGTGGAAACAATGTATCATTTCATGTCGGCTTCTGTGATTTCACAAAACCCGGCAATTGAATTAGCGGCTATTACAGTATGTAGAAGTCTAGGAACTATAAATATATGTATATATACATGTCACAATGACATGTATATATATATGTATGTGTTCTATGTGTATATATCTATTCTTTCTAGTCTTTATTAAAGCTGTCAGTGTGATTTTACAGTATAGCCGGGATGAATTGCCGGCTTTTCTAAAGGACACCGATGCGATTTCATCGCAAGTCACACAGTGTGGTCCGTTTGTAATCAGATTTTTCATCGCTCCCATAGACTTGCATTGGCGATTGTCGACCGACAATCGGTGACAGTGGCAGCATGCTGCGATTGTACACGGACGTTTAAAACGGACCACAAAAAATCTGATACTGGGAGCTGCTCCATAGATTAACATAGGTCCGACTGCAATGCGATATTTCATCGCATTGCAGTCGTCCGATTTTGTCGCCAGTGTGACTCCGGCCTTAGATAGCAAAGGACATGAAAAGACATGGTTAACCCTATGTACACCAAGTGTCATTTCATGTCACCCGACATGAAATGACACTTGGTGTACATAGGGTTAACCATGTCTTTTCATGTCCTTTGCTATCTAATTTGCACAAACAATTAAATCAGACTATGTGTGCAAAATTTCACACCTGTAGGGGTTAATTAAAGGTGTAAATTCGTTGTAAAAATACGGACTTTTTTGCTACGAATTTACACCTTTAATTAACCCCTACATGTCTGAAATTTAGCACACATATACTCATGTAATTGTATGTTTCAAACATATATAAAAATACATGAAATTACATGGTTAAATGTGTGGAAACAATGTATCATTTCATGTCGGCTTCTGTGATTTCACTGAAGCCGGCAATTGAATTAGCGGCTATAACAGTATGTAGAAGTGTAAGAACTATAAATATATGTATATATATATATGTCACAATGACATATATATATATAATATATATATTGTATATATCTATTCTTTCTTTTGGCATTTAAATACTATTTTTTGGATCCATTATATGTCAGTTTTGCAAGCCTGCGAGAAAATCTCGCAAGTCGGATGAAAATCGGATGTTACAAGGTACACACACATGCGATTAAATCGCATCTTTGAAGGAAAATCGGATGCCAGAAGATGTGTGATGTTTTTATTTTGATCCGATTGTCGACCGTCTAAAACGGACCGATTTTTTGTGGTTGTGTGTGACTCCAGCCTAATTTGCACAAACAATTAAATCAGACTATGTGTGCAAAATTTCACACCTGAGGGGTTAATTAAAGGTGTAAATTCGTAGCAAAAAAAGTCCGTTTTTTTTACAACGAATTTACACCTTTAATTAACCCCTACAGGTGTGAAATTTTGCACACATAGTCTGATTTAATTGTTTGTGCAAATCAGATAGCAAACGACATGAAAAGACATGGTTAACCCTATGTACACCAAGTGTCATTTCATGTCGGGTTCTGCATTTTCACAAAAGCCGGCAATTGAATTAGCGGCTATTATACTATGTAGAAGTGTATGAACTACAAATATAAATAATATATATTATATGTGTCACAAATTCAATGACATGTATATATATATATGAGGTGTAAAATTGCTGAAAAAAAATGCGTGGGCTCCCGCCCTATTTTCGCAACCAGACAGACAAAGCCAGTGAGTGGGGGCAGATAATAATAGCCCAGAGAGGGACCATTATTTTTGCCCCCCCCCGGCTACTAACATCTGCCCCCAGACACCCCAGGAAAGACAAATCTATAATTAGATTCGCCCTTTCTGGCACTTTGCCCGTCTATTCCCATTGCCCTGTAGCGGTGGCGAATGGGTTAATATGGGGTTAAAGCCACCTTGCTATTGAAAGGTGACCTTAAGCCAGGTTAATAATTGAGAGCTGTCAATTAGACAACTATCAATTATTAATCCTATTGCATGAAATAAAAATAAAACACACACACTTTAATTAAAAATCATTTTAATGAAATAAAGACACATGTTTTTGACCATCTTTTATTTTACTGCAAAAACCATTTCCTGTAATAAAAATAAAATAAAAAAGCAAAATTATTCTTACCTATCCCATGCACAGTCAGGTCCCACGGTGTAATCCTTCAGAAAGGGTTAATGTTTACTGCAGGGACCGCAGCTAATGCTGCAGCCTCACAGTAAACCCCAAATGAATGAGTTCCTCTCCTGCCTGACAGGAGAGTAAAGGCTGGGTGTCACATAACGATACACCAGCGATCCCGACAACGATATGCACTTGTCAGGATCGCTGGTGTATCGCTACATGATCGCTGCTGAGCTGCCAAACAGGCAGCGATCTGGGACAGCGATCTGGGACAGCGACACTGCGGGTAACATCGCTTAAGGGCCCGTCTCACATAGCGATATCGCTACCGAGATCGCTGCTGAGTCACTAGTTTTGTGACGCAGCAGCGAGCTCACCAGCGATATCGCTGTGTGTGACATTCAGCGACGATCAGCCCCCCTGCCGGGTATCGCTGATCGTCGCAGAACTGTCAGGACCTTTTGTTGATCGCTGGTTTCCCTCTGACAGGCACGCATCGCTGCGTGTGACAGGCGGGAGACCAGCGATCCGCTGGTAACCAAGGTACACAGCGGGTTTCCAGGCACCGCGCAGCGCTTGGAAACCCGCTGTGTACCTTGGATACCAGCTCCCTGCATCAGGGCGCTGGTATCCAAGGTACACAGCGGGTTTCTAGGCACAGCCCCGCGCCTGGAAACCCGCTGTGTACCTTGGTTACCAGCGGATCGCTGGTCTCCCGCCTGTCACACGCAGCGATGTGTGCCTGTCAGCGGGAAACCAGCGATCAAAGGTCCTGACATTTCAGCGACGATCAGCGATACCCGGCAGGGGGGCTGATCGTCGCTGAATGTCACACACAGCGATATCGCTGGTGAGCTCGCTGCTGCGTCACAAAACTAGTGATTCAGCAGCGATCTCGGTAGCGATATCGCTATGTGAGACGGGCCCTTAAGTGGAAAGCTTAATTGATTGCTTTCCACTTTCACTTCAGGTCAGCCAGGGACACAATCAGTGACGTCAGAGGGAACTGATTAACAAAAATAGGGTTCCCTTCGAAAAAAAAATGGCGTGGGGTCCCCCCTATTTTTGTTAACCAGCCAGATGAAGCAGACCGCTGAGGCCTGGATTTTCAGGCTGTTAAGGAGCCAAGATCCATGGACCTTGCCAGCCTGATAATACCAGGCCACAGCAGTCTGTATATCTTGGCTGATTAACAAAAATAGGGGATCCCCTCGAAAAAAATTGGCGTGGGGTCCCCCCTATTTTTGTTAACCAGCCAGATGAAGAAAACCGCTGAGGCCTGGATTTTCAGGCTGTTAAGGAGCCAAGATCCATGGACCTTGCCAGCCTGATAATACCAGGCCACAGCAGTCTGCATATCTTGGCTGATTAACAAAAATAAGGGGATCCCCTCGAAAAAAATTGGCGTGGGGTCCCCCCTATTTTTGTTAACCAGCCAGATGAAGCAGACCGCTGAGGCCTGGATTTTCAGGCTGTTAAGGAGCCAAGATCCATGGACCTTGCCAGCCTGATAATACCAGGCCACAGCAGTCTGCATATCTTGGCTGATTAACAAAAATAGGGGATCCCCTTGAAAAAAATTGGCGTGGGGTCCCCCCTATTTTTGTTAACCAGCCAGATGAAGCAGACCGCTGAGGCCTGGTTTTTCAGGCTGGTAAGGATCCAATATCCATGGACCTTGCAAGCCTGATAATACCAGGCCACAGCAGTCTGCTTAGCTTGGCTGGTTAACAAAAATAGGGGATCCCCTCGAAAAAAAAAACGGCGTGGGGATCCCCCTATTTTTGTTAACCAGCCAAGTAAAATGCAGACTGCTGCGGCCTGGTATTAAAAGACTGTCAAGGCCCATGGATTTTGGCCCTCAACAGCCTGATAATACCAGGCTACAGCAGCCCCACATTTGGCGCATCAAAAGATGTGCCAATTGTGGCACTTTACCCGGCTCTTCCCACTTGCCCTGTAGCGGTGGCAAGCGGGGTAATAAGGGTTATTGTCACCGTTGATTGCACGGTGACAATAAGCCCGGTTAATAATGGAGAGGTGTCAATAAGACACCGATCCATTATTAATCCCAAAGTTATTAAATGTATAAAAAAAAGACACAGCAAGAAAAAAGTCTTTTAATGAAATAAAAGAGACAACACAGTTTTCATTTCTTTTATTACTCTCTCATTCCTGCGACGCCATCGATCTCCTGTAAAAAAAGAAAAAAAACAAACCAACAGTATACCACCTGTCCGACGCAGTCCATAACGATAGTCCCACGACGATCCAGCTCTGCTACATCGCAATGACAGGCAGAGCCTGTCATTGCAACGCAGCACAGCTGATTACCTGCTTCCCCGGCGGTGACGTCATCGGACTGACTGCTTTACGGCCGCGATTACCCAGCAGTCACTGCAGTTATCGCGAGAAACTGCATGTGACCGCCGGGGAAAGAAGATGGCGGCCATGAAGCAGTGCAGGACGTGACCGCCGGAGATCTTCTGCCAGGTAAGTGCCGCTGACTCCTGACAGACCCGACCGACGGACACTGACAGTGACAGTGACATCCCGATTCCGGTATCCGATAAGACGAAAATATCGGAACTCGGAATCGGAATTCCGATACAGCTAATATCGGCCGATACCCGATATTTGCAGTATCGGAATGCTCAACACTACTGCCAAAGCGTCGTCATTCCATTTGGTCAGGACTGCCCACCTACGGAATCTCTGACAGTATAACTCAGCGTCATCAAGCCCCTGATTTAATGCCAACAAGGCTTTTTCAGCTTGATCAGTGACATTAGGCTCATCGTACAATAACCCCAAGGCCTGAAAAAATGCATCAACATTACTCAAAACAGGATCCCCAGGTATCAGGGAAAAAGCCCAATCCTGAGGATCGCCGCGCAGGAGAGAAATGACAATTTGAACCTGCTGCGCTGCGTTCCCTGAGGACTTAGATTTTAAGGCAAAAAACAATTTACAATTATTTTTGAAATTCAGAAACTTGGCTCGATCCCCCAAAACAAATCTGGCATGGGAATCCTAGGTTCCACAACAGGCAACCTAGCAAGATAGGTAGCAATACTCTGAACCTCAGTGGCAAGCTGATCCACACGGCCAGACAACTGTGCAAACTCCATTGAGAGAAAAAATCCTCCCCAGCACCCAGAGATACAGAGGGAAAAAAAAAAAATGCAACAAACAGAAAAATATCTCTGACAACTCTGACAACCTTTTTTCTTTCACAATATTTTTCCCTTCTGTGAGTACCATACAATTTTCAATTTTTGAGGCCTTTGATACTGTTATGTTTCGGTAGCTGAGGAGTGCAGGTAAAAAAAGGCAATACACCAGAGCAGTTGGAATCTATGAGATTGCAGTACCCTGACTAACCACCACAACTAGAGGCAGCCGTGGAGCGTTCCTACGTTGGTCCTAGACGCCTCGTAACAGCCTGAGAAACTAACTACACCTAAAGATAGAAAGAGGAAAGCTATCTGCCCCGAAGCAGATCCCCAAAGAACATAGAAAGCCCCCAAACATGTAATGGCGGTTAGACAAGAAGAAATACTGACACAGACAGAAAATAGTATGAGCAAACGTTGGGGCCCAAACTACCTAAATAGAAAAGGATAGGAAGGGCACTTACTGCAATCCCAAAAAACCCTGAAAAGCACCAACTCTACTAATTTCAAAAACACCTGAGATCACACAACCTCTACCACCTAAATTAGTTCTCTGGTGTAACAAAATCAAAACAGCAGCCACTGAAAAAACTGGAAAAAGCAAATGTACAAACATCAGTGGCTGAACTAAACTGAGAGGGCAAAAGCCCCCGGAGGGGACCCTGAAGGCCCCCACAGAAGTGCAGACAAAATGCAAAAATCAAGCACAAAAACAAAAAGAAGAAAATGTCTTATCTGTTAGCAGGAGATGCAGACACGACACAGCAGGCTACAAAGGGAACAGGAATCAAGGATTGAGACCAGAACAATTGATCACCGGCAACCCTGATGGGAAGGCGACTCCCTTATATAAGACCAGTCAGTAACACCTGATTCCCAATCCTCACAATCTTCACTGGACAGTCCAGTACCGCTTGTAACCACCAGAGGGAGCCTCTGCTCAGAACTCATTTCAAGTCCATTCACAACAGTTCTCAGTTCAACGTTCTGATCAGAATGTATGAAGCCCACTGCCACGTCATAACTAAGCTCTAAGTAGGTCACTGACCTTTAGGGTGCGGCACCATTGGTGTCCACCACTGAAGCAATTGTGCACCAACAAGAGAAGATACCAGATGCCCCACAGCACCCATGCTGCAAAGCAAAGCCTCCAAGGCTCCATGTCCTTTCTCTTGATGTAGGTACTGTGTTGTGGCCATTGTTGCTGTGGTGCTGGGTTGTGGAGTAGTGTGACATGGCACAATGGAAAGGTGAATGTTTCAGCTCTTTCCACTTGGTGTTGATGCTATATGGTGGCCATTGTTAATGTGGTGCTTTGTGTTGGGTTGTTGTAGCTTGGAACCATGGGGACTCTGCCTAGCACCATGGATGGATAGGTCACTTCCCCTACTAGTGCGATATTGTTTTAGAGAAAGTTGGCTCATTATGCTGCACCTTTGAGGTTCGCCCAGACATGGCAGTGACTTCTTACAGTCTGATCAGAATGTTAAATTGAAAACCTAGTACCATATATACTCGAGTACAAGCCGACACGAGTATAAGCTAAGGCACCTAATTTTGCCACGGAAAACTGGGTATGCTTATTGACTCGAGTATAAGCCGAGTATGCATTGTCCCCTCATCCCTCTTCTTCTCTGTGCGGCTCCCCCCGTCCCATATTTCTATGTATGGCTCGGCTCCTCCCGTCCCATTCTTCTATACATTGCTCGGCTCCCCCGTCCCATACTTCTATACATTGCTCGGCTTACCTGTCCCATCCTTGTATACATTGCTCGGCTCCCCCCAGTCCCATACTTCTATGTATGGCTCAGTTCCCCATCCTCCTCTGTGCTCCCCCGTCCTCCTCTGTGCTCCCCCGTCCTCCTCTGTTCTCCCACGTCCTCCTCTGTGCTCCCCGTCCTCCTCTATGTTCCCCGTCCTCCTCTGTGCTCCCCGTCCTCTGTGCCCCCATCCTCCGTGCTCCCCGTCCTCCTCCGTGCTCCCCCGTCGTCCCCTGTCATATTCACCTTCCTTGCCCATCGCTTCAAGTCCCTGCTCTCCGTTGTCCTGGCTTCCTGCAGCTCTCCTGTGCTGAGCGGTCACGTGGTACCGCTCATTAAGGTAATGAATATGCACTATTTAGTATTATAACGGCACAGAGATATCACTGTTATACGATGCCAGTCACATGGTTACTTGTAGTGCACCATTCTAACCCACAGCCTACTGGACATGACCATAGTATTGGAATAGGTGGCTGACCAGCACCTTCTTGAGTTGTTTGGCTGTTAGCCTAGGGCAGTGATGGGCAACCTTTGAGCTTAGTGTGTCAAAATTCGCCAAAAAAACAAGCATAACTCAGTTGGTGTGTCATTTTGAGAAAAAAACATAATTTTGCAATATTTATAGTTTAACCCCTTTACCCCCAAGGGTGGTTTGCACGTTAATGACCGGGACAATTTTTACATTTCTGACCACTGTCTCTTTATGAGGTTATAACTCTGGAACGCTTCAACGGATCTTGGCGATTCTGAGACTGTTTTCTCATGACATATTGTACTTCATGTTAGTGGTAAAATTTCTTTGAAAAAACTTGCATTTATTTCTGAAAAAAACGGAAATGTGGTGAAAATTTTGAAAATTTTGCAATTTTCAAATTTTAATTTTTATTCACTTAAAACAGATAAATATGTCACACAAAATAGTTAATAAATAAAATTTCCCTCATGTCTACTTTACATCAGCACAATTTTGGAACCAACATTTTTTTTTGCTAGGAAATTATAAGGGTTAAAAGTTGACCAGCGATTTCTCATTTTTACAACAAAATATACAAAGCCATTTTTTTTGGGACCACCTCACATTTGAAGTCACTTTGAGGGGTCTATATGGCAGAAAATACCCAAAAGTGACACCATTATTAAAACTGCACCCCTCAAGGTACTCAAAACCACATTCAAGAAGTTTATTAACCCTTCAGGTGCTTCACAGGAGATGAAGCAACGTGGAAGGAAAGAATGAACATTTAACTTTTTAGTCACAAAAATTATCTTTTACAAAAATTTTTTTATTTTCACAAGGGTAAAAGGAGAAAATGGACAAGTAAAGTTGTTGTGCAATTTCTCCTGAGTACGCCAATACCCCATATGTGAGGGAAAACCACTGTTTGGGCGCACGGCAGAGCTCGTAAGGGAAGGAGCACCGTTTGACTTTTTCAAACCAAAATTGGCTGGAATTGAGATTGGACACCATGTCGCGTTTGGAGAACCCCTGATGCTCCTAAACAGTGGAAACCCCCAACAAGTGACACCATTTTGTAAACTAGACTCCCCTATGGAACTTATCTAGATCTGTTGTGAGCACTTTGAACCCCCAAGTGTTTCCCAAGGAAATTGGAACTCAAAAGTTGTTGTCCAATTTGTCCTTAGTACGCTGATACCCCATTTGTTGGGGGGAAACTTTGGGTGCACAGCAGGGCTTGGAAAGGAAGTAATTTGGAATGCAGACGTTGATGGGTGTCATGTTCCGTTTGCAGAGCCCCAGATGTGCCTAAACAGTGGAAAACCCCCACAAGTGACCCTATTTTGGAAACTAGGCCCCTAAGGAACTTATCTAGGTCTGTGGTGAGTATTTTGAACCTCCAAGTGCTTCACACAAGTTTATAATGCCCGGGCATGAAAATAAAAAATCCTATTTTTTTCCCACAAAAATGATCTTTTAGTCACCAATTTTTTATTTTCCCAAGGGTAACAGGAAAAATTGGACCACAAATGTTGTTGTCCAATTTGTCCTGAGTATGCTGATAACCCATATATGGGGGGGAACCACTGTTTGGGCGCACGGCAGAGCTCGGAATGGAAGGAGTGCCATTTGACTTTTTCCAACCTAAATTGGCTGGAATTGAGATTGGACACCATGTTGCATTTAGAGAGCCCCAGAGGTGGCTAAACAGTGGAAACCCCCACAAGTGACCCCATTTTGGAAGCTAGACCCCTAAGGAACTTATCTAGATCTGTGATGAGCAATTTGAACCCCCAAGTGCTTCACACAAGTTTATAACAGAGCCGAAAAATTTAAAAAAAATCATTTTTTTTTCCACAAAAATGATCTTTTCACCCCAATTTTTATTTTCCTAAGGGTAACAAGACCCCAAAATGTATTGTGCAATTTGTCCTGAGTACGCTGATACCCCATACGTGGGGGTAAACCACTGTTTGGATGCATGGCAGAGCTCTGAAAGGGAAGGAGCGCCGTTTGACTTTTTCAACGCATAATTGGCTGGACGCCATGTCGTATTTGGAGAGCCCCTGAGGTGCATAAACAGTGGAAACCCCCACAAATGACACCATTTTGGAAACTAGACCACTCCAGGAACTTATCTAGAAGTGTGGTGAGAACTTTGAACCCCCTGGTGTTTCACTAAAGTTTAACGCCCGAGCATGAAAATAAAAAAAACATATTTTTTCCACATGATTTTTAGTCCCCAATTTTTTATTTTCCCAAGGGTAACAGGAGAAATTGGACCCCAAGAGTTATTGTGCAATTTGTCCTGAGTACGCTGATACCACATATGTGGGGGTAAACTACTGTTTGGGCGCATGGCAGAGCTCAGAAAACTACTGTATCGGCATATGTCGGGGCTCAGAAGGAAATAGTGAAGTTTTGGATTGCAGACTTTGATGGAATGGTCAGCGGGCGTCATGTCGCATTTGGAGAGCCCCTGATGTGCCTAAACAGTGGAAACCCCCCACAAGTAACCCCATTTTGGAAAATAGACCCCAAGGAATTTATCTAGATGTGTCATGAGCGCTTTGCACCCTCAAGTGCTTCCCAGAAGTTTATAGCGTACAGCCGTAAAAACAAAAAAATCATTTTTTTTACAAAAATGATTTTTTCGCCCTCAATATTTTATTTTCACAAGGGTAATAGGAGAAATTGGACCCCAAAAGTTGTCCAAGTTGTCCTGAGTACGCTGATACCCTATATGTGGGAGAAAACTACTGTATGGGCACACGTCGGGGCTCGGAAGGGAAATAGGGCGTCATATCGCATTTGGAGAGCCCCTGGTGTGCCTAAACATTGGAAACCCCCCAAAAGTGACCCCATTTTTGAAACTAGACCACCCAAGGAACTTATCTAGATGTGTGGGGAGAAGTTTGAACCCCCAAGTGCTTCACAGAAGTTTATAACGTAGAGCCATAAAAAAAAAAAATCATAATTTTTTTTCACAAAAATTATTATTTTCGCCCCCAATTTTTTATTTTCCCAAGGGTAACAGAAGAAATTAGACCCCAAGAGTTATTGTGCAATTTGTCCTGAGTACGCTGATACCCCATATGTGGGGTAAACGACTGTTTGGGCGCATGGCAGAGCTCAGAAGGGAAGGAGCACCATTTGAGTTTTTCAATGCAAAATTGGCTGGAATTGTGATCAGATGCCATGTCACATTTGGAGAGCCCCTGATGTGCCTAAACAGTGGAAACTCCCCAATTCTAACTCCAACCCTAACCCCAACACACCCCTTACCCTAGTCCCAACCCTAACCACAAAACTAACCCTAACACACCCCTAACCCTAATCCCAACCCTAACCCTAATTCTAACTTTAGCCCCAACCCTAACCCTAATGGGAAAATGGAAATAAATATTTTTTTTTAATTTTATTATTTTTCCCTAACTAAGGGGCTGATAAAGGGGGTTTGATTTACTATTTATAGCGGGTTTTTATGTTTGGCAGCTGTCACCCGCTAAAAGACGCTTTTTATTGCAAAAAATAGTTTTTGCATCATCACATTTTGAGAGCTATAATTTTTGCATATTTTGGCCCACAGAGTCATGTGAGGTCTTATTTTTGTGGGATGAGTTGACGTTTTCATTCGTAACATTTTTGGGCATGTGACATTTTTTGATCGCTTTTTATTATGATTTTTGGGAGATTAGAATGAACAAAAACCAACAATTCATGAATTTCTTTTGGGGGGGGCATTTTATACCGTTCCACGTGTGGTAAAATTGGTAAAGCAGTTGTATTCTTCGGGTTAGTACGATTACAGCAATATCTCATTTACATCATTTTTTTATGTTTGGCGCTTTTATACAATAAAAACTATTTTATATAAAAAATAATTATTTTTGCATTGCTCTATTCTGCGAGCTATAACTTTTTTATTTTTTCGGTGATGATGCTGTATGGCGGCTCATTTTTTGTGGGACAAGATGATGTTTTCAGCGGCAGCATGATTATTTATATTTGTCTTTTTGATCGCGTGTTATTCCACTTTTTGTTCGTCGGTATGATGTTAAAGCATTGTTTTTGCTTTGTTTTTTTATTTTAAGGGGTTCACTAAAAGGGTTAACTAGTGAGACAGTTTTATAGGGCGGGGCGTTTCGGACGCGGCGATACTAAATATGTGTACTTTTATTGTTGGGGGGTTTTTTACATTAAAGAAATGAATTTATTGGGGAATATTTTTTTTTTTTTCATTATTAAGGATTTTTTTTTCACATGTTTATTTTTATTTTTTTTACATTCTTACTTTGTCCCATGGTGGGACATCCCTGTATAACATCAGATCGCTAGGAAGCCGCCTCCCTGCAGGACCCGGAAGGACCCCGCGGCCATCTTGGATCCGGGGTCCTGCAGGGAGGAGTGTCCCTCGGAACAGCGCGATACATCAAAATTACAATACATCAGTATCAATAGAAAGTTCTATGGCTGCATATGAATATTACCTGCAGCATTACAGAAAAATTAGCTGAACCTTGCATCCCTGAGGCTAAGTGCACACGTTCAGGAATATTTGCTTTTTTTTCGTGGGAAAAAACGCGTAAAAAACGCATGTATTAAGCATCCTATCATTTAGAATGAATTCCGCAATTTTTGTGCACATGGTGCGTTTTTTTCTGCAAAAAAAAACGCATCATGGAAAATCTAGCAGCATGTCCATTAATTTTGCAGAATTCTAGTGTTTTTCCCGCTATATTATTGACCTAGAAAGTTCAGGAAAAAAATCGCGGTAAAACGCGTCAAATCCGCGCAAAAAAAAAAAAAACGCACCAAAAACGCGCAAAATCCGCGCAAAAAAAAACGCGCGTTTTTGCCGCGAAAAAAGTCCGGTTTTGCTCAGGAATATTCTGCAAACATTCTGCAAACGTAGCCTGACAGTCAGGATGGTATAGTAATATATATATTAAGCTACATAGGTAAATAAGTTAAATATAAAGAGCCAAATATAATCAAAAATTATGAAGTCATGTTGATGCCCAATAAAGTCTTGACCATTCGTTATATATGGAGGAAATAATGTTTTCAGCAGTATGCTGAAAATTGGAAACTAGAAAAATCTAGAGTATAAACGAAAACAAAAAATGTAAGATAAACTGTTGACTTAACATCCATATACTGTAAGATTAAAAACATAATTAAAGGCCCAATAGAATAAACTAAAATAATGCAAAATGTATAGAAAAGATTTGAAACTAATACATTCATTGAGATCACATGGTGTAGCAGTATTGAGGGTAACCATTAGAGTTGAGCGATACTTTCCGATATCCTAAAGTATCGGAATCGGAATGGTATCGCCGATATCACTAAAATATCGGCGATACCCGATACCGATACCGGAAGTCCCATGTAAGTCTATGGGAACAAAATATCGAAATTAAAAAAAACCCATTCTTGCCTTGTTGGTTAATTGTACATGAAGGAAAACAAGAAAGAGTAATGTAGAATGTATTGGGGAAGGTTGAGGAGACATTAAAGGCATAGATGTTTAACCCAATCAAATGGAATAGCATAAATATTTTTTTTTTTAAAGATGTTCGGATTGACGAAGAAATTGACAATGTTAACGTTTATATTTTGGCAAATATGTATATTACACAACTTCCATGCTCTTCATCTTCACCTTTTTAACTTTTCACACACTTTCTCCTTCATAATCTTCTGCAGCATCATCTTTTTCATCAAATTATTCTTCATCTTCACCTTCTTTATCTTCTTCTTAAACTTCTTGCTATTCATCTTTGTTAACATTACTCATATTCTTCTTATTAAACTATTATTCTTATTCATATTCTGCTTCATCTTCTTCATCATATTCTTATTTGTGACAGAGAATCCTGTACTTGTAATCTGTCAAAGTATGAATTTTTCATCCTTCCGTTCTTGCTGTCACAAAAGATTTAAATTACAACAGTATTTGTCCGTGTTCAGTTTAGCCTGCAGCAGCAGGCATTTTCCAGGGGCACCACGAGGAGGAACGGACTCACCCCATACACTGCTTAGTCTTCTTCTGCTTAGAATTTAGAGCATATATTTTGCTCTTCATTTTGGTCTTATACTTCATGTTCTTCTGCTTTTAGATCTTCTGCTTATTGTTCTTGTGTCTCTTGTTCCGTATCTTGTATTTGTAGCACAATCTTGTACCAGCTGATGTTACTGGGACACGGTTACTAAGCAGGAGGTACCTGTGCTCCAAAGCACTACCAAGGACCAGCAGACGTTGCTGGAACTCGGATACCGAGATGGAGGCACCTAGGCCAAAGGCACTGTGGAGAACCAGCTGACGGTACTGGAACCCGGAGGGGCAGCAGAAGGAAAAGAGCCAATGGCACAACCGAGGACCAGCTGACGTTACTGGGACACGGTTACTAAGCAGGAGGTACCTGTGCTCCAAAGCACTACCAAGGACCAGCAGACGTTGCTGGAACTCGGATACCGAGATGGAGGCACCTAGGCCAAAGGCACTGCGGAGAACCAGTTGACGGTACTGGAACCCGGACGGGTAGCAGAAGGTACAAGAGCCAATGCAAGTAACGAGGACCAGCTGACTGTGCTGGAACCCGGAGGGGCAGCAGAAGGAAAAGAGCCAATGGCACAACCGAGGACCAGCTGACGTTACTGAACCCCAGTAACACAGGAGCAAGTGTTGACTGTGCTAACAGCACTTCCGAGCAACAACTGGCGGTGTTGGAGCCCAGGGTCAAGGAGGATGTTTAAATACTAGATCAAGTAATTTCCTTGTTACCTGTCAATTTTAAATGTCTATACTTCAAACAAGAGAAAGATAACCTTTACTACCATAAGATGATGATTTCATTTAAACTAATATCTAGATAAATAAAGAATTGACAAACATAAACACATACATTAACATGTTGAACAGCAATGCAAACCACAAAATAAATTAGTTAAGGAATCTGCTATACGGTTGTACATAAAAGCATACAAGTACATATCTGAATCCATTAATGATGGATAAGTAACAGTATGTACACCATTTTTATTGTATAGACAATGAATGTCTGACTTCAAAACATCATCAGCATTACAAGTTATCTGTGATATTACTAAAATGTTCCATTTGCTGAATAATGTCACTAAATATTTTATACAAAATTATACAATTTCCATCATGTAATACTCATATTATGTGGCAATAATCATTTTTATTAACAAACATAACCTTTAAAAAGTGCATAGTGCATAGTGAAAATTGCTATTTATGGCTGACTGTGACTGTCGACTTGGAAGCATGACAACAGATAGATAAGGTATATATAGATGAGACTGCATAGCCACAGATGGTGAATTGCGATGTAATACTGTACCTCAATAAAGTGTGCGTCACTACTACATAATTTTTTTTATATAGCTTTATAAACAGGGTACATGGATGTATGCTTGTGCCTTTGTTTTGACGCACAGACTGCCTTCCTGCTGAGACGCATTGGGTAGTGAACAATTGTGTGCAGTGTTCACTGCAGTCTCTGCGGAATAACCACACTTAGACCTTATAACTTTTCAGACTTTCTTTATCAATCTACCAAGATGAAGAAGGCAGGGAGTAAGGCACGTGGTCGTGGAGTTTCTTCAGGGAGAGGACGTGGGGATTCTGTGGCTGCTGCGGCCCCCAGTGACACAGCATCCACCAGTTTTCCCCGTGAGCGTTCCTTTATGCGCACTTTTGTAGGAGCTCGGAGTACCCCCCTGCTGCGGGAAGAACAAATTGAAGCCGTTGTTGTTTGGATGTCAGCCAATGCATCGACTTCAATTGCTTCCACCTCCTCTCAGGACCACAGCACTGTTGGGCAACCATCTGTCTCTTCACCGCCTGGCAAATTGCCCAGGCAGTCAGAGAGTTCTGTACAGGAGCCAGCTGAGTGTCTGCTTCTGTTCTCAGAATCTATTGGCTTGCAAACAGGGGCCCAGCCAAGCAGCATTCTGTAATGTGAAGAGGGAGTATGCAGTGATGCGCAACAGCTGTGTCTCTCTGAATCTGAAGAGGCGGGTGAGACAGTGCCGATGGTCAGCACACCGCAGAACGCATCTGATGATGATGAGACCCAGGTGCCAGTTTCTGTTGAGCATGGTGCTGGCCAGACCACCCAACAGCAGGTGTTGGAAGAGGGTAGTGGAGATGATGAGGTCCAAGACCCAACATGGCATGAGGAACAGGAAGGTGGTGGGAGCAGCTCAGAGGAATAATAATAATATTTATTTATATAGCGCCATCATATTCCGCAGCGCTTTACAGTTTAGCCGTTTCAGAACACAAGTCATAAGTAACAACGTTAACAATACAATAATTTAAGCTAAATAAGTCGCCCCTGCTCGTGACAGCTTACAATGTACAATGAGATGGGGGAGATACAAAGTATAGGTGTTTATATACAATGGTGCATTTACAATGATGTTCCAGCCATCTTAAGGGACTGAGGGATGGAGATAGTGAATGGGCTAGAGACACACACACACTTACACAGAATACATAGAATGACTTTGATTAGTGAATGTGATAGGCCGCTCTGAACAAATGTGTTTTGAGGGAGCGCCTGAAACCATGCAAATTGTGGATAGTCCTAATTTCTTGGGGTACAGCATTCCAGAGGATTGGCGTAGAGCAGGAGAAGTCTTGGAGTCGGGAGTGGGAGGTACGTATTAGTGCAGAGGTTAGTCGAAAGTCGTTTGCAGAGCGCAGCAGTCGGTTAGGCCGATAGATAGAAATGAGGGAGGAGATGTAGGAGGGGTGCTGCACTGTGGAGAGCTTTGTGGGTGAGAACCAGTACTTTGGTTGAAAGCTGGGAGAGGCCTAGAGAAATGGTTAGTGATAGAAGGAAGATAGAGGAAGACATTGCCCCAACGGTACAAACAGGAGGGAGAGTTAGGCTGCAGACTCGGTTGCCTGTAGCCTCCAGTTTGGCACCTGTTCGGAGCAGTTGTCTTCCAAAAGTCAAAACGTGCGCTCCCAGGACTTGCACTGCGTGGTCCTTTTTTCACACACTTGCACATGATATTTGCTATGTGAAATGCAAGCTGTGTAATCAAAAATTAAAATAGCTAAAAGTGTCAGTCACCTCAATACCACAAATATGTGGAAACATGTGCGGACAAAGCACGTAGTTGAGTTACAAAGACACACTAGAGATGTAGGCCAACCTACAGCAGCACCTACATCTTCAGGTTGTGTTGAAGCCTCTTCATCGAGCTCACACACAGCTGGTTATGCTTCCTCACAGGATCGCCATGGAAGAACCTCGGCCACTGTTGTCCAGAGACAAACTGTTATTCCACACACAGCAGCAAGTTCCCTGTCATCCTCACACTCCCAGGCCACAAAACAGCCATCGGTAGCACAGGCATGGGATAAAAGACGGCCATACTCCGCAAACCATGCACGAGCACAGGCTCTGAATGCTGGCATTGCAAAACTCCTGTCCCTTGAAATGCTGTGATTCAGGCTGGTGGAGACAGACAGTTTCCGTAACTGAATATCATTGTCAATCCCACAATACAATGTGCCAAGCCGATTTCATTTCAGCAGGCAAGCCGTCCCTGGTCTGCAAAAGCATGTTGAGGGAAAAATTAAACATGCGCTACTAAAAGCCCTCAGTAGCAAGGTCCACCTGACCACCGATGCGTGGACCAGTACCCATTGTTATGATCTGCTACAACCAGTAAGGAAAGAAGGGAATTCTGTCCCTACAATACAACTAAGCTGAATCCCTACGATGTAACGGGGAACCTGATCCTGCGACCAGACCCGCTAAAGTCCTCATCTAGTGTGAACGAAGACCTATAGTTGCGAGGGAGTAATCCCTACAAGATCTAGGGACTGTGAGAAAAGGTGGACACCTCCTAACATAAATTGTAGCATGGATAATTAAACAGAAAAAAAATACTTTGTGATCCTAACATCAAGCAAAACTGACAGATTAAGGCACCTAAGCACCCGGCTAGCTTAACAGTAGATAATACAATGAAGTCAAGCAAAGCCAGAAGGGCGGAGCCAGACTAAATAGGGAAAAAAGGTCATGTGACCAGCAAACTGAAACAAAACCTAACAAGAGGGTTCTAACACCCATGGCCAGGGACAATACCTTTCCCTCACTGCCCATTGGGTCAATGTTGTGCAGCCGGGTACTGATCTTGCGAGTGGCGCTGTACGTGTTCTGCCAACTCCAAGGATTGCAGGAATCAAGTCTGTACACATTGATTCCTCCTCCTATTCCAGTTCCTCAGAATCATCGCTGCAGGAGCCGTCACGGTCTACCTCCACATGGACCCGTGAACGTTTACCTGTTGCGACCGATATGAGCACAGCCGTGTCCAAATGTCAACAGGCCATCCTGAAATTAATTTCCATGGGGAATCTTAGCCACACAGCGCAGGAGCTCTGTAATGCCATAAAGCAGGAGAGCGACGTGTGGTTTTTGGAAGAGAATCTACAGGCAGGCTTGGTAGTGTGTGACAATGGCCGAAATCTGGTGTCAGCTCTGGGCCTTGGCAACCTCACTCACATACCATGTCTGTCATATGTGCTCAACTTGGTCGTGCAGAGTTTTTTGAGGGACTATCCGGATCTTGATGCACTGCTGCACAAGGTCCGCCTAGAGTGCGCTCACTTGCGACGTTCCAGCATGGCCAGATCGCTGATTGCAGCTCTGCAACGCAGATTTCACCTTTATGAACATCGCATCATATGTGACGTACCCACCAGGTGGAATTCCTCGTTACATATGTTGGAGCGGTTGTGTGAGCAGCAGCCAACAGTAATGGAGTATCAGCTGCATCAGGCGCAGTCAACTCGCAATTTGCGCCGTTCACACTTCACCACTACTGAGTGGGCCTCTATAATAAGAATAATAATATTATTTATTTATATAGCGCCATAATATTCCGCAGTGCTTTACAGTTTAACAGTTTCAAAACACGAGTCATAAGTAACAACGTTAACAATACAATAATTAAAGCAAAATCAGCCGCCCCTGCTGGTGAAAGCTTACAATCTACAATGAGGTGTGGGAGATACAAAGTACAGGTGTTTATATACAATGGTGTTTTTACAATGATGGTCCAGCCATTTTAAGGAAGTGAGGGATGCATGGAGATAGTGAATGGGCTACACACACAGAATTACACATAGAATGACTTTGATTAGTGAATGTGATAGGCCACTGTGAACAAATGTGTTTTGAGGGAGCGCCTGAAACCATCCAAATTGCGGATAGTCCTAATTTCTTGGGGTAGAGCATTCCAGAGGATTGGCGCAGCGCGGGTGGAGTCTTGGAGTTGGGAGTGGGAGGTACGGATTAGTGCAGAGGTTAGTCGAAGGTCGTTTGCAGAGTGCAGCAGTCGGTTAGGCCGATAAATATAAATAAGGGAGGAGATGTAGGGGGGTGCTGCGCTGTGGAGAGCTTTGTTGGTGAGAACCAGTAATTAGAATTGGATCCTATAATGAATGGGCAGCCACTGCCAGTGTAATGAGTGGCGAATAACTCTATGAAGGATATCTGCCACGTTTTGCGTGCGTTTGATGAGTCAACGCGGATGGCGAGTGCAGATGATGCACTAGTCAGCCTGACTGTCCCCCTTATCTGCCTGCTTCAAAAAACACTGCAAGCACTAAGGCATGAGGTTTTGGAAGAGGTGGAGGATGAGGAGTCACAAATTCCATCACCTTCTGGACAGTCAGCGCAACGTGGTTCCTCACAAAGGGCTGGAGGACTTTCAAAGTACCATGCTGTATCAACAATTGAACCTCCAGAGTCGCTGTCTATATTTTCATAACCATTACAAACTTTTAATGTATTTACAAAGCACAGAATGTACATTTTTTGTCTATCCTTTTGTAATGCTATTGTGTTTCCATAAACTGATGTTACAGAATTATGATACAAAGTTTTTAAATTTTGAGTTTTAAATTTTGTAAATTTATATGTATTTGAAGGACTTTGTGAGGAGGATGAGGAGGAGTCAATGGAGGAGGAAGACATCGCTCCAGAGGGAGGTAGACAATGCTCTAGTCAGTATGTAGACCAAGGGTGGGGTGATGCACAGCAGGCGGAGATGACGCCTCTTGCAGGGGACAACGTTTCTTGGCCAGTTGGGAGTCTGCAGCACATGGTTGATTTCATGCTGCAGTGGCTGAGAAACGACCGCCGCATCGAACACATTCACACCACGTCTGATTATTGGGTGTACACCCTCCTAGACCCTCGCTACCGGGACAACTTACAAAGCCTCATCACACCGTTGAACCGGGAGCGTAAAAATGCGGAAGTACCAAGACACACTGGTGCAATCCATAATGTTCTCCATTCCAGCCGAGAGCACTGCTGCTGCTACTGATTTACAAAGCAGCTCTGTGCGTCGAGGCAGTGGAGACAGCTCTGCAACAAGAGGGAGCACAAGCAGCGCCTCTGCACAGGGCAAGAACAGTATGTTCCAAATGTGTCGAAGTTTTGTGGCAGCGCCACCAATGTCTACACCATCCGAGACGGCTCCAGTCAGCAGGAGGCAACATTTCCGTAAGATGGTTACAGACTACATGTCTTGCCCTCTCAGTGTACTCTCAGATGGCTCTTCCCCATTCAAGTTTTGTGTCTCTAAGCTGGATACATGGCCAGAGCTTAGCCAGTATGCATTGGAGGTGCTGGCTTGATCTGCTGCCAGTGTATTATCGGAGCGCGTCTTTACTGCTGCAGGTGGTGTACTAACAGACCGTTGCATGCGACTATCCTACGATAATGTAGAACGGCTTACTTTTCTGAAAATGAACTAGGCATGGATCTCGCCTGAATTTGCCTGTCCGGTTTCAGATTAACTAACTGGTTGGCAACGTTTTCCATGTCTCCTGTTATGTTCATCTTTCTACCACCTGAGCTATACTCCCTGGGCTACAACACTGCCAGTTGCTGCTCAGAAGTGTCGTGTCCACAGACCAATACACAAGCTATAGTGATAGTGGGGTTCAGTAACGCCTGCTGTTCCCCTGCTGTGTGTCCGGCAAAAATTACTGCTACCTAGCTACACATGTTTAAAAAAACATGACATGTTAAAGTGGCTAGTGCTACACATAGATATCAGGCTACACCCTTATTTCTAAGCTGTAAACAAGTGAAACGTCAAATTTAAAACCATTCAATGATTAGTGTTGGTAACAAATCTGTAACTAAATAATTGTGACATATTATGGCAGATATCCACATGTCTAACACAAATGCTAACACAAAAGCATACTTATGCTATAGGGTACTGATGGTGAACCTTCTCACTCCATAACTTTGACCAATCCAACTCACATCATGCCTCAAATGCTGCAATGTTGGAAGTGCATAATGTGGGTTGAACTTTGACAACAGCTGCAGTGCGAAGGTTATCCTTCAGTGTTCTTGGCTTTTAAATAAAAGCATACAAGTAAATATAATAATACATTGTTGATTAAGGGACATGATGTACACCTGTAATATTGTGCAAACAATGGATGTAGGACTATTCCTCTTCAACATTACTTATATTTGTGTCATTTGAAAAAATACATATTTTAGTTAAAAATTAAAAACCCATGTTCAGTAGCTGTGAAAGGCCCGTTTGTGTACTTCTATATTGTTTGCAACCAATGTATTGTATACGGATGGAAGCGCGTCACACTAATAGATTAGATTTATTTTAAATGGAATGTAGCAGAACCAATTGGAGATAAATGAAAAGGATGAGCCACTGAGACACGCTCAGCAGAGTACAAGCAGCAGTGCTTGAACAAGTAACTGGAGCGTGATGTGCACTCAAAAAAGTAAAAAAACACAGACTGAAGTGAACACTGAAACACAACTGTCCACAATCTGTGAAAGGCTACTCCTTTGTGTACTTCTATAGTGTTTGCAACCAATGTATTGTATACGGATGGAAGCGCGTCACACTAATAGATTAGATTTATTTTAAATGGAATGTAGCAGAACCAATTGGAGATAAATGAAAAGGATGAGCCACTGAGACACGCTCAGCAGAGTACAAGCAGCAGTGCTTGAACAAGTAACTGGAGCGTGATGTGCACTCAAAAAAGTAAAAAACACAGACTGAAGTGAACACTGAAACACAACTGTCCACAATCTGTGAAAGGCTACTCCTTTGTGTACTTCTATAGTGTTTGCAACCAATGTATTGTATACGGATGGAAGCGCGTCACACTAATAGATTAGATTTATTTTAAATGGAATGTAGCAGAACCAATTGGAGATAAATGAAAAGGATGAGCCACTGAGACACGCTCAGCAGACTACAACCAGCAGTGGTTGAAGAACTAACTGGAGCGTGATCTGCACTCAAAAAATCAAAACCTCACAGACTGCAGTGAACACTGAAACACAACTATTCACTATCTGTGAAAAGCTCCTTTCTGTACTTCTATAGTGTTTGCAACCAATGTATTGTATACGGATGGAAGCACGTCACACTAATAGATTTGATTTTTTTCTAATATAATGGAGCTGCACCAATTCCACTAAATAAAATAAAAAAAAAAAAAAAAAGTGACACGTGCAGATGCCTACAAACAGCGGTGGATGCAGAGCAAACTGCAGCGTCACCTGCACTGTCACACACACACCTTGCACAGAGCTGTTAAAACAACACTGGCAAAATGAAGCTTTACACAGCGGTTGGTAAACTAGCCTGCCTCAAGCACAGTAGTACACAAAATCGCAATATCTAACTGTCCCTCAGAGTCAGCACAGCAGCGTTCTGTCCCTAACTGAGTTCACAGCACAGTGACGCTAAAATGGCTGCGGCGCCTTTTATAGTGCATTCTGACATCATTTCAGCAGCCAATCACAGCCATGCCATTAGTTAAGATGACCGCATCATTACAGGATGTGCCCACACTTCGTAGGATTCCTCATTGGCTGACTAAAATCACATTGCCTCTCAAAGAATTATGGGAACTTCCGATTCCGGTATACGATATTGAAAAAGTATCGGAATTAAGTATCGGAATTCCGATAACGCGAATATCGGCCGATACCCGATACTTGCGGTATCGGAATGCTCAACACTAGTAACCATCCATCTGGTCTCCATTTGAAGGAGTTTTCACTTTAGGTCACCAACTCTAAGGCCCAGGTACAGTTGTGCTCAAAAGTTTACATACCCCAACAGAATTTTTGCTTTCTTGGCCCTTTTTCAGAGAATATGAATGATAACACCAAAACTTTTTCTCCACTCATGATTAGTGGTTGGGTGAAGCCATTTATTGTCAAACTACTGTTTTCTCTTTTTAAATCATAATGACAACCCAAAACATCCAAATAACCCTGATCAAAAGTATACATACCCCATTACTTAATACCGTGTATTGCCCCCTCTAACATCAATGACAGCTTGAACTCTTTTGTGGTACTTGTTGATGAGGTTCTTTATTTTCTCATATGGTAAAGCTGCCCACTCTTCTTGGCAAAAAGCCTCCAGTTCCTGTAAATTCTTGGGCTGACTAGCATGAAATGCGAGCTTGAGATCTCCCCAGAGTGCCTCAATGATATTGAGGTCAGGAGACTGAGATGGCCACTCCAGAACCTTCACTTTGCTCTGCTATAGTCAATGACAGGTCGACTTGACCTTGTTTTGGATCGTTGTCATGTTGGAACGTCCAAGTACGTCCCATGCGCAGCAGTATTTGCTGCTAACATACTGCATTAATATTTCCTTCAACTTTGACCAAGTTTCCTGTGCCTTTGTAGCTCACACATCCCCAAAAATCAATGATCCACCTCTGTGCTTTACAGTAGAAATGTTGTTCCTTTCATCATAGGGTTTGTTGACCTGTCTCCAAATGTAACATTTATGGTTGTGGCCAAAAAGTTCAATTTTGGTCTCATCACTCCAAATTACCTTGTTCCAGAAGTTTTGAGGCTTGTCTGTGCTGTTTTGCATATCGCAGGTGAGATACTTTGTGACATTTGCGCAGTAATGGTTTTCTTCTGGCAACTCGACCATGTAGCCCATTTTTCTTCAAGTGCCTCCTTATTGTGCATCTTGAAATAGCCACATCGCTAATTTTCAGAGTGTCTAGTATTTCAGCTGATGTTATTTGTGGTTTTTCTTTGCATCCTGAGCAATTTTCCTGGCAGTTGTGGACAAAATTTTTGATGGTCTACCTGACTGTGGTTTTGTTTTTACAGATCCCCTGATTTTCCATTTGTTAATCACAGTTTGAATGCTGCTGACTAGCATTATCAATTCCTTGGATATCTTTTTGTATCCCTCTCCTGTTTTATATAGTGCAACTGACTTTTCCCTTAGATCCATTGACAATCCTTTTGCTTTCCTCATGACTCACAATCCAGAAATGTCAGTGGCTGGATGAAAGATGCAGGAGTCTGTCTGGATCCCAGAAACTCACTCAGTTTTTATGCACACATGCTGATTATAAGCAAACAGGTCTCAGGTGAGGATGTTACCTTTAGTAGCCATTCAAACCCATTTGTGTCAACTTCTGTGCATGTTAGCAGGCCAAAATCACCTGGGTATATAAACTTTTGATCAGGGTCACTTGCATGTTTTGGGTTGTCATTGTGATTTAAAAAGAGAAAACACAGTAGTTTGACAATAAATGGCTTCATCCAACCACTAACCATGAGTGGAGAAAAAGTTTTGTTGTTATCATTCATATTCTCTGAAAAAATGCCAAGAAAGCAAAAATTCAGTCGGGGTATGTAAACTTTTGATCACAACAGTAAGTATGGTCTATTACCCGTACAACCAGGCTCTTCAGACTGCATTTATGATGGTCACGAAAATGTCTAGGAATGGTCTTAACTCTTTCACCCCAAAGCTTGTTTTCACATTCTTGACAAGGCCATTTTTTTCAATTCTGACCACTGTCACTTTATGAGTAGAGATGGAAAGACTCCAGGATGTTCGGGTTCGGCCGAACAGTTAAAGTTTGGTACCGTTAACTTGAATGGGGGCCCAAACATCCAGTGTTTGCCACGTTATCATGTGCATGACAGCGCGGCAAACACTGCTTCTGATCAGCGGTAAAATCATTACCGCCAGTAACAGATGACAGCGAGAGTCCACAGCTGTGATCGAAGGTATAAAGTTCACCTCCAGTCACTGGCGTGGGCTGATTGGACTACTACTCCCATCAGTCGTCGCCTTGTGCCGCTAACAGTGAGAGCAGACGATGACTGATGGGAGTATTCATTCTCCGGGGCCTGCGCTATAAGGAAATAATTTTAAAAAAATAGCAGAGTGTGTGTTAGGGTCTGCGGAACGCAGCAAATATAAGATGTGGAGAGGTGCGTTCGCAGCCCGGGGTCCACCGTGCAGGCGGAGCCTGCTGCTAGTAAAATGGCGCAAGAAGCGAACTCTGTTATCCCGCAGAGTCGCCAAAATAAACGCCGTAACGTGCTGTGGCAATATGTGCGAACTCTGTTAATCCAGAGCCGCTAGGAGTGCCGCAGCGCTATATGGCGTTGTGTGCGAACTCACTTAACACAACTGAGTCACAAAATAAACACGCCAGGGCGCTGTCTAGCGTTGAAAGCGAACCCTGTTACGTCACAGAGCCGCTGAGACAAACTTCTGTGTCCTGTCAGGCACCCAGGTACACAGTGAACAGCTAAGCGAACATAGAACGTGATCATGCGCTAATGTCCTCGCGGGAGTCACCCGCAATCTATGGTGTCTGAACGCCAGGCCCTGAATACGGCAATCAAACTCCTCACCGGTTATGCCGGAAATCTAGGGCATCTAGGACACCGACCCTGACCAGCTAGCATACCAAACTCCTCACCGATTAAGTCGGTATTCTAGGGGCTTATTTCAGCCGGGCCCTAACCACACACACGCATGACCACACTGGCGCTAAGCATATAATGATTGATATTAGCGCATGGCGGCCCAGCCATGCCACCCTTTTATAGCAACAGCTACAGGACCTGCCAGAAACAAGGACCAATGAGAAACTGTTCCAAACACATGTAGTTTCAGGACCTTCCTGGCGGACCAATAGGAGCTGCTGCAGTACCTGAACATGTGACCCCTGATCTCCAATGAGAGATCTTACCCTGGGCATGCTCAGAAGGGGAAACGCAGGACTTCGTCCCAAAGACGTCTGCTCCAGCACTGGCTATAATAGCAGATCCAGGAGAGGCAGCAGCAAGTCTCTGCATAGTACTGGAATGGGCAAGACGCTGGGACCGACGTCTCTGCTGAGCAGGCTCCACTGCGGCCGGAGATGAATGGGGGACCGCAGCGGGACTGGTTCGAGACTCCCCTTGTTCAGCAGCAGGAACTCGAACCCTAACATTACCCCCCTCCTAGGGCCCCCCTTCTTTGGGCCTCGCTGCGCTCAAAGGCAGCGATGAGCTACAGAGAGTGAACATGCTCCCAGAACCTATCCTCAGGCCCATAACCCCTCCAATCCACCAAATAAAATTTTTTGCCTCGTACCTCCTTGCACCCAACAATGGCGTTCACCTCATGATGGTCGGTAGATGAACCCGACGTCCCGGCAGATGATTCGGAAAACCGGGAAATGGCCACGGGTTTCAGGAGGGACACGTGAAAGGTGTCAGTGATAACAAGGCGAGGCGGAAGGGCTAGACGGTAAACCACCGGGTTCACCTGCTCAAGAACTTTAAAGGGGCCCAAAAAGCGAGGTGCAAACTTGGTGGACTCTACACGTAGCCTGATATTTCGGGCAGAAAGCCACACTAGGTCACCCGGAGCAAATGTAGGAGCGGGGGCGCCGATGCGCTTCGGCCGAAGACCTCATCCTCTTTTTGGAGGCCTGAATGGCATCCTGGGTGCGGTCCCAAATGTCCCTTGCCTCCATAGCTCAGTCTGTCACCCTGGAATCGGCGGAAGACACGGGCATGGGCACTGGTACCCGCGGATCCTGACCGTAGTTCAGGAGGAATGGGGTCTGTCCGGTGGAGTCAGCCACAGCATTATTTAGAGCAAACTCAGCCCACGGTAGCAAGGATGCCCAGTCATCCTGCCTGGCAGGGACAAAATGTCGCAAGTATGTGACCAAGGTCTGGTTGGCCCTCTCTACCAACCCATTCGTCTCGGGATGGTATGCAGAGGAGAGATTCAACTCAATGCTGAGTAAACGACACAGCTCTCTCCAGAACCAGACGCAAACTGGGGACCTCGATCACTGACAATTTTGTCTGGGATACCGTGTAGGCGGAAAATATGCCTAATGAATAATGCTGCCAAGGCCCGTGCAGACGGTAACCGTGGTAACGGCACTAAGTGCACCATTTTGGAGAAGTGGTCGGTTATCACCCAGATGATGGTGCAGCCCTGAGACTTGGGTAAGCCCACCACAAAATCCATCCCGACCATCTCCCAAGGCCTGTCTGCCACCGGTAAAGGGAAAAGTAACCCAGCTGGCCGTTGTCGAGGGGACTTATTCTTGGCGCAGGAGATGCACGCCTGAATGTATTCCCTGATGTCACGGGCCATCTGCGGCCACCAGTATGTCCTCGCCAGCAACTCAGAAGTCCTTTTTATCCCAAAATGTCCACCCACCCTGGACGAATGTGCCCAAGAGAGTACTTCCGGTCGCAAATTGGTGGGCACAAAAGTCTTGCCCGGAGGCACAGACTCAAGCGAAACTGGAACCACCGTTCTTAGGCTCTCTGTGGTGACAATAAGCTGAGGCTCCTCCTCCACCTCCTCAGAGGACACCACGGAGCGAGATAGAGCGTCTACGCGAATGTTCTTCTCACCAGAGAGGAAATGGAGGGTGAAATGGAACCGGGAGAAGAACAAGGACCATCTGGCCTGACGGGAATTTAGCCGCTGGGCTGTCTGCAAATACACCAAGTTCTTGTGGTCCGTGAATACTTGGAAGGGGATGCGAGCCCCCTCCAGAAGATGTCTCAACTCAGAGAAGGCCAACTTCATAGCCAGTAACTCCCTGCTGGTGTAAAGGTCTTGGAAAAGAAGAAGCAGGGATGCTTCTGACCCTGGGCATCCTTTTGAAAAAGGACTGCTCCAGCACCAACAGAAGAGGCATCCACCTCTAAGATAAACGGTTTATCGACATCGGGGCGATGTAAGATGGGAGCACTGGCGAAATGCGACTTAATGGAGGAGAACGCCTTGGTGACCTCCTCTGACCACAACTTGGGATTAGCTCCCTTCTTGGTGAGGGCTACCAAGGGAGCTACCAAAGTAGAGAAGTGAGGAATGAATTGGCGATAGTAGTTAATGAACCCCATAAAGCGCTGCACCGCCTTAAGGGAGTGAGGTTCTTGCCAATCCATCACAGCCTGTAGTTTTGTAGGGTCCATAGCCAATCCCTGGGTGGAGATGATATAGCCCAGGAAAGGTAGAGACTCCTGCTCAAACATGCACTTCTCCAACTTCGCATATAGGGAATTTGCTCGCAAGAGGACGAAGACCTTGCAGACATCTCTCTGGTGGGAGGCCATATCTGGAGAAAAGATGAGAATGTCATCCAGATAGACTACCACCGAGGTGGTCAACATATCCCGGAAGATGTTATTCACAAAGTCTTGGAAGTCAGCTGTGGCATTACAGAGCCCAAAGGGCATTACCAGATATTCATAATGCCCATCCCTGGTGTTAAATGCTGTCTTCCATTCGTCCCCTTCACTGATGCGAATCAGGTTATACGCACCCCGCAGGTCTAGCTTAGTAAATACCCTTGCTCCCCAAAGCCTGTCAAAGAGCTCAGAGATTAGCGACAAAGGATACTTATTTTTCACGGTGATAGCGTTGAGACCCCTACAATCAATGCATGGACGTAATTCTCTGTTCTTCTGCACAAAGAAGAACCCCGCTCCCGCTGGTGACACCGACTTCCTAATTAATCCCCTTGCCAAGTTCTCCTGAATATATTTGGACATGGCCTCTGTCTCAGGAAGAGAGAGGGGATAAACCCTTCCTCTAGGAGTCTCAGTGTTAGAACCCTCTTATTAGATTTTGTTTCAGTTTGCTGGTCACATGACCGTTTTTCCCTATTTAGTCTGGCTCCGCCCTTCTGGCTTTGCTGGACTTCATTGTATTATCTACTCTTAAGCTAGCCGGGTGCTTAGGTGCCTTACTCTGTCAGTTTTGCTTAATCTTAGGATCTCGTAGTAATTTGTTTTCTGTTTAATTTTCCCTGCTACAATTTCTGTTAGGAGGTGTCCACCTTTTTCTCCCAGTCCCTAGATCTTGTAGGGATTCCTCCCTCGCAACTATAGGTCTTCGTTCAGACTAGCTGAGGACTTTAGCGGGTCTGGTCGCAGGATCAGGTTCCCCGTTACATCGTAGGGATCCAGCTCAGTCCTATTGTAGGGACAGAGTTCCCATCTTTCCTTAGTGCTTGTAGCAGTTCATAACAGTAAGTCCAGCCAAGAAATAAAAAAAAAAATATATAAAAATCTCTAAGGAAAGATTTTCTGTTTTCATCATGGTGTCGGTTCGGGATTTGGCTGAACGCCTGCAGGGTCTCTCTCTGGAGGTGGCTGAAATCCAGCAACACGTGAGTAGTTGTTCTGGAGCACATTTCGTGGAGCCAAAGGTACGTTTGCCTGATTTATTTTTTGGTGAACAACAAGATTTTTTTTCTTTTAAAAATGCTTGCTTGTTGTATTTTCGCTTGAGACCCAGATCCTCTGGTGATGAATCACAGCGCATAGGGTTTATAATGTCACTTTTGCGCAAAGAACCTCAGGACTGGGCCTTTTCTCTGCAGCCTAGTGATCCATGCTTTGGATCAGTGGATGGCTTTTTTTCTGCTTTGGGGTTGTTGTATGACGATCCGGATCGTGTTTCATCAGCTGAGACAGAGTTGAGACGTTTGAGACAGGGATCGGGTAATGTGGAAAAATATTGTACTCACTTCCGTAGATGGTCCACTCAGGTGGGCTGGAACGATTCAGCTTTGAAAAGTTTATTTCTTGCAGGATTAAGTGAAAGGGTTAAAGATTTGCTGATTGCTTATCCTATACCTGGTAACTTGCAAGAGGCTATGCAATTGGCCATACGGGTGGATAGGAGACTGCGTGCAAGGGTTAATGAGAGTAAGTCTGCTTTGTCAGCTCCAGGTTTGGAGAAGGAATGTACTGACATTGCAGAGCCGATGGAAATTGGAGCAATGGCACCTCACTCTCGGGAAAAAGAACGCAGATTTGCTCAAGGTTTGTGTTTCTACTGTGGTAAATCTGAGCATTTCATTAAGAACTGTGCGCTTCGAATGAATAAAGAGAAAAAAAAAAATGAGGTCAGTGTCGCCCGCATAGCTTGTTTAAACAATAAAGGTGTCTTTCTTTCTGCTACCACTGCTGGTGAGGAGGAATTAATGGAGTTTCGGGTTTTTGTGGATTGTGGTTCAACTCTCAATGTGATTGATGGGAAATTTTTGGAAAAACTAAAATTAAAACCCAAACTTCTGTCTTCTCCTATTAATATGGTGTCTGTGGATGGCTCTCACTTGAAAAATGTTACTCACCATATCTGTGAATTTCCTCTTACTATTAATGGTGTTCATCAAGAGAATTTGGATTTGGTAGTTTTGAATAATTTGCCCTCACCGGTGATTTTGGGGTTACCCTGGTTAAAATTGCACAATCCGGTACTGGATTGGTCTACCAATGAAATTAAGTCCTGGAGTCCTAAGTGTTATGACAAGTGTTGTAACGGCTGTATTGCTGCTGTAGTTAAGGGGGAGTTACCTGTACCTATTCAGGATTTTTGGAAAGTTTTTTCTGATAAGGAATCGCAGGTATTGCCTCCTCATAGAGATTATGATTGTGCAATTGAATTTGTCCCTGGAGCGACTCTTCCTAAAAGTCGTTTATTTAATTTGACTATTCCTGAGAGAAAGGCTTTGGAGGAATACATACAGACAAGCTTGGCCGCCGGTCACATTAGGCCTTCCAAATCTCCTGTGGCGGTTGGATTTTTTTTTGTTAAAAAAAAGGACGGCGGTTTACGGCCTTGTCTAGACTTTCGTGAGATTAATAAGATTACTGTACGCAATCCTTACCCACTGCCATTGATTCCTGATTTGTTTAATCAGTTAGTGGGGGCCAAGTGGTTCTCGAAAATTGATCTTCGAGGGGCATACAATTTGTTGCGCATGAAGGAGGGGGATGAATGGAAGACTGCGTTTAACACTCCACTGGGTCATTTTGAGAATCTGGTCATGCCTTTTGGACTTTCCAGTGCTCCGGCATTTTTTCAGAATCTTATTAATGACATCCTTAGACCTTTGATCGGCAGAAGTGTGGTTGTGTATTTGGATGACATTTTGATTTATTCACCGGATTTGGAGTCTCATTGGAGGAGTGTGCGTGAAGTATTACAGTTACTGAGTGATAATTCACTTTTTGCCAAACTAGAAAAATGTGAGTTCGCTGTACAGAGACTTAGTTTTTTGGGCTATATTGTCTCCAGTGAAGGTTTTGAGATGGACCCGGTGAAAGTGCAAGCTGTGCAGGATTGGCCTAGACCTATTGGTGTGAAATCAATACAGAGGTTTTTGGGGTTCGCAAATTATTATAGAAAATTCATAAAAAAAATTTCTGTGATTGCCAAACCTCTGACCGATCTCACCAGGAAAGGTGCTGATGCGGTTCAGTGGACTACTGAGGCCATTGAGGCTTTTGTGTTGCTAAAGGAGAGGTTCAGCTCTGTTCCCATCCTTACGCAGCCTGATGTGACTAAACCATTTTTGGTTGAGGTTGATGCTTCTTCTGTGGGGGTCAAGAAAAAAAGTTGGACACTGTAGCGCTATAGCTTGCAAACACGAAATATGAAAAATATGAAAAATGAATTACATCATTACCTTAGAAATATGAAAAATTGAGAAGTCTTAGCGCATAAGATGGCCAAATTATGTGAGCCTGATAGCCACGTCAAGGCTCTTCTCGTATATCAGGTCCTAACTAATGCCTATCCTCGCTTAGAAAAGTCTGTCTGCATGGGAACATATGAATCCTCTCTTCAGACTAAAATCTACATCTCTGTGGAGGGGTGATGAACCTGTTGTAATTAAAAAGCCTGTGACCACCAGGTGGAGTGCTCAGGTAGAAGGTAAATGAATACATATCAAAAACTGACCGGCACATCCAAACATAGATTCAGTGTGAACAGGTGCTAAACCTAGAGTCACCAACTCATATATAATATACAAGAAAAAAAGGTAGCACACTGTAGCGCTCTAGCTTGCAAACACGAAATATGAAAAATATGAAAAATGAATTGCATCATTACCTTAGAAATATGAAAAATTGAGAAGTCTTAGCGCATAAGATGGCCAAATTATGTGAGCCTGATAGCCACGTCAAGGCTCTTCTCGTATATCAGGTCCTAACTAATGCCTATCCTCGCTTAGAAAAGTCTGTCTGCATGGGAACATATGAATCCTCTCTTCAGACTAAAATCTACATCTCTGTGGAGGGGTGATGAACCTGTTGTAATTAAAAAGCCTGTGACCACCAGGTGGATGCTCAGGTAGAAGGTAAATGAATACATATCAAAAAACTGACCGGCACATCCAAACATAGATTCAGTGTGAACAGGTGCTAAACCTAGAGTCACCAACTCATATATATACAAGAAAAAAAGGTAGCACACTGTAGCGCTATAGCTTGCAAACACGAAATATGAAAAATATGAAAAATGAATTGCATCATTACCTTAGAAATATGAAAAATTGAGAAGTCTTAGCGCATAAGATGGCCAAATTATGTGAGCCTGATAGCCACGTCAAGGCTCTTCTCGTATATCAGGTCCTAACTAATGCCTATCCTCGCTTAGAAAAGTCTGTCTGCATGGGAACATATGAATCCTCTCTTCAGACTAAAATCTACATCTCTGTGGAGGGGTGATGAACCTGTTGTAATTAAAAAGCCTGTGACCACCAGGTGGAGTGCTCAGGTAGAAGGTAAATGAATACATATCAAAAAACTGACCGGCACATCCAAACATAGATTCAGTGTGAACAGGTGCTAAACCTAGAGTCACCAACTCATATATATACAAAAAAAAGGTAGCACACTGTAGCGCTATAGCTTGCAAACACGAAATATGAAAATATGAAAAATGAATTGCATCATTACCTTAGAAATATGAAAAATTGAGAAGTCTTAGCGCATAAGATGGCCAAATTATGTGAGCCTGATAGCCACGTCAAGGCTCTTCTCGTATATCAGGTCCTAACTAATGCCTATCCTCGCTTAGAAAAGTCTGTCTGCATGGGAACATATGAATCCTCTCTTCAGACTAAAATCTACATCTCTGTGGAGGGGTGATGAATCTGTTGTAATTAAAAAGCCTGTGACCACCAGGTGGAGTGCTCAGGTAGAAGGTAAATGAATACATATCAAAAAACTGACCGGCACATCCAAACATAGATTCAGTGTGAACAGGTGCTAAACCTAGAGTCACCAACTCATATATATACAAGAAAAAAAGGTAGCACACTGTAGCGCTTTTTAATTACAACAGGTTCATCACCCCTCCACAGAGATGTAGATTTTAGTCTGAAGAGAGGAATCATATGTTCCCATGCAGACAGACTTTTCTAAGCGAGGATAGGCATTAGTTAGGACCTGATATAAGAGAAGAGCCTTGACGTGGCTATCAGGCTCACATAATTTGGCCATCTTATGCGCTAAGACTTCTCAATTTTTCATATTTCTAAGGTAATGATGCAATTCATTTTTCATATTTTTCATATTTCGTGTTTGCAAGCTATAGCGCTACAGTGTGCTACCTTTTTTTCTTGTATATATATGAGTTGGTGACTCTAGGTTTAGCACCTGTTCACACTGAATCTATGTTTGGATGTGCCGGTCAGTTTTTTGATATGTATTAATTTACCTTTTACCTGAGCACTCCACCTGGTGGTCACAGGCTTTTTAATTACAACAGGTTCATCACCCTCCACAGAGATGTAGATTTTAGTCTTCATATTTTTCATATTTCGTGTTTGCAAGCTATAGCGCTACAGTGTGCTACCTTTTTTTCTTGTATATATATGAGTTGGTGACTCTAGGTTTAGCACCTGTTCACACTGAATCTATGTTTGGATGTGCCGGTCAGTTTTTTGATATGTATTCATTTACCTTCTACCTGAGCACTCCACCTGGTGGTCACAGGCTTTTTAATTACAACAGGTTCATCACCCCTCCACAGAGATGTAGATTTTAGTCTGAAGAGAGGATTCATATGTTCCTGTTGTGAATGGGTTTGAGATGAGTTCTGAGCAGAGGCTCCCTCTGGTGGTTACAAGCGGTACTAGTGAGGATTGGGAATCAGGTGTTACTGATTGGTCTTATTTAAGGGAATCATTTTCCCATCAGGGTTGCCGGTGATCAATTGTTCTGGTCTGAATCCTTCTTTCCAGTTTCCCTTGTAGCCTGCTGTGTCGTGTCTGCATCTCCTGCTGTCAGATAAGACAATTTCTTATTTTGTGTTTTTGCTATATTTTTGCATTTTGTCCTGCACTTCTGTGGGGGCCTTCTGGGTCCCCTCCGGGGCTTTTGCCCTCTCAGTTTAGTCCAGCCACTGTGTTTTGTACTTTTGCTTTTTGCAGTTTTTTCAGTGGCTGCTGTTTTTGTTACACCAGAGAACTAATTTAGGTGGTAGAGGTCGTGTGATCTCAGGTGATTTTGAAATTAGTATGTTGGTGTTTTTCAGGGTTTTCTGGGATTGCAGTAAGTACCCTTCCTGTCCTTTTCTATTTAGATAGTTTGGGCCCCAGCGTTTGCTCATACTATTTTCTTTCTGTGTCAGTATTTCCTCTTGTCTAACCGCCATTACATGTTTGGGGGCTTTCTATTATCTTTGGGGTTCTGCTCCGGGGCAGATAGCTTTCCTATTTCTATCTTTAGGTGTAGTTAGTTTCTCAGGCTGTGACGAGGCGTCTAGGACCATCGTAGGAACGCTCCACGGCTGCCTCTAGTTGTGGTGGTTAGTCAGGGTACTGCAATCTCATAGATTCCAACTGCTCTGGTGTATTTCCTTTTTTACCTGCACTCCTCAGCTACCGTAACATAACAGTATCACCGGCCATAAAAATTGTATGGTACTCACAGAAGGAAAAAAAAAAAAAATATTTTGAAGGAAGAAAAGTTGTCAGAGATATTTTTCTGTTTGTTGCATTTTTTTTTTTTTTTTCCTCTGTATCTCTGGGTGCTGGGGAGGATCTTTTCTCCCAATGGAGTTTGCACAGTTGTCTGGCCGTGTGGATCAGCTTGCCACTGAGGTTCAGAGTATTGCTGCATATCTTGCTAGGTTGCCTGTTGTGGAACCTAGGATCCCATGCCAGATTTGTTTTCAGGGGATCGAGCTAAGTTTCAGAATTTCAAAAATAATTGTAAATTGTTTCTTGCCTTAAAATCTAAGTCCTCAGGAAACGCAGCGCAGCAGGTTCAAATTGTCATCTCTCTCCTGCGCGGCGATCCTCAGGATTGGGCTTTTTCCCTGACACCTAGGGATCCTGTTTTGAGTGATGTTGATGTATTTTTTCAGGCTTTGGGGTTATTGTACGATGAGCCTAATATCACTGATCAAGCTGAAAAAGCCTTGTTGGCATTAAATCAGGGGCTTGATGACGCTGAGTTATACTGTCAGAGATTCCGTAGGTGGGCAGTCCTGACCAAATGGAATGACGACGCTTTGGCGGCCCTTTTCCGGAAGGGTCTGTCGGATAATGTAAAGGATGTTATGGTGGGATTCCCTGTCCCCTCTGGTCTCAATGATTCTATGTCATTAGCGATTCAAATTGACAGACGTTTGCGTGAGCGGAGAAGTATGCGTGGAGTGGTGTTGCCTTGTGAGCCAGCTGCTGAGCCCATGCAGTGTGATGGAGTGGTGTCTGGGGCACAGCGTCATGAGTTTCGAAAGCGCAATGGGTTATGTTTCTACTGTGGTGATGCCTCTCATGCTATTTCAGTCTGCCCTAAGCGGGAAGACGTTTTGCACGCTCAGTTGTCTTGGGTAGTGTTCAGACTAAGTTTTTATTAACTGTCACTCTGATATGCTCTCTGTCCTCATTTTCTGCTCAGGCTTTCGTTGATTCTGGAGCAGCTATTAACCTGATGGATTATGATTTTGCTAAACGTTGTGGATTTCCCTTGATACCCCTACAGAAGTCTATTCCCCTACTGGGGATCGATTCTACCCCTTTGGCTGAGAATAAACCCCAGTTTTCTACTCAGGTGATAATGAGGGTTGAACCTGATCACCAGGAGTGCTGCAAATTTTTGGTTCTATATAATCTGCATGACATTATCGTGCTGGGTTTCCCTTGGTTACAGTCTCATAATCCTGTTTTGGATTGGAAATCTGTGTCTGTAACCAGTTGGGGCTGCCAATGTGTTAATACCAACACTCCTGTTTTTTCTGCCTCCCCCCAGGCTGAGGATGTTCCTGACTTTTTGTTTGATTTTTCTGATGTGTTTAGCGAAAGTAAATCTGCATCCTTACCTCCCCATAGGAGCTATGACTGCGCTAGGGAATTTACTACCTGGCACTAATTCAATAAGGGTCGCCTCTTTAACTTGTCTGTACCTGAACATGACGCTATGCGGTCTTATATCAAGGAATCATTGGAGAAGGGTCATATCAGACCATCCTCTTCACCCTTAGGTGCCGGTTTTTTCTTTGTGGCCAAAAAAGATGGTTCATTAAGGCCGTGTATTGATTATCGTCTCTTGAACAATATTACTGTGAAATATCAATACCCGTTACCCTTGATTTCTGACCTGTTTTCCAGGGTGAAAAACGCTACTTGGTTTACCAAGCTTGACCTCAGGGGGCGTATAACCTTATTCGCATTAAGCACGGGGATGAATGGAAGACGGCATTTAACACCCCTGAAGGGCATTTTGAGTACCTTGTGATGCCCTTTGGGCTCACTAATGCTCCTTCCGTCTTCCAGTCCTTCATGAATGACATTTTCAGGGATTTTGTGGACAAGTTTCTGATTGTTTATTTGGATGATATCTTGATTTTTTCTAATGACTGGGACTCTCATGTGAAACATGTTCGAACTGTATTCCAGATTTTGAGAGAGAATGCTCTGTATGTGAAGGGATCAAAGTGTCTTTTTGGCGTACAGAAGATCTCATTTCTGGGATTCATTTTGTCCCCATCTGTTATTGAAATGGACCCGGTCAAGGTTCAGGCCATCTGTGATTGGGTCCAACCTACTTCATTAAAGGCTCTTCAGAGATTCTTGGGTTTTGCCAATTTTTATCGTAAATTTATTGGTAATTTCTCTGTTATTGTTAAACCATTAACTGATTTGACCAGAAAGGGTTCTGATGTGGTGAATTGGCCTCCTGAGGCAGTCTCTGCGTTTCAGGAACTTAAGCAGAGATTCACTTCTGCTCCTGTTCTACGGCAGCCTGATGTTTCTCTGCCGTTTCAGGTGGAGGTTGATGCCTCTGAAATTGGGGCAGGTGCCGTTTTGTCCCAAAAAGATCCAGAGACCTCTAAAAGTAACCCTTGTGCCTTTTTCTCTCGAAAATTTTCTCCTACTGAACGTAATTATGACGTGGGTAATCGGGAGTTATTGGCCATGAAGTGGGCTTTTGAAGAGTGGAGACATTGGCTGGAGGGAGCCAAACATCAGGTGGTGGTCCTTACGGACCATAAGAATCTGGTCTATCTGGAATCTGCCAAGCGACTCAATCCTAGACAGGCCAGGTGGGCCTTGTTTTTCACACGTTTTAATTTTGTGGTTTCCTTTCTTCCTGGCACTAAGAATGTTAAGGCGGATGCCCTCTCGAGGAGTTTCCTTGCGGACTCTCCTGAGCTATCTGATCCCTCTGTTATTTTGAAGGAGGGTGTAGTTCTTTCCGCCATCTCGCCTAATTTGAGACTTGCTCTGAGGGGTGTCAGGAGGATAGGCCCGAGCGCTGCCCTGTTGGAAAATTGTTTGTCCCGGACCAGTGGAAAAAGAGTGTGATGTCTGAGATTCATTGTTCCGCATTGGCTGGGCATCCCGGAATTTTTGGTACCAGAGACTTGGTTAGTCGGTCCTTTTGGTGGCCTACCTTGTCTCGCGATGTCAGGGAATTTGTGCAGTCCTGCGGGACTTGCTCTCGCTCCAAGCCTTGCTCTCGCTCTAGTGGTTTGTTGATGCCATTGCCTGTGCCCAAGAGACCATGGACCCATATCTCTATGGATTTCATTTCCGATCTTCCTGTTTCTCAGAGAATGACCACCATCTGGGTAATTTGTGATAGGTTTTCCAAAATGATACATCTTGTGCCATTACCTAAGTTGCCTTCCTCCTCTGAATTGGTGCCGTTGTTCCTTCAGCACGTGGTTCGTTTACACGGCATTCCTGAGAACATTGTGTCTGACAGAGGAGTCCAGTTTGTTTCCAGATTTTGGAGGACTTTTTGTTCTAAACTGGGTGTTCAATTGTCTTTCTCCTCGGCATTTCATCCTCAGACCAATGGTCAAACTGAGAGAACAAACCAGACATTGGAGACTTATCTAAGATGCTTTGTGTCTGCTGATCAGGATGACTGGGTCTCTTTTTTGCCTTTGGCTGAGTTTGCTCTTAATAATAGGGCTAGCTCTGCCACTTTGATGTCTCCGTTTTTCTGTAATTCTGGGTTTCACCCTCGATTTTCTTCAGGACAGACGGAGGCTTCTGTCTGTCCAGGTGTTGACTCTGTTGTTGAGCGTATGCAGCAGATTTGGGACCAGGTAGTGGAGAGGTTGTCCCTCTCTCAGGAGAAGGCCCAGCGGTTTGCTAACCGGCATAGGACTGATGGTCCTCGGTTTAAAGTGGGGGACTTGGTCTGGTTGTCCTCAAAGAATATTCCTATGAGAGTAGCATCTCCTAAATTTAAGCCTAGGTTCATTGGACCTTATAAGATCATGGAGATTATTAATCCTGTTTCTTTTCGTTTGCTTCTTCCAGGGACATTTAAGATCCATAACGTGTTCCACAAGTCCTTGTTGAAGAGGTTTGTTGAGCCAGTGGTTCCTGCTGCTGTGCCTCCTGACCCTGTTTTGGTTGAGGGCAATCTGGAGTATGTGGTTGAGAAAATATTGGATTCTCGTTTTTCTAGACGAAGACTCCAGTATTTGGTTAAATGGAGAGGTTATGGTCAGGAAGATAATTCTTGGGTGTTTGCTTCGGACATCCATGCTAGGAGACTTATCCGTGCGTATCATAGAACTCATCCTGACCGACCTGGTTGCTCAAATGAGGGTTCGGTGACCCCTCCTCAAGGGGGGGGTACTGTTGTGAATGGGTTTGAGATGAGTTCTGAGCAGAGGCTCCCTCTGGTGGTTACAAGCGGTACTAGTGAGGATTGGGAATCAGGTGTTACTGATTGGTCTTATTTAAGGGAATCATTTTCCCATCAGGGTTGCCGGTGATCAATTGTTCTGGTCTGAATCCTTCTTTCCAGTTTCCCTTGTAGCCTGCTGTGTCGTGTCTGCATCTCCTGCTGTCAGATAAGACAATTTCTTATTTTGTGTTTTTGCTATATTTTTGCATTTTGTCCTGCACTTCTGTGGGGGCCTTCTGGGTCCCCTCCGGGGGCTTTTGCCCTCTCAGTTTAGTCCAGCCACTGTGTTTTGTACTTTTGCTTTTTGCAGTTTTTTCAGTGGCTGCTGTTTTTGTTACACCAGAGAACTAATTTAGGTGGTAGAGGTCGTGTGATCTCAGGTGATTTTGAAATTAGTATGTTGGTGTTTTTCAGGGTTTTCTGGGATTGCAGTAAGTACCCTTCCTGTCCTTTTCTATTTAGATAGTTTGGGCCCCAGCGTTTGCTCATACTATTTTCTTTCTGTGTCAGTATTTCCTCTTGTCTAACCGCCATTACATGTTTGGGGGCTTTCTATTATCTTTGGGGTTCTGCTCCGGGGCAGATAGCTTTCCTATTTCTATCTTTAGGTGTAGTTAGTTTCTCAGGCTGTGACGAGGCGTCTAGGACCATCGTAGGAACGCTCCACGGCTGCCTCTAGTTGTGGTGGTTAGTCAGGGTACTGCAATCTCATAGATTCCAACTGCTCTGGTGTATTTCCTTTTTTACCTGCACTCCTCAGCTACCGTAACATAACATGTTCCCATGCAGACAGACTTTTCTAAGCGAGGATAGGCATTAGTTAGGACCTGATATACGAGAAGAGCCTTGACGTGGCTATCAGGCTCACATAATTTGGCCATCTTATGCGCTAAGACTTCTCAATTTTTCATATTTCTAAGGTAATGATGCAATTCATTTTTCATATTTTTCATATTTCGTGTTTGCAAGCTATAGCGCTACAGTGTGCTACCTTTTTTTCTTGTATATATATGAGTTGGTGACTCTAGGTTTAGCACCTGTTCACACTGAATCTATGTTTGGATGTGCCGGTCAGTTTTTTGATATGTATTCATTTACCTTCTACCTGAGCACTCCACCTGGTGGTCACAGGCTTTTTAATTACAACAGGTTCATCACCCCTCCACAGAGATGTAGATTTTAGTCTGAAGAGAGGATTCATATGTTCCCATGCAGACAGACTTTTCTAAGCGAGGATAGGCATTAGTTAGGACCTGATATACGAGAAGAGCCTTGACGTGGCTATCAGGCTCACATAATTTGGCCATCTTATGCGCTAAGACTTCTCAATTTTTCATATTTCTAAGGTAATGATGCAATTCATTTTTCATATTTTTCATATTTCGTGTTTGCAAGCTATAGCGCTACAGTGTGCTACCTTTTTTTCTTGTATATATATGAGTTGGTGACTCTAGGTTTAGCACCTGTTCACACTGAATCTATGTTTGGATGTGCCGGTCAGTTTTTTGATATGTCTTCTGTGGGGTCGGCACGGTGTTGTCTCAGGAAAAGACGGATAGAGTACATCCCTGTGCTTTTTTTTCAAAGAAATTTTCTGAGTCTGAACTAAATTATGATATCGGTAATCGGAATTGTTGGCAATTAAACTCGCATTTGAACACTGGCGTCATTTTTTGGAGGGAGCGGAATTTCCGTTCAAGTCTTCACCGATCATAAAAATCTGATCTACCTTGATGCTGCCAAACGCTTAAATGCCCGTCAGGCTAGGTGGGCACTGTTTTTCTCACGCTTTAATTTTACAGTTACTTACATCCCAGGTACTAAAAATGTTAAAGCTGATGCTTTGTCTCGCAGCTTTTCTCCTATAGTGGGTACTGAGGAGGAGGAGGAAAACATCTTGCAAGAGGGGGTTGTTATTGCTGTTTTGGACTCCGTGTTGGAAGATGACATTCTTAAAGCACAAGAGAATGCCCCATCTAACACGCCGCATGGGACGTTGTTTGTGCCTGGTACCCTGAGGAGAGATTTGTTTGTTGAATGTCATGACTCTCGGTTGGCAGGTCATCCTGGAATCTCTGAGACCAAGAGACTTGTGGGTCGCAGCTTTTGGTGGCCTGGATGGCAGAAGGAAGTCATTAAGTGGGTGCGTCAATGTACTGTGTGTGCTAGATCTAAGTCTTCTCATACTCCTGCTGCAGGGTTGCTTTGCCCTCTGGAGTTCCCTAGTGCACCTTGGACACATTTGGCTATGGACTTTATTACTGACCTTCCCCCCTATGAGGGTTTCACTGTCATCTGGGTGGTCGTGGACCGTTTTAGCAAGATGTGTCACTTGGTTCCTTTCATCAAATTGCCCTGCGCTAAGACTCTCGCTAAGGCCTTTGTCAAGGAAATAGTCAGACTACATGGTGTTCCTACTGACATTGTTTCTGATAGGGGACCTCAGTTTGTGGCTCGTTTTTGGCGCGCCTTTTGTGACAGGTTGGGAGTTCATTTGTCGTTTTCATCCGGATATCATCCTGAGTCTAATGGCCAGACAGAAAGGAAAAACCAGGATGTTGAGCAGTTCTTGCGTTGTTTTGTGACTGATAATCAAGAGGGGTGGTCTGAGTTTCTGCCACTTGCTGAGTTTGCTCTTAACAATCATACATCCGCTTCTGCTGGTTGTTCGCCTTTTTTTTGTTGTACTGGGAGACATCCGTCGTTTGGGTCATTTTCCAAGTTGGGATCGGCTGTACCTGAAGAGGAGAATTTTTCTGGTGTGTTGGAGAGAGTTTGAACTGATGTGCGTGGTAATCTTCAGGAGTAGTGTTGAGCATTCCGATACCGCAAGTATCGGGTATCGGCCGATATTCGCTGTATCGGAATTCCGATACTTAGTTCCGATATTTTCCCAATATCGTATACCGGAATCGGAAGTTCCCATAATTCTTTGAGAGGCAATGTGATTTTAGTCAGCCAATGAGGAATCTTATGAAGTGTGGGCACATCCTGTAATGCTGCGGTCATCTTAACTAATGGCATGGCTGTGATTGGCTGCTGAAATGATGTCAGAATGCAGTATAAAAGGCGCCGCCGCCATTTTAGCGTCACTGTGCTGTGAACTCAGTTAGGGACAGAACGCTGCTCTGCTGACTCTGAGGGACAGTTAGATATTGCGATTTTGTGTACTGGGCTTTAGGCAGGCTAGTTTACCAACCGCTGTGTAAAACTTCTTTTGCCAGTGTTGTTTTAACAGCTCTGTGCAAGGTGTGTGTGAGAGTGCAGGTGACGCTGCAGTTTGCTCTGCATGCAACGCTGTCTGTAGGCATCTGCACGTGTCACTCACAGACTCTTTTTTTTTTCTTCAGTGTAATTCTTGCTGCTCCATGCAATTTAACTATTAGTGTGACGCGCTTCCATCCGTATCCAATACATTGGTTGCAAACACTATAGAAGTAGACAAAGGAGTAGCCTTTCACAGATTGTGAACAGTTGTGTTTCAGTGTTCACTTCAGTCTGTGTTTTTTATTTTTTGAGTGCATATCACGCTCCAGTTACTTGTTCAAGCACTGCTGCTTGTACTCTGCTGAGCGTGTCTCAGTGCCTCATCCTTTTCATTTCTCTCCAATTGGTGCTGCTCCATTATATTTGAAAAAAAACGAATCTATTAGTGTGACGCGCTTCCATCCGTATCCAATACATTGGTTGCAAACACTATAGAAGTAGACAAAGGAGTAGCCTTTCCCAGATTGTGAACAGTTGTGTTTCAGTGTTCACTTCAGTCTGTGTTTTTTATTTTTTGAGTGCACATCACGCTCCAGTTACTTGTTCAAGCACTGCTGCTTGTACTCTGCTGAGCGTGTCTCAGTGCCTCATACTTTTCATTTATCTCCAATTGGTTCTGCTCCATTCCATTTAAAATCTAATCTGTTAGTGTGACGCCTTCCATCCGTATACAATACATTGGTTGCAAACACTATAGAAGTAGACAAAGGAGTAGCCTTTCCCAGATTGTGAACAGTTGTGTTTCAGTGTTCACTTCAGTCTGTGTTTTTTATTTTTTGAGTGCACATCACGCTCCAGTTACTTGTTCAAGCACTGCTGCTTGTACTCTGCTGAGCGTGTCTCAGTGCCTCATCCTTTTCATTTATCTCCAATTGGTTCTGCTCCATTCCATTTAAAATCTAATCTATTAGTGTGACGCGCTTCCATCCGTATACAATACATTGGTTGCAAACACTATAGAAGTAGACAAAGGAGTAGCCTTTCCCAGATTGTGAACAGTTGTGTTTCAGTGTTCACTTCAGTCTGTGTTTTTTATTTTTTGAGTGCACATCACGCTCCAGTTACTTGTTCAAGCACTGCAGCTTGTACTCTGCTGAGCGTGTCTCAGTGCCTCATCCTTTTCATTTATCTCCAATTGGTTCTGCTCCATTCCATTTAAAATCGAATCTATTAGTGTGACGCGCTTCCATCCGTATACAATACATTGGTTGCAAACACTATAGAAGTAGACAAAGGAGTAGCCTTTCCCAGATTGTGAACAGTTGTGTTTCAGTGTTCACTTCAGTCTGTGTTTTTTATTTTTTGAGTGCACATCACGCTCCAGTTACTTGTTCAAGCACTGCTGCTTGTACTCTGCTGAGCGTGTCTCAGTGCCTCATCCTTTTCATTTATCTCCAATTGGTTCTGCTCCATTCCATTTAAAATCTAATCTATTAGTGTGACGCGCTTCCATCCGTATACAATACATTGGTTGCAAACACTATAGAAGTAGACAAAGGAGTAGCCTTTCACAGATTGTGAACAGTTGTGTTTCAGTGTTCACTTCAGTCTGTGTTTTTTATTTTTTGAGTGCACATCACGCTCCAGTTACTTGTTCAAGCACTGCTGCTTGTACTCTGCTGAGTGTGTCTCAGTGCCGCATCCTTTTCATTTTTCTCCAATTGGTGCTTCTCCATTATATTTGAAAAAAATCTAATCTATTAGTGTGACGCGCTTCCATCCGTATACAATACATTGGTTGCAAACACTATAGAAGTACAGAAAGGAGCCTTTCACAGATAGTGAACAGTTGTCTGCAGTGTTCACTGCAGTCTCTGAGGAATAACCACACTTAGGCCTTATAACTTTTCTGACTTTCTTTATCAATCTACCAAGATGAAGAAGGCAGGGAGTAAGGCACGTGGTCGTGGCCGTGGAGTTTCAGCAGGGAGAGGACGTGGGATTCTGTGGCTGCTGCCGTACCCAGTGACACAGCATCCACCAGTTTTCCCCCGTGAGCGTTCCTTTATGCGCACTTTTGTAGGAGCTCAGCGTACCCCCCTGCTGCGGGAAGAACAAATTGAAGCCGTTGTTGGTTGGATGGCAGCCAATGCATCGACTTCAATTCCTTCCACCTCCTCTCAGGACCACAGCACTGTTGAGCAACCATCTGTCTCTTCACCGCCTGCCAAATTGCCCAGGCAGTCAGAGAGTTCTGAACTGGAGCCAGCTGAGTCTCTGCTTCTGTTCTCAGAATCTGTTGGCTTGCAAACAGGGGCCCAGCCAAGCAGAATTCTGGAATGTGAAGAAGAGGCAGTATGCAGTGATGCGCAACAGCTGTGTCTCTCTGAATGTGAAGAGGCGGGTGAGCCAGTGCCGATGGTCAGCACACCGCAGAACGCATCTGATGATGATGAGACTCAGGTGCCATTTTCTGTTGAGCATGGTGCTGGCCAGACCACCCAACAGCAGCAGGTGTTGGAAGAGGGTAGTGGAGATGATGAGGTCCAAGACCCAACATGGCGTGAGGAACAGGAAGGTGGTGGTAGCAGCTCTGAGGAAGAGATTGCCCCAACGGTCCAAACAGTAGGGAGAGGTAGGCTGCAGACTCGGTTGCCTGTAGCCTCCAGTTTTGCACCCGTTTGTAGCAGTTCTCTTCCAACAGCCAAAACGGGCGCTCCCAGGACTTGCACTGCGTGGTCCTTTTTTGACACACTTGCAGATGATATTTGCTATGTCAAATGCAAGCTGTGTAATCAAAAAGTAAAAAGAGGTAAAAATGTCAGTAACCTTAATACCACAAATATGTGGAAACATGTGCGGTCAAAGCACGTGGTTGAGTTCCAAAGACACACTGGAGATGTAGGCCAACCTACAGCAGCACCTACATCTTCAGCTCGTGTTGGAGCCTCTTCCTCCAGCTCACAACAGCTGGTTCGGCTTCCTCACAGGATCGCCATGGAAGATCCTCTGTCACTGTTGTCCAGAGACCCAGTGTTATTCCACCCACAGCTGCAAGTTCCCTGTCATCCTCACACTCCCAGGCCACAAAACAGCCATCGGTAGCACAGGCATGGGATAAAAGACGGCCATACTCGGCAAACCATCCACGAGCACAGGCTCTGAATGCTGGCATTGCAAAACTCCTGTCCCTTGAAATGCTGTCATTCAGGCTGGTGGAGACTGACAGTTTCCGTAACTTAATGGCATTGGCAGTCCCACAATACAATGTGCCCAGCCGATTTTATTTCAGCAGGCAAGCCGTCCCTGCTCTGCAAAAGCATGTTGAGGGAAAAATTAAACATGCGCTACTAAACGCCGTCAGTAGCAAGGTGCACCTGACCACCGATGCGTGGACCAGTACCCATGGCCAGGGACGATACCTTTCCCTCACTGCCCATTGGGTCAATGTTGTGGAGCCGGGTACAGATCTTGCGAGTGGCGCTGTACGTGTTCTGCCAACTCCAAGGATTGCAGGAATCAAGTCTGTCCACATTGACTCCTCCTCCTACTCCAGTTCCTCAGAATCATCGCTGCAGGAGCCGTCACGGTCTACCTTCACATGGACCCGTGAACGCTTACCTGATGCGACCAATATGAGCACAGCCGTGGCCAAACGTCAACAGGCCGTCCTGAAATTAATTTCCATGGGAATCGAAGCCACACAGCGCAGGAGCTCTGGAATGCCATCAAGCAGGAGAGCGACGTGTGGTTTTTGCCAGCGAATCTCCAGCCAGGCTTGGTAGTGTGTGACAATGGCCGAAATCTGGTGGCAGCGCTGGGCCTTGGCAACCTCACTCACATACCATGTCTGGCACATGTGCTCAACTTGGTCGTGCAGAGTTTTTTGAGGGACTATCCGGATCTTGATGCACTGCTGCACAAGGTCCGCCTAGAGTGCGCTCACTTGCGACGTTCCAGCATGGCCAGATTGCGCATTGCAGCTCTGCAACGCAGATTTCGCCTTCCTGAACATCGCATCATATGTGACGTACCCACCAGGTGGAATTCCACGTTACATATGTTGGAGCGGTTGTGTGAGCAGCAGCCAGCAGTAATGGAGTATCAGCTGCATCAGGCGCAATCAACTCGCAATTTGCGCCGTTCACACTTCACCACTACTGAGTGGGCCTCTTGAAGGACATCTGCCACGTTTTGCGTGCGTTTGATGAGTCAACGCAGATGGCGAGTGCAGATGATGCACTAGTCAGCCTGACTGTCCCCCTTATCTGCCTGCTTCAAAAAACACTGCAAGCACTAAGGGATGAGGTTTTGGAAGAGGTGGAGGATGAGGAGTCACAAATTCCATCACCTTCTGGACAGTCAGCGCAACGTGGTTCCTCACAAAGGGCTGGGCAGGGCTCACTTTGTGAGGAGGATGAGGAGGAGTCAATGGAGGAGGAAGACATCGCTCCAGAGGGAGGTACACAACGCTCTAGTCAGTATGTAGAGCAAGGTGGGGTGATGCAGAGCAGGCAGAGATGACGCCTCTTGCAGGGGACAGCGTTTGTTGGCCAGTTGGGAGTCTGCAGCACATGGTTGATTTCATGCTGCAGTGCCTGAGAAACGACCGCCGCATCGCCCACATTCTCACCACGTCTGATTATTGGGTGTACACCCTCCTAGACCCTCGCTACCGGGACAACTTACAAAGCCTCATCACACCGTTGAACCGGGAGCGTAAAATGCGGGAGTACCAAGACACACTGGTGCAATCCATAATGTTCTCCATTCCAGCCGAGAGCACTGCTGCTGCTACTGCTTTACAAAGCAGATCTGTGCGTCGAGGCAGTGGAGACAGCTCTGCAACAAGAGGGAGCACAAGCAGCGCCTCTGCACAGGGCAAGACCAGTATGTTCCAAATGTTGCGAAGTTTTGTGGCAGCGCCACAAATGTCTACACCATCCGAGACGGCTCCAGTCAGCAGGAGGCAACGTTTCCGTAAGATGGTGACAGACTACATGTCTTTCCCTCTCAGTGTACTCCCAGATGGCTCTTCCCCATTCAAGTTTTGGGTCTCTAAGCTGGATACATGGCCAGAGCTTAGCCAGTATGCATTGGAGGTGCTGGCTTGCCCTGCTGCCAGTGTATTATCGGAGCGCGTCTTTAGTGCTGCAGGTGGTGTACTAACAGACCGTCGCATGCGACTATCCTCCGATAATGTAGACCGGCTTACTTTTCTGAAAATGAACAAGGCATGGATCTCGCCAGAATTTGTCTGTCCGTTTTCAGATTAAATAACTGGTTCGCAACGTTATCCATGTCTCCTGTTATTTTCATCTTTCTACCACCTGAACTCTACTCCCTGGGCTATAACACTGGCAGTTGCTGCTCAGAAGTGTCGTGTCCACAGACCAATACACAAGCTATAGTGTTACTGGCGTTCAGTAATGTCAGCTGTTCCCCTGCTGTGTGAACGGCAAAAAGTCATGCTGCCTCCACCCTGTTGTCTTCTCATCCCTGGGCTTCAACACCGCCAGTTGTTGCTCGGAAGTGTCATTGGCACGGGTACTCACTCCTGCCCAGACTGGTTACAGCACGCCATCTGTTTCCTGTCAGTGTAAACATCACTTAGCCTCCAATAAGTTGTCCTGTCGTGTTGCGGTCGGGTTAGCCGACTCTATGGTGCTTGGAGTTTAGGTGCTTCCTATGTGTGCTGCGGGGTATGCAAATAAAGGCTGTTTCCGTTGTGACAATAGGACAATCACCCACTGTAGTACTGTGGGATTCGGTAACTGCGGCCGGCTCGCGGCCTGTCAACTTAAATTTCCATGGGTACCTTCTGCTACCCGTCCGGGTTCCAGTACCGTCAGCTGGTTCTCCGCAGTGCCTTTGCCCTAGGTGCCTCCATCTCGGTATCCGAGTTCCAGCAACGTCTGCTGGTCCTTGGTAGTGCTTTGGAGCACAGGTACCTCCTGCTTAGTAACCGTGTCCCAGTAACGTCAGCTGGTCCTCGGTTGTGCCATTGGCTCTTTTCCTTCTGCTGCCCCTCCGGGTTCCAGCACAGTCAGCTGGTCCTCGTTACTTGCATTGGCTCTTGTACCTTCTGCTACCCGTCCGGGTTCCAGTACCGTCAACTGGTTCTCCGCAGTGCCTTTGGCCTAGGTGCCTCCATCTCGGTATCCGAGTTCCTGCAACATCTGCTGGTCCTTGGTAGTGCTTTGGAGCACAGGTACCTCCTGCTTAGTAACCGTGTCCCAGTAACATCAGCTGGTACAAGGTGGTGCTACAAATACAAGATACAGAACAAGAGACACAAGAACAATAAGCAGAAGATCTAAAAGCAGAAGAACATGAAGTATAAGACCAAAATGAAGAGCAAAATATATGCTCTAAATTATAAGCAGAAGAAGACTAAGCAGTGTATGGGGGTGAGTCCGTTCCTCCTCGTGGTGCCCCTGGAAAATGCCTGCTGCTGCTGCAGGCTAAACTGAACACGGACAAATACTGTTGTAATTTAAATCTTTTGTGACAGCAAGAACGGAAGAATGAAAAATTCATACTTTGACAGATTACAAGTACAGGATTCTCTGTCACAAATAAGAATATGATGAAGAAGATGAAGTACAATATGAATTAGAATAATAGTTTAATAAGAAGAATATGAGTAATGTTAACAAAAAGATGAATAGCAAGAAGTTTAAGAAGAAGATAAAGAAGGTGAAGATGAAGAATAATTTGATGAAAAAGATGATGCTGCTGAAGATTATGAAGGAGATAGTGTGTCAAAAGTTAAAAAGGTGAAGAGCATGGAAGTTGTGAAATATACATATTTGCCAAAATAGAAAAAACGTGAACAACATTGTCAATTTCTTCGTCAATCCGAACATCTTTAAAAAAAAAAATATTTATGCTATTCCATTTGATTGGGTTAAACATCTATGCCTTTAATGTCTCCTCAACCTTCCCCAATACATTCTACATTACTCTTTGTTGTTTTCCTTCATGTACAATTAACCAACAAGGCAAGAATGGTTTTTTTTAATTCCGATATTTTGTTCCCATAGACTTACATTGGATTTCCGGTATCGGTATCGGGTATCGCCGATATTTTTGGGGTATCGGCGATACCATTCCGATTCCGATACTTTTGGATATCGGAAAGTAACGCTCAACTCTATTCAGGAGGCTAACAAAAGATCCAAAGTGTATTTTGATAGAAAACGACAAGAGATTTTGTTAGCTATTGGTGACATGGTCTGGTTGTCCTCTAAGAATCTGCGCTTGAGGATTCCGTCTAAGAAATTGGGTCCCAAGTTTGTAGGGCCCTTTAAGGTGCTTCAGGTTATTAACCAATCTGCTGTTAAGTTGGAGCTTCCCACCTCCTGGAAGATTAATCCGGTGTTTCATGTTTCTCTCTTGAAAAAAGCTGAGGTCTCAGATGGAGATGTCTCGGCCACTGTTCCCCTGGTGGTGGAGGACGGGCAATATGAGATTTCCCGCATCCTAAATTCTAGACGGTATAGAGGGGGTTTGCAGTACCTCGTCGCTTGGAAGGGTTATGGACCCGAGGATAACTCATGGGTGAGGGCGGATGATGTTTCTGCGTCTAGACTTGTCAGAGCGTTTAACAAGAGTTTCCGGATAAGCCTAAGTCCTAGGGGATCCGGAGGATCCTCTTAGAAGGGAGGGTACTGTTAGAACCCTTTTGTTAGATTTTGTTTCAGTTTGCTGGTCACATGACCTTTTTTCCCTATTTAGTCTGGCTCCGCCCTTCTGGCTTTGTTGGACTTCATTGTATTATCTACTCTTAAGCTAGCCGGGTGCTTAGGTGCCTTACTCTGTCAGTTTTGCTTAATCTTAGGATCTCGTAGTAATTTGTTTTCTGTTTAATTTTCCCTGCTACAATTTCTGTTAGGAGGTGTCCATCTTTTTCTCCCAGTCCCTAGATCTTGTAGGGATTCCTCCCTCGCAATTATAGGTCTTCGTTCAGACTAGCTGAGGACTTTAGCGGGTCTGGTCGCAGGATCAGGTTCCCCGTTACATCGTAGGGATCCAGCTCAGTCCTATTGTAGGGACAAAGTTCCCATCTTTCCTTAGTGCTTGTAGCAGTTCATAACACTCAGCTCCAGGCAAGAGGTCGATAGGACAGGCATAGGGGCGATGAGGTGGAAGAGTCTCCGCAGCCTTCTTCGAGAAAACGTCAGCATAAGACCAATAGACCTTGGAAGAGGAGAGAGGTCTATGGGTATCTCAGTGGTGTTGACCTGCACGCTGTCCCTAATGCATCTGCCTTTACATAAATTACCCCAACCCAGAATTCTCCCTGAAGACCACTCAATATGGGAGAGTGGTGGTGGAGCCTGGGTAATCCTAACAAAACCTTATCTATACCCTCATGGAGGATAAAAAATGATATATTCTCCTGATGGGAAGGAGATATAGACAAGGTCAGTGGACAGACTGATAGGTGATTTGTGTGGGCAGAATTGCTCTGTTCAACACCCATACCGATACTGGTTCAGCCAGCAACACCAAAGGCATGGTGTGGCGAGAAGCAAAGGAGGACGACATAAAATTCTCCTCTGCCCCAGAATCCACACACAGCTTGACGGGTAGGGTGGTAGAACCGTGGGTAATTATCCCCTTGAGGAGCACTTTAGGGGCAAAACTCATGGCGTCCAGTGACCCTGTTCCTACGGTTACTGGGCACGACCGTTTATTCAGCCGCTGTGGACATCGGTTGGCAAAATGTCCCTGCTGCTGGCAAATATAACAAATCGGGGATGGACGAGTGACCAGAGATTTAGATCCAACGATTGCACCAACCTCCCCATTCCCATTTTTGTAAAGTCTAAATGTCTTCGGATACTTTTGCATATGACCCTGCTACTAGTTCCAGTATACTGTCACAAGTAACTGGTTCAAATGAGTTCCTCAAAACCCCAGTACAGGTATTGAGAACCAGAGATTTTGAGAAGGAGAAAAGAAAACTCATATCCTATGACCTCCATTGCACAACTTTGGCGGAATATCATAGACAAAACAAAATCCCGAGGGGGCTTAGATGCAACCTCCGCCCTACTCTCTTCTCGGATAACCCCGATTATTGCGAGAAATACAAGAGAATACTCAATAAGTGCTCCCTAGACATAATCATTCTCACCATAGAACACCTCCAAAAGGCTATAGTGGATATTAAACAAAATATCCAGGCTATCGAGACTCAGCTCTCAACTACCTTAGCCTCCTCAGATTGGGCAATTCTTAAGACGAAAACAGAGAGATCACTGGCAGATCATTTAAAAACACTTCAGGAACGCAAAAGGAGCAAATTCCAGAGGGATTCTGAGGATTATTCAAACAATCGAGTGTACCGATGGGCGGACTCCTTTACGCCTTCCAATACCTGGCGCAGACCTCGTCGCCCACGGAGAGATGGATCGTACAGCTCGGGAAGCGATTCCTCCATTGCTTCAGGACAAAATCGTTTTTTGTCCAAGGGCCACAGGAGAGGACCCCCAGACATAGACCGGCCAGACGAGCAAGGCGAAAGAATGACCACCCGGTCACAGGTGAGGCACCAAACTTAGTGGTCAACATCTCCGACCACCTCCTTTCCCCATTGGAACTCTCGGTCTTACAGAAGGGGCTCTCCTTTTGTCCTACCCCGTTTTGGGATTCCTTTCAATTGAAAAAGGACTTGGAACGTTTCTACAGGTCCGTTAGATTGAAGACACACTTCGGACTATCACCCATCTCTGCGACTGAACCATCCTCTGCGTCAGCACCTGATCTATCCATCAGTGACTTCAACTTGTTTAATCGTAGCAATTATTGTCCTCCCCGTACTTACCATGCGGCTGAGACTTTTATCTCACTTGTAGACCGTGATATAGATGCAATTATACAACCAAACGTCTAGGCCTATTTCCAGTACGGTCTAATTTTTCCTCTAATGAGAAGCAAGCGTTGTCAGCATTACAAAACAACACGGGGATCTTGATTAAACCAGCGGATAAAGGGGGAGCGATAGTGGTCATGAACCGCTATCAATATGTTGATGAGGTAAAACGACAACTATCAGATACCAATACGTATGGCATCCTTTCCTATGATCCGGTCTTTGACATTAGGAGAAAAATCCAGCAAACCACTGAATACTACTATCTGCGCCAGGTCATTGACAAAAAGACCGTTACCTTCCTCAACAATCCACACCCCATCACCCCAGTTTTCTATGTATTGCCTAAAATACATAAATCACTTACCAATCCCCCTGGTAGACCCATAGTGGCCTCCACGGACTCCATCTTGTCCCCTCTATCCATATTCCTTGAAAAGATCATGACACCGCTTATCAAAACAACTAGAGCTTTCCTACTGGACACAGGGCATTTTTTGAATGTTATCCGACAACTTGATTCAATACCTCCCAACAGTATTTTAGTCACCATGGATGTTAATAGTCTTTACACCTCAATCCAACATGAGCATGGCATTGTAGCTACCAAACATCTCTTAGACCAATCTGACATGACTGCAGATTCGGTTCAACTTTGCCTAGATCTGCTTAAACTGGTGCTATACGAAAACTACTTTCTATACGAGGACACATTCTATGTCCAGAAACAGGGTACCGCGATGGGCGCTAACATAGCGCCCGCCTATGCAAATGCTTTCATGAATTTTTTCGAGATTTCACATATTTTCGACAATGAGCTCTTCTACAGTATGCCCTTGAATATCATCGGTACATAGATGATATCTTTATGATCTGGACAGGCACTCCCATCACTCTCCATGCATTCCACTTATACCTTAACTCTATTCTCCCTGAATTACAGTTCACCATACACTCAAACACGACTTCAGTACCTTTCCTAGATACCCTGGTCCTCAAAGACACTAATGGAATCTCTCGACGGACCTCTACCGCAAACCCACTGACTGTAACAGTCTGCTTCATTATAGCAGCTGTCACCCCAGGAACACCCGTGACAGTCTACCCCGTTCACAATATAAAAGAATTACACGGATCGTATCAGATCCTAATACTCTTACGGAGAGATTGGATACTATGACCAACAAGTTTCAAGAAAGGGGATACCCACGGTCTCTACTTGATAAGGAGAAGATTCTGTCATTAGCACCCAGATCTCCATCCCCAAGTCCTAAGGCCACAGAGAGAATTCCATTTGTACATACCTTTCATCCCCTCATGCCAAAAGTGTACTCGGTCATTAGGAAGCATTGGCCTCTACTAACTCGCTCATACCCTGATCTGGACTCCTTTAGAGAACCTACACTTATGTGTACTAAAAGACCACGCAATATCAAAGACAAACTGGTCAGAGCAGATATAGGGAGCACACGCCCTATCACCAGTCAAACACTCCTCGCTCCTAGACGGAATGGCACCTTCCCTTGTTTGAACTGTGCATCCTGCTCTAACATCATTAAATCAGTCAGTATTACCCACCCCAGGACTGGCAAAACCTACCCCATCCACGGTTTCTTCACATGTAATACTAATTTTGTGGTATACCTGATTAAATGTCCGTGTGGATTGCTATATGTGGGGAAACTACACAACATATTAAGGACAGAATAGCTAGCCATAAATCCACGATTAGATGTGGTAAAAACTGGTTACCACTACCGGACCACTTCTCTAATATGAGACACACTGTGGCTCAGCTCAAGTACCAGATTATAGAACACGTCCCCCGTCCAAGACGGGGTGGGAACCATGTCGGTTTACTCAAATCTCGTGAATCATATTGGATACATAAATTAGACACTCTGGCCCCTAAAGGCCTTAATAGAGAAATAGATTGGTTGTCATAATGCTATACTAATCTCCTTCATATTGTCACAGACCCGTTAAATCTTATTACTGTAGGTGAGTTGTATTCTTACCCCCCTAGGAATTGTCTGTCACTATAGTCATGTATTGTATATATCGCCTCTTATATATGATTGACATGTAAAATTCACAGTACTCTGTAGTTCTCATTTTTCTGCCTTACTATATGTGACCCATGCGCTTGATCCAGTGCCTCTTATTTCATTATCTATTTTGTATTATTTGTTATTTTTGTTCTTTCCCTCTTTGTGCTTTCCTAGCTCTCCTCCTATTGGCGCCTTTATGGCCCATCTGCAATTATCTTTCTGTTGCCCACCTTTTTATCCTTCTTACTAACATTGCACCTATATGCTTTATTTTCGGTACCACATAACATCATAATATTCCTGTCTCCGCTTTAAAAGCTGGATTTAAGAGACTTCAACAGCCTTAACAGACCCCATCTGACCCATTTTAGTGTTTTTAACCTTATACTATAGTTCCTATTCATCATCATTTACTCCCATTCATCACATGACGCCTGCGCAGCACACATTTACAGTGACGCGACGTCACTTCCGGTCAGGACCCTCCACTTCCGGTTTTAGCAAACCAGGAAGTATAAACAGGCGCCAATGCTCATTTCTATAGCGCATCCACACAGGGCACAGCGCGGGAGCGCTGCCCATAGAGACTCTGCTTCTTCAGGTATTTACTGGCTACCATTTAGCCTTCCACACCGAGGACCTTTTTGCAGTCTTTTTTGACCACCATGATGATTTTCTTTCAGCGCCAGCCACTATCACTGACCGTTAACTGCCATCACATATTGATGCCCTTTGTGCTTTCCTCATTCCAGGTACCTTCTATTACTGACCTCACATTTTTACACATTATCCCTTATTCAATTTTCATTTTTTTGTAGTATCAGCATATGATCTCTTTATGGGACTGCCTATCTGCTTATACCTTAATTAGCTGTCCTCATTACAGGTAGTTACCTCCCCCCTTTTTACACTCTGGGGGATCCCTCCGGCTTTTAATATATACTACCACTACTACAAGTACTCACACTACTCTCTGCATATTGTTGTATCTATCACCTTCTTTTTTCTGGGCTTCCTCCTCTAGTGACCTATCTGGACTCAACTATATTTATGTCTTCATTTACCTTATATTCTATCATTATAGCCATACGAAATTATCAACTTGGTTCCTCTAATACTTTCTCATACTCTGGCACTGGACATTTGTGAGGTAACTATTCATTGTGTTTGATCTACTCATTTTTTCCAAGTGACTGTACTTATCAAATACTCCATGTCCGTTTTGCTGACTGTTGTATATATGCTCTCCATTTTTTGTTATTTTCTATGTTTTCTATCCTCTATTGGGATACATGTATATATTTTTATTTATCTGTATTTTTTCAATTTTTATTTTTCTTGTTCTTATGCTATGCTTTTGTCTTACAGCGATGTTTTGATAAAGGCTCGGTTGGAGCCGAAACGTTAAAGATCGCTTTTTCCTTTTTGTCCTAATGTGTTGCCTAAGTTTGTAATAAATACACAACCTTCAAGCATTATATTTTGTCTCCCAGAGTGCAGTGTATTCATCATCCAGAGATTTAGATCCTGCAGAAGCAACCTCCTGAAGGTTGGGTGCCTGAACAGGCGACTCCAGAGGGGTGGCGAAGGTAGGAGCCAACCGGACACTCTGCCTACACTGGGCTCGTTCCAGCCTCCGCTCGTGGAAGCGGAGGTCGACGCGGGTGGAAATAGCGATAAGCTTCTCCAGTGTGGCAGGAATCTCCCTGGTAGCCAAGGCGTCTTTCACATGACCCGCCAGTCCTCTCCAGAACACGGGAATGAGGACTTTACCAGGCCAATCTAATTCCGAGGCCAGAGTCCGAAATTGGACAGCAAAATGGCTGACCAAAGCCGAACCCTGGGTACTTGCCAGCAGTTGGAGTGCCGTATCGTGGGTGACCTGAGGTCCTAGAAAAACCTTTTTCAGAGCCTCCAGAAAATGAGAAGCGCTCTGCACCACACGGTCGTCGCACTCCCACAGCGGCGTTGCCCACTCCAACGCTCTGCCCGACAGAAGAGCTATCACAAAGCCCACTTGTGCCCGATCCGTGGGGAAACGTGCAGCCAGAAGCTCGAGGTGTATGGAGCACTTACTCACGAATCCCCGACATTGTTTGCTGTCACCAGCAAACTTGACTGGAAGTGGAAGGTGGGACAATGTAGGGACAGAGGTGGCAGAGGACAAACTGGCTGCAGCTACGCTAGCAGCCTGAACAGTGACTGCGGTAACATCCACAGCTGAGGTTGTGCGCTCAAGAGCCGCCAACCTAACCTCCAGCTGCTGGATGTACAGCTGTAAACGCTGTTCATCCGCCATTTTACTAGCCAGACCCTGGCGCTAATATTATGTTAGTGTCTGCGGAACGCACCAAATATAAGATGTGGAGAGGTGCGTTCGCAGCCCGGGGTCCACCGTGCAAGCGGAGCCTGCTGCTAGTAAAATGCACAAGAAGCGAACTCTGTTATCCCGCAGAGTTGCCAAAATAAACGCCGTAACGTGCTGTGGCAATATGTTCAAACTCTGATAATCCACAGAGCCGCTAGAAGGAGTGCCGCAGCGCTATATGGCGATGTGTGCGAACTCACTTAACACAAATGAGTCGCAAAATAAACACTCTAGGGCGCTGTCTAGCGTTGAAAGCGAACCCTGTTACGTCACAGAGCCGCTGAGACAAACTTCTGTGTCCTGTCAGGCACCCAGGTATACAGTGAACAGCTAAGCGAACATAGAACGTGATCATGCGCTAATGTCCTCGCGGGAGTCACCCGCAATCTATGGCGTCTGAACGCCAGGCCCTGAATACAGCAATCAAACTCCTCACCGGTTATGCCGGAAATCTAGGGCATCTAGGACACCGACCCTGACCAGCTAGCATACCAAACTCCTCACCGATTAAGTCGGTATTCTAGGGGCTTATTTCAGCCGGGCCCTAACCACACACACGCATGACCACACTGGCGCTAAGCATATAACGATTGATATTAGCGCATGGCGGCCCAGCCATGCCACCCTTTTATAGCAACAGCTACAGGACCTGCAAGAAACAAGGACCAATGAGAAACTGTTCCAAACACATGTAGTTTCAGGACCTTCCTGGCGGACCAATAGGAGCTGCTGCAGTACCTGACCATGTGACCCCTGATCTCCAATGAGAGATCTTACCCTGGGCATGCTCAGAAGGGGAAACGCAGGACTTCGTCCCAAAGACGTCTGCTCCAGCACTGGCTATAATAGCAGATCCAGGAGAGGCAGCAGCAAGTCTCTGCATAGTACTGGAATGGGCAAGATGCTGGGACCGACGTCTCTGCTGAGCAGGCTCCACTGCGGCCGGAGATGAATGGGGGACCACAACGGGACTGGTTCGAGACTCCCCTTGTGCAGCAGTGGGAACTCGAACCCTAACAGTGTGTTCCTCTGTATTTTCGATAACCAGCCAGGCAAAGCAGACAGCTGTCAGCTTTAGCAAGATTGGTTATCAAGAATGGAGGCTTCCCCATGCTGTTTTTTTTTTTAATTATTCAAATAAATAATAAAAAAAAATGGCTTGGGGTTCCCCCCATTTTTGACAACTAGCCTTGTTAAAATGATCATAGTAAGGGCTAGGGGCTGCAAAAGGAAAGCTAAATAGGGGTAAGAGCAGGACAATTGAGCTGCAAACAAATGTGGATTGGGAAATCACTTAAAGTAACATAGAATTAAAAAAAGTATTATACTCTTGAACCAGTAGGCAGAGGTCCAAGTGGAAGAAAAGGTGGAGGTGAAGATTTAAGAGGCAAAGGAGGAGGAGTTAGCCAACCCTGTTATGTTCTGTTTTATTTTTTTAGGGGGGTACTCTGAAAACAGGCTCTGTGAGGGCACATTGCATTCCGGCAGTGTAATAATTTGCCAGACACTCTGTCGATATGCAGGCCATGAAATACTCTGCACATTTTTGGAATGCAAAGGTTGAGGAGAGCAACAAATAGGGTATGTGGCTGTGTTACTGCTGGTGGTGGTGAAGCTGCTGCAGTGAGAGAGAGGACGTGGTCGATCTGTATCTAATACGCGCCCAAATGAAATACCTTCCCCTGGTGCATGCAGGCGACATGATGCTCTGTGTAATTTTGTAGGCCCAAGTACTGCTGGATCAAAGGTGAGCCAAGAAAAAGTAGAGTTTGTTTAAGATTGGATGGCTGAGAGCGCTTTCAGTTCCTTCGCTTTGTTTTCCACCCAGTCCCCTGCAGAAAGCTCAGACTTTGCACCAGCAGACTGTGGGCATCTGCCCTCCACTTCAACCCATTGGAAATCAAGTAAGCAGTCTGAGCCCCAAGTCAAGAAGGAGTCACTTCTGCTTTTTGATGACTCTGCTGGCTGTGGTTCCATGGGCCATCCACCAGGCCCTGCCCCACAAGTGGAAGAGATAGTGTGCACTGTTGCCCAACCACTTGTTCTGTTTGAGGATACATACGTGGGAGGAGTAATGCAATTGGTCATTAGTCCACCAAAGCACATCTCTGATGGAGATGAAGAAACACAGGTGCCAACTGCTTCAGGTTTCTGCTGTGTGTAGACTGGCAAAGAGGGCACAGGTGAGTATTAGAGATGAGTGAACCTTTCAAGGTTCAGATCAGTTCGGATTTGCTGAACAGACCACCAAACAGTTCACCAAACAGTTGTTCGAACATATACCTCAAATTAGCACATACTGCAATAGCGTGAGATCAATACATGACACCAAAAACGACACCATCGCCTAGTTTGCCCAATCTGCAACTGAGGTGTAAAAGTTAGGTGATCTACACTTTCAGGGCTTATCCGTCAGGGCACCACCAACAGCACTGAAGACAGGTTCTGAGAGAACGCTGGCTGCCAGGCATGACAAAACCTCCAGGGCGTGATAGGCGAGCTCAGATCACTCTTCTATTTTTGAAGACCAAAATGCAGACGGGCCCAAACCCTCCCCTGATGGCATTGATATTGAGCTCTATATACTCCTGCACCATCCTCTCTAGTTGTTCACAACATGTCAGATTTGTACTAGGTTCTGCTGGTGCACGGGCTAGTCTAAAGAAATATGTTAAACAACTTACAGAAATTGCTTATGCCACTTACACTGCTGCTAATGCTTTTGTGATGACTCTTTAGGGTGAGTTTCCACGGTCAGGAAACGCTGCGTGTTTGGCGCTGTGCGCTGGCGCAGCGCTAAACACGCAGCGTCCAGATGTTACAGCATAGTGGAGGGGATTTCAAGAAATCCCGTCTCCACTATGCGTAACAATACGCAGGTGGCAAACCTGCGTAAACGGACATGCGGCGCGTCTTTTTAGACCGCAGCATGTCCTCGCGTATTGCGGCGACGGTGCGTCGCCGCAACAGAATTAACACAGGGCTATGTAGCCCTGCGCTCTTTCCGGAGGTGTTCCGGAGGTGTCCTGAACACCTCCGGAAAGATCGCGCGTCAGAAAGGGGGCGGGGCTTAGACGGAGCGGAATTTCCGCTCCGTCCAAAGCGCTATGGTTCCGGACCGTGGAACCATAGCCTTAATGTTCCTGGGGTTGGAGGACTAGAACAGGGATGCAAACTGCGTACCTAACTGCTGTCTTGGCACACAGTGTGCATCCCAGTTCTAGACATCCAACCCCGGGAACATCAAGGAGTCATCACAAAAACAAGGAGACAGGTAGGGCAACTCAGTATTTTACAGGGGCATGCACCTCCCTGTGCTATCTACATTTTTTTGTTTCTTGGTGATGGTGTTTGCTTTCCCGTTAAGTATATATTTGATATTTTATTGATGTGACTTAAAAGTTATATTTTAACTAGTGTTGAGCGATACGATACCGCAAGTATCGGGTATCGGCCGATATTAGCTGTTTCGGCCTTTCGATACTTAGTTCCGATATTTTCCATATATCGTATACCGGAATCGGAAGTTCCCATAATTCTTTGAGAGGCAATGTGATTTTAGTCAGCCAATGAGGAATCCTAAGAAGTGTGGGCACATCCTGTACTGCTGCGGTCATGTTAACTAATGGCATGGCTGTGATTGGATGCTGAAATGATGTCAGAATGCACTATAAAAGGCGCCGCCGCCATTTTAGCGTCACTGTGCTGTGAATTCAGTAAGGGACAGAACGCTGCTGTGCTGACTCTGAGGGACAGTTAGAGATTGCGATTTAGTGTACTGTGCTGTAGGCAGGCTAGCACCAACCGCTGTGTAAAGCTTCCTTTTGCCTGCAGTGTTGTTTTAACAGCTCTGCAAGGTGTGTGTGAGTGCAGGTGACGCTGCAGTTTGCTCTGTAGGCATCTGCACGTGTCACTCACAGACTCTTTTTTTTTTCTTCAGTGTAATTCTTGCTGCTCCATGCAATTTAACTATTAGTGTGACGCGCTTCCATCCGTATCCAATACATTGGTTGCAAACACTATAGAAGTAGACAAAGGAGTAGCCTTTCACAGATTGTGAACAGTTGTGTTTCAGTGTTCACTTCAGTCTGTGTTTTTTATTTTTTGAGTGCACATCACGCTCCAGTTACTTGTTCAAGCACTGCTGCTTGTACTCTGCTGAGCGTGTCTCAGTGCCTCATCCTTTTCATTTCTCTCCAATTGGTTCTGCTCCATTCCATTTAAAATAAATATAATCTATTAGTGTGACGCGCTTCCATCCGTATCCAATACATTGGTTGCAAACACTATAGAAGTAGACAAAGGAGTAGCCTTTCACAGATTGTGAACAGTTGTGTTTCAGTGTTCACTTCAGTCTGTGTTTTTTATTTTTTGAGTGCACATCACGCTCCAGTTACTTGTTCAAGCACTGCTGCTTGTACTCTGCTGAGCGTGTCTCAGTGCCTCATCCTTTTCATTTCTCTCCAATTGGTTCTGCTCCATTCCATTTAAAATAAATATAATCTATTAGTGTGACGCGCTTCCATCCGTATCCAATACATTGGTTGCAAACACTATAGAAGTAGACAAAGGAGTAGCCTTTCACAGATTGTGAACAGTTGTGTTTCAGTGTTCACTTCAGTCTGTGTTTTATTTTTTGAGTGCACATCACGCTCCAGTTATTTGTTCAAGCACTGCTGCTTGTACTCTGCTGAGCGTGTCTCAGTGCCTCATCCTTTTCATTTCTCTCCAATTGGTTCTGCTCCATTCCTTTAAAATAATATAATCTATTAGTGTGACGCGCTTCCATCCGTATCAATACATTGTTGCAAACCTATAGAAGTAGACAAAGGAGTAGCCTTTCACAGATTGTGAACAGTGTGTTTCAGTGTTCACTTCAGTCTTGCGTAATAACCACACTTAGGCCTTATAACTTTCTGACTTTCTTTATCAATCTACCAGATGAAGAAGGCAGGAGTAAAGCACGTGTCGTGGCCGTGGAGTTTCAGCAGGGAGAGGACGTGGGGATTCTGTGGCTGCTGCCGCCCTCAGTGACACAGCATCCACCAGTTTTACCCATGAGCGTTCCTTTATGCGCACTTTGGTAGGAGCTCGGCGTGCCCCCCTGCTGCGGGAAGAACAAATTGAAGCCGTTGTTGGTTGGATGGCAGCCAATGCATCGACTTCAATTCCTTCCACCTCCTCTCAGGAACACAACACTGTTGAGCAACCATCTGTCTGTTCACCGCCTGTCAAATTGCCCAGGCAGTCAGAGAGTTCTGTACAGGAGCCAGCTGAGTCTCTGCTTCTGTTCTCAGAATCTGTTGGCTCGCAAACACGGGCACAGGCAAGCAGCATTCTGCAATTTGAAGAAGAGGGAGTATGCAGTGATGCGCAACAGCTGTGTCTCTCTCAATCTGAAGAGGCGGGTGAGCCAGTGCCGATGGACAGCACACCGCAGAACGCATCTTATGATGATGATGAGACTCAGGTGCCAGGTTTTGTGGAGCATGGTGCTGCCCAGACCATCCAACAGCAGCAGGTGTTGGAAGAGGGTAGTGGAGATGATGAAGTCCGAGACCCAACATGGCGTGAGCAACAGGAAGGTGGTGGGAGCAGCTCTGAGGAAGAGATTGGCCCAACGGTAGAAAGAGGAGGGAGAGGTAGGCTGCAGACTCGCTTGCCTGTAGCCTCCAGTTTGGCACCTGTTGGGAGCAGTTCTCTTAGAAATGTCAAAATTGGCGCTCCCATGACTTGCACTGCGTGGTCCTTTTTTGACAGACTTGTAGATGATATTTGCTATGTTCAATGCAAGCTGTGTAAGCAAAAAGTTAAAAGAGGTAAAAATATCAGTAACCTGAATACCACAAATATGTGGAAACATGTACGGACAAAGCACATAGCTGAGTTACAAAGACACACTGGAGATGTAGGCCAACCTACAGCAGCACCTACATCTTCAGGTCGTGTTGGAGCCTCTACCTCCAGCTCACACACACCTGGTTCGGCTTCCTCACAGGATCTCCATGGAAGAACCTCGGTCACTGTTGTCCATAGACAAACTGTTATTCCACCCACAGCAGCAAGTTCACAGTCATCATCACACTCCCAGACCACAAAACAGCCATCGGTACCACAGGCATGGGATAAAAGACGGCCATACTCGGCAAACCATCCACGAGCACAGGCTCTGAATGCTGGCATTGCAAAACTCCTGTCCCTTGAAATGCTGTCATTCAGGCTGGTGGAGACTGACAGTTTCAGGAACTTTATGGCATTGGCAGTCCCACAATATAATGTGCCAAGCCGATTTTATTTCAGCAGGCAAGCCGTCCCTACTCTGCAAAAACATGTCGAGGGAAACATTAAACATGCGCTACTAAACGCCGTCAGTAGCAGGGTCCACCTGACCACCGATGCGTGGACCAGTACCCATGGCCAGGGACGATACCTTTCCCTCACTGCCCATTGGGTCAATGTTGTGGAGCCGGGTACAGATCTTGCGAGTGGCGCTGTACGTGTTCTGCCAACTCCAAGGATTGCAGGAATCCAGTCTGTACACATTGATTCCTCCTCCTACTCCAGTTCCTCAGAATCATCGCTGCACGAGCCGTCACGGTATACCTCCACATGGACCCGTGAACGCTTACCTGTTGCGACCGATATGAGCACAGCCGTGGCCAAACGTCAACAGGCCGTCCTGAAATTAATTTCCATGGGGAATCGAAGCCACACAGCGCAGGAGCTCTGGGATGCCATCAAGCAGGAGAGCGACGTGTGGTTTTTGTCAGCTAATCTCCAGCCAGGCTTGGTAGTGTGTGACAATGGCCGAAATCTGGTGGCAGCTCTGGGCCTTGGCAACCTCACTCACATACCATGTCTGGCACATGTGCTCAATTTGGTCGTGCAGAGTTTTTTGAGGGACTATCCGGATCTTGATGCACTGCTGCACAAGGTCCGCCTAGAGTGCGCTCACTTGCGACGTTCCAGCATGGCCAGATCGCGCATTGCAGCTCTGCAAGTCAGATTTCGCCTTCCTGAACATCGCATCATATGTGACGTACCCACCAGGTGGAATTCCACGTTACATATGTTGGAGCGGTTGTGTGAGCAGCAGCCAGCAGTAAAGGAGTATCAGCTGCAACAGGCGCAATCAACTCGCAATTTGCGCCGTTCACACTTCACCACTACTGAGTGGGCCTCTATGAAGGACATCTGCGACGTTTTGCGTGCGTTTGATGTCTCAACGCGGATGGCGAGTGCAGATGATGCACTAGTCAGCATGACTGTCCCCCTTATCTGCCTGCTTCAGAAATCACTGAAAGCACTAAAGGAAGAGGTTTTGGAAGAGGTGGAGGATGAGGAGTCACAAATTCAATTACCTTCAGGACAGTCATCGCAACGTGGTTCCTCACAAAGGGCTGGGCAGGGCTCACTTTGTGAGGAGGATGAGGAGGAGGAGGAGGAGTCAATGGAGGAGGAAGAAATCCCTACAGAGGGAGGTACACAACGCTCTAGTCAGTATGTAGAGCGAGGGTGGGGTGATGCAGAGGAGGCAGAGATGACGCCTCTTCCAGAGGACAGCCTTTGTTGGCCAGTTGGGAGTCTGCAGCACATGGTTGATTTCATGCTTCAGTGCCTGAGAAACGACCGCCGCATCGCCCACATTCTCACCACGTCAGATTATTGGGTGTACACCCTCCTAGACCCTCGCTACCGGGACAACTTACAAACCCTCATCACACCGGTGAACCGGGACCGTAAAATTCAGGAGTACCAAGACACACTGGTGCAATCCATACTGTTGTACATTCCAGCCGAGAGAGCTGCTGCTGCTGCTACTGCTTTACAAAGCAGCTCTGTGCGTCGAGGCAGTGTAGACACCTCTACAACAAGAGGGAGCACAAGCAGCGCCTCTGCACAGGGCAAGAGCTGTATGTTACAAATGTGGCAAAGTTTTGTGACAGCGCCAGCAAGGTCTACACCATCCGAGACGGCTCCAGTCACCAGGAAGAAACGTTTCTGTAAGATGGTGACAGACTACTTGGCTTTCCCTCTAAGTGTACTCCCAGATGCCTCTTCCCCTTTCAAATTTTGGGTCTCTAAGTTGGATACATGGCCAGAGCTTAGCCAATATGCATTGGAGGTGCTGGCTTGCCCTGCTGCCAGAGTATTATCTGAGCGCGTCTTTAGTGCTGCAGGTGGTGTAGTAACAGACCGTCGCATGAGACTATCCTCAGAGAATGTAGACCGGCTTACTTTTCTGAAAATGAACAAGGCATGGATCTCATCTGAATTTGCCTGTCCTTTTCAGATTAAATAACTGTTTGGCAACGTTTTCCATGTCTCCTGTTATGTTCATCTTTCTACCACCTGAACTCTACTCCCTGGGCTACAACACCGCCATTTGTTGCTCGTAAGTAATTGGCAGGGGTACTGACTCCTGGCCAGCCTGGTTACAGCACGACAGCTGTTTCCTGGCAGTGTGAACGTCAATTATCCTCCAATAAGTTGTGCTGTCGTGTTGCATTCGGGTTAGCCGACTCTATGGTGCCTGCAGTTTAGGTGATTCCTATGTGTGCTGTGGGATATGTAAATAAAGGCTGTTTCCATTGTGACAATAGGACAAGCACCCACTGTAGGACTGTATGATTCGGTAACTGCGGACGGCTTGCGTCCTGTCAACTTACATTTTCATGGGTGCGTTCTGCTACCCATCCGGGGTCCAGTACCGTCAACTGGTTCTCCCCAGTGCCTTTGGCCTAGGTGCCTCCATCTCCGTATCCGAGTTCCACCAACGTCTGCTGGTCCTTGGTAGTGCTTTGGAGCACAGGTACCTCCTGCTTAGTAACCGTGTCACAGTAACGTCAGCTGGTACTCGGTTGTGACATTGCCTCTTTTCCTTCTGCTACCCGTCCGGGGTCCAGTACCGTCAACTGGTTCTCCCCAGTGCCTTTGGCCTAGGTGCCTCCATCTCCGTATCCGAGTTCCACCAACGTCTGCTGGTCCTTGGTAGTGCTTTGGAGCACAGGTACCTCCTGCTTAGTAACCGTGTCACAGTAACATCAGCTGGTACTCGGTTGTGACATTGCCTCTTTTCCTTCTGCTACCCGTCCGGGGTCCAGTACCGTCAACTGGTTCTCCCCAGTGCCTTTGGCCTAGGTGCCTCCATCTCCGTATCCGAGTTCCACCAACGTCTGCTGGTCCTTGGTAGGCGCTTTGGAGCACAGGTACCTCCTGCTTAGTAACCGTGTCACAGTAACGTCAGCTGGTACTCGGTTGTGACATTGCCTCTTTTCCTTCTGCTACCCGTCCGGGGTCCAGTACCGTCAACTGGTTCTCCCCAGTGCCTTTGGCCTAGGTGCCTCCATCTCCGTATCCGAGTTCCACCAACGTCTGCTGGTCCTTGGTAGTGCTTTGGAGCACAGGTACCTCCTGCTTAGTAACCGTGTCACAGTAACGTCAGCTGGTACTCGGTTGTGACATTGCCTCTTTTCCTTCTGCTGCCCCTCCGGGTTCCAGCACAGTCAGCTGGTCCTCGTTACTTCCATTGTCTCTTGCTCCATCTGATACCCGTCCAGGTTCCAGTAACGTCAGCTGGTTCTCGGAAATTAGACGACCTTAAAGACCACCCAGCCAGAAGAAGATGACAACAACAAGGACGACGAGCATGAAGCCAACCAGCCTGAACACCATCACAAAGAAAAAATAAAAGATTACCCAGAAGAAGATCAACAACAGGACAAAGAAGGTTAAGACAAACTACAAGATACAGAACAAGAGACAGAAGAACAATAAGCAGAAGATCAAAAAGCAGAAGAACATGAAGTATAAGACCAAAATGAAGAGCAAAATATATGCTCTAAATTCTAAGCAGAAGAAGACTAAGCAGTGTATGGGGGTGAGTCCGTTCCTCCTCGTGGTGCCCCTGGAAAATGCCTGCTGCTGCAGGCTAAACTGAACACGGACAAATACTGTTGTAATTTAAATCTTTTGTGACAGCAAGAACGGAAGGATGAACAATTCATACTTTTACAGATTACAAGTACAGGAATCTCTGTCACAAATAAGAATGTGATGAAGAAGATGAAGAGGAAGAAGATGAAGAATTTGAATATGAAGAAGATTAATAGTTTAATAATAACAATATGAGTAATGTAAACAAAAACATGAATAGCAAGAAGTTTAAGAAGAAGATTAAGAAGGTGAAGATGAAGAATAATTTGATGAGAAAGATGATGCTGCTGAAGATTATGAAGGAGAAAGTGTGGCACTGGCAAAAGTTAAAAAGGTGAAGAGCATGGAAGTTGTGAAACATACATATTTGCCAAAATAGAAAAAAGGTTAACAACATTGTCAATTTGTTCGTCAATCCAAACGTATTTCCAAAAAAAAATATATTAATGCTATTCCAATGCATTGGGTTAAACATGTATGCCTTTATTGTCTCCTCAACCTCCCCAATACATTCTACATTACTCTTTGTTGTTTTCCTTCATGTACAATTAACCAACAAGGCAAGAATGGTTTTTTTTAATGTCGATATTTGGTTCCCATAGACTTACATGGGACTTCCGGTATCGGAATCGGATATCGACGATATTTAGTGATATCGGCGATACCATTCCGATCCGAAATTTTTAGATATCGAGCAGTATCGCTCAACACTAATTTTAACTTTAAAAAGTTTAGAGTTCTACAGTAAGCTTGTTTATTCCTACTCTTACTATTTATCCTATTTGATACTGTGAATACATTCGGAAAAAGTACTCTTTCTTAGAGAAGTAATGGTGACTGGGCAACTGATACTAGGGGACTGTGACAGCCATCAACTTTCTGAAACCGTCTGCATGCACCAGGTGTGAAGGCAGCATTTCCATCGCCAACAGATTGGAGATGGTGGAGTTCAAGCTTTTAGCTTTGCCATGTGTAGGAGGAAACATTCTTTTACGTGACCACAATTCACTTTCATCACCAGCTCTAGCACAGGTGTGTAAGATGCCCAAGCAAGGTACTCATGGGCGAGCTCTGGTCCCCACTCACTCCGGCATCTGACAGACAAGCTGTCTCTCAGTCCCGGTGTGCTGCTGTGTATGTGGTGCTTTCCACTTACTTGTGGCCAATAGGCCTGTTCTGAATCCAGGAATCCCTCTTCTGGAATCAGGGAAGCAAACAGTCCAGGAGACACGTGGTTTATGAAAACCAAACTTTTACTGAAAGAATAGCAGTTTGTACAATATTTACAAACAGGTTTAAAGGATAAGGGCCAATGGGTTGTCATCTTTCCCACCGGTACCGGATACAACTTTAGCCCTGCTTCTCGGGACAGGTGGCATATTCCCCTTTCTGGCTTTCCTTGTCCTAGGGGATCTTCCTCACCTCTAGCAGCATTTCTGGATTGTGATATATTCCACAACATGTAGTCTGAGTCCATCTTTCTATCTAGCTTCAAAAGCTGAGTGTGTCCCTTTCCTGACGTCCAACTCGAGGTTGACCTTGGCCATTAGACGAAATCACACAAAAGGTATTTACAGCAATCTGCTGTCTTGAATATTGAGCTTGCCTCTTCCTTAGCAGCCTACTATCCCTGCTGCATCTGTACTCCTGCACTAACTCACTGTCACTTCCTGCCTCTGTCTCTAACACTCAGTTCCCCCCTCCCATCTGGATTGGTCACTACAGTTAACCCTTTGCCAGCTAACTGCAGCCCATAGGGATATTCTACCTGTACCACATAGAAGTACATAAACACATTTAACACTTGGGGGTTGACGTTTTTAACTGTACCATTTTGGGGACATGACATTTTTTGATCGCTTTTTATTACGATTTTTGGGAGGCAGAATGAACAAAAACTAGCATTTCATGAATTTCTTTCAGGGGGCGTTTATACCATTCCACGTGTGGTAATATTGATAAAGCGGTTTTATTCGTTGGGTTACTGTGATTACAGCGATACCTCATTTATATCATTTTTTATGTTTTGGCGCTTTTATACACTAAAAACAATTATATATAAAAAATAATTATTTTTGCATCACTTTATTCTGCGAGCTATAACTTTTTTAGTTTTTCGCTGATGATGCCCTATGGCGGCTCGTTTTTTGCTGGACAAGATGATGTTTTCAGCGGTGCCATGTTTATATATATTCGTCTTTTTGTTCGCATTTTATTCCTCTTTTTGTTCGGCGGTATGATGATAAAGCATTGGGTTTTTTTTTGTTTTTTTAAGGGGTTCACTAAAGGAGTTAACTAGTGGGACAGTTTTATAGGGCGGGTCGTTACGGACACGGCAATACTAAATATGTGTACTTTTATTGTTTTTTCTTTTTTTTATTTACATAAAGAATTGAATTTATTGGGGAATATTTTTTATTTCGGAAGGACCCCGCAGCCATCTTGGATCTGGGTCCTGCAGGGAGGAGGCCCTTGGAACAGCACGATCACATCACGCTGCTCTGAGGGTCTCAGAGAAGCATGCAGGGAGCCCCCTCCCTGTGCGATGCTTCCCTATGCCGCCGGAACACTGCGATCATGTTTGATCGCAGTGTTCAAGGGGTTAAAGTGCCAGAAGCAGTCCATGACCGCTTCTAACACATAGTGCCGGGTGCTGTGATAATCTGCTGACACCCGGCCACGATCAGATGCGCTCCCCCGTGAGCGCGGCTGATCTTGTATGACATACTATCCCGTCCTTGGGAAATAAGTCCCAGGGCACATGGACGGGATAGTACATCAGATGACAGAAAGGGGTTAATAGGAGTGGAGCCTTACACAATTCTTGCACAGGGGCCTTTTGCTCTCAGTGTGCCCCTGTGTGAGTCCTTGGATGCATATACAGCTGTAATAAAGGCTGGTGCCAGGGGGCCTCCCTCCCTCACAGGCCTAGTCGCACGCTCTGCGACCATGAACATTACGCTCCTGGAAGACTTATTTATGTGCATAAATAATCCCTAGAAGCTAGCTCCCTCACTGATGGGGCTCGTGCACACAACTGTATTTTCAGCTTGAAAAAAAAAATGAACAGCACCCGGATCAATGTTATTTAATAGGACAGTGGAAATTAGCAATTTTTTTTTTCATATCGATCGAATCTACACATGAAAAAATCTAGATGAGTCTTAAAGCACATTCAAGTTATGGTGTGCAAACAAATCAAATGCCATACAAAGAGACAGTATAGCATTCAAGTTTTTATGGATACATTACAATTCTGTAACAGGAAACTGCAACTTGCCTTGTAACTTACTAAAAGCTGATATGAAAAAAGGATTGCATACTGATGATAAGTGAGAAAAAAAACTGAGTTTTTTTTATATGCTCTTGAGAACCTACCCACATGCATATCAGCTTTTCCTGATATTTCAAGATAGCAGTGGACAAGTAAAATCATTCCAAAAATCACACTACCAAAAAGACTTTTGATGTACTAATTTAGAGAGTGGGGTGGTGGAAATAAATGGAAAACAATTAGTTGGGAAGGTGCACTTAAATGTTTGCCAACTGTGCACCAAGCGCTTGTACTTGGTTTGTAATTGTGTGCTGTCGGAATTAATTACCACCATAAAAAGACATATTGGTTAGTATGAAATCATAAAGTCAGGGCTGGCGTTAGGGCAAGGCAAACTAGGCAGCTGCCTAGGGCGCCCACTCCCTTGGGGGCCCCATCGTCTACAGCAGAAGCTCACGAACATGTGACCTGCCAGGTGACTGTCATGTCATCACAGGCCATGTACTCATTGGCCAGTGGAGAGCTAGAGACCCTGCGCCTACCAACCTGAGCTGTGAGATAAGTAGTGCAGCACCCACTGTGTGTGCTGCTCCAGGTATTGATGGCTCCTGTCCTGCTGTCAGCAGCAGAGGAGAGGTGTCTGCTGGGAGCAGGAGAAGCTGCAACATCTCATTCCCTCCAGCATAAAGCAGTGTGTATCTGAGGTGTATGTAGTGTGTGTAATTGATGTGTGTGTGGTATGTGTAGTGTGTGCGGTCTGTAAGCTATGTGTATGTGTTTATATGAATCACATGTATCAAATGGGGTCTAAGGGGTAAGGTTTCTCCTTGTGGAGAGTGACATACCAGATCTGGTTTGTCAAGGTAAGGAGGCTTATTCTCCGTGCAGTGCTCCTCTGGGAAATGTAATATGCAAATTGCCTCTTCAGAAAGAAAGAGGACTTTAACTCTATAGCGCCACCTGTTGGGAGTATCGATCCTACAAGTATCAAAATGAGCATTTGTTGTGCAGCATGTGTGTGCCATGTATATGTGTGTTTAAGTGTGTGCCGTGTACTTGTGTGTGTATATACAGTTAGGTCCATATATATTTGGACAGAGACAACATTTATCTAATTTTGGTTCTAGACATTACCACAATGAATTTGAAACAAAACAATTCAGATGCAGTTGAAGTCCAGACTTTCAGCTTTCATTTGAGGGTATCCACATTAAAATTGGATGAAGGGTTTAGGAGTTTCAGCTCCTTAACATGTGCCACCCTGTTTTTAAAGGGACCAAAAGTAATTGGACAAATGACTCCAAGGCTATTTCATGGACAGGTGTGGGCAATCCCTTTGTTATGTCATTCTCAATTAAGCAGATGAAAGGGCCGGAGTTGATTTGAGGTGTGGTGTTTGCATTTGGAAGGTTTTGCTGTGAAGGAAACATGCGGTCACAGGAGCTCTCCATGCAGGTGAAACAAGCCATCCTTAAGCTGCAAGAACAGAAAAAAACCCATCCAAGAAATTGCTACAACATTAGAAGTGGCAAAATCTACAATTTGGTACATCCTGAGAAAGAAAGAAAGCACTGGTGAACTCATCAATCCAAAAAGACCTGGGAGCCCACGGAAGACAACAGTGGTGGATGATCGCCGCATACTTTCTTTGGTGAAGAAGAACCCGTTCACAACATCAACTGAAGTCCAGAAAACTCTCAGTGAAGTAGGTGTATCTGTCTCTAAGTCAACAGTAAAGAGAAGACTCCATGAAAGTAAATACAAAGGGTTCACATCTAGATGCAAACCATTCATCAATTCCAAAAATAGACAGGCCAGAGTTAAATTTGCTGAAAAACACCTCCAGAAGCCAGCTCAGTTCTGGAGAAGTATTCTATGGACAGATGAGACAAAGATCAACCTGTACCAGAATGATGGGAAGCCAAAAGTTTGGAGAAGAAAGGGAACGGCACATGATCCAAGGCACACCACATCCTCTGTAAAACATGGTGGAGGCAACGTGATGGCATGGCCATGCATGGCTTTCAATGGCACTGGGTCACTTGTGTTTATTGATGACATAACAGCAGACAAGAGTAGCCGGATGAATTCTGAAGTGTACCGGGATATACTTTCAGCCCAGATTCAGCCAAATGCTGCAAACTTGATTGGACGGCGCTTCATAGTACAGATGGATAATGACCCCAAGCATACAGCCAAAGCTACACAGGAGTTCATGAGTGCAAAAAAGTGGAACATTCTTCAATGGCCAAGTCAATCACGAGATCTTAAGCCAATTGAGCATGCATTTCACTTGCTCAAATCCAGACTTAAGAGGGAAAGACCCACAAACAAGCAAGACCTGAAGGCTGCGGCTGTAAAGGCCTGGCAAAGCATTAAGAAGGAGGAAACCCAGCGTTTGGTGATGTCCATGGGTTCCAGACTTAAGGCAGTGATTGCCTCCAAAGGATTCGCCACAAAATATTGAAAATAAAAATATTTTGTTTGGGTTATGTTTATTTGTCCAATTACTTTTGACCTCCTAAAATGTGGAGTGTTTGTAAAGAAATGTGTACAATTCCTACATTTTCTAACACATATTTTTGTTCAACCCTTCAAATTAAACGTTACAATCTGCACTTGAATTCTGTTGTAGAGGTTTCATTTCAAATCCAATGTGGTGGCATGCAGAGCCCAACTCGCGAAAATTGTGTCACTGTCCAAATATTTCTGGCCCTGACTGTAAGTGTGTTCCATGTACATGTATTTGTACATGTATTGTGTGTGTATAAGCTGCGTTCAGATTCGCCCGATCTATCTAAAAGGATTAATCCAATCGCTTAACGACATAGCGAGAAAAAAATTCAAAACGCCAGAATTACGTTTTTTTGGTTGCCGCGACATTCCATTAAAATGCAAAAACGGGCGATCAAAAGATCATATCTACACTAAAATGGTATCACAAAAAACGTCAGCTCGGTGCTCAAAAATAAGCCCTCACTCGACTTGAGATTACGAAAAATGTAAACTCTACGGATCTCGGAAAATGGCGCTTTTTTTTTAGCAAAGTTTGGAATTTTTTTCACTACTTAGATAAAAAAGAACCTAGACATGTCTGGTGTCTATGAACTCGATATGACCTGGAGAATCATAATGGCAGGTCACTTTTAGCATTTAGTGAACTTAGCAAAAAAGCCAAACCAAAAACAAGTGTGGGATTGCACTTTTTGCAATTTCACCGCACTTGGATTTTTTTCCTGTTTTCTAGTACAAGACATGGAAAAGCCAATGGTGTCATTCAAAACTACAACTCGCCCCGCAAAAAACAAGCCATAACATGGACTTATTGACGGAAAAATAAAAAAGTTATGGCTCCGGGAAGGAGGGGAGCGAAAACCGAAAACTCAAAACCGGAAAAAGCTCCAGGGGTTAAACTGACATCCCAAGTGAATAAAGCACTAATTAGACAAGCAGCCGAGAGGCCCATGGTCACTCTGAAGGAGCTGCAGAGATCTACAGCTCAACTTGAAGAATCAGGCTGGATCACACATGCTACGAAGTCGTCCGACGCTCGCATGTGAAATCCCAGCTCTGGCGCCGGCACTCGGGAGTGGAGTGCGCGGCTGCATGTATTTCTATGCAGCCGCTCACTCCACTCCCGAGTTCAGGCACCAGAGCTGGGATTTCACATGGGAGTGTCGGATGACTTCGTCGCATGTGTGATCCCGGCCTCAGTCCATACTCCACAAATCTAGCCTTTATAGAAGAGCAACAAAAAGAAAGCCATTTTTGAAAACATGTAATAAGAAGTCCTGTTTTGAGTCATTTGCGACAAATCAAAATTTTGGGAAAAATTTGGCAAAGCTGGTGAGTTTAAAATGATCCTCTCATCTTCAGTGTGTATGTCACCACCATGCCACCAAAACAGCCTAACCCATTAAGTAATGGACTTCAGAAAACTTCTCATGTTGTGATGTTAAATATCTCATGTTAGCAGCTGATTTTTAAGCTTAGGGAGTTTTTCCAGCTCATCTCACATATGTTGGATTGGATTGAGGTCTGTGAAAGCTGAAGGTCAAGTCAGGACCTTAAACTCTTTATTATGTTTTTCAAGCCATCTCAGAACAATGTTTGCAGTGTGACAGAGCACTTTATTTTCCTAAAGGGAATATTGCTACCATGAGAAGGTATACTTGGTTTGCAACAATAGTTAGGTACGTTGATACATGTCAAAGTAACATACACATGAATTCCAGGACCCAGGGATTACAAACAGAAACATTGCTTAGAGCAGGGGACCTCAACCTGTAGCGCAAGAACTACATGTGTAGCCTGTGATGTGTGGCTTACAGATGTCTGATAGCTTGGGGCATTGGCACCAGGAGTAGCAAACAGCTATTAAATCTATAGATGGTGACTTTCGTGTGTAGCCCTGCACAGAACAGCAGATCTGAATGGGGTAAGATAGGAAACCCTGGAACCTGGCATACTGCCTTAGTGTGATTGTAAATCACTGGTCGGGGGGTGGACTCACCAACGTTATCTCTATTCTTCACATTGGCGGCTGCTTCATCCCTGGGGTAGTTCTCACCAGTTTCAGAGTATAAATGATCTGAGTCAGAGTCCAGAACAACGTTAAACAGTTCAGCTTTATTTTCCTCTGGACATAGCACATCTAAGACACCATTAGCACGCCTGACACGGTACCAGCAATACATTTTCTACAACTCCGCTTCTCTTCTTCTGTTACACCAGAATGGACCACAAAGTAAATCCGGGACGAGGAGCCCAGTGAAAACAGCATGTCGATCTCTTTCCCTGGAGAACACTTCAATCCAGTCACGGAAATACACATCTACTAGGTCGTCCACCCCCTTTTGGTTATCCTGCCAGTGTACTCGCTGGTGGCCCACTCGCTACTGCTACAGCACGCACACTTCTGCTGAGCATTCCCACAGTGGCTCTACCACTGGCACTACAACTTCATCAGCCCACCGACTATTGGCTGACAGTCCCATGGTGATTCCTTCACCGGCTTCACAACTGCTGGGACCTATTCTCACTTCTTTCTTCGTGTCCGTTACACAGCTCAGGAACAGGGACATCTGAACAGCAACAGGGTCCACCCCCCGACTGACTCTATCTGGGAAGTCCCTCACACTAGTTCCTGACCAACACTTCACCTATTTAACCCCTTGGTGTCCTGACAAGTGTCCACTACACTAAATGTGCTCAGTATCCCCACCTAGTGTTCCACCACCGACCTACATTGAACATCTTACTACTCTCTAACTGGGTCCACTAATATGCCCCTTCAAGTGACCCTTCACAGAACTACATGTACCCAAATATAACTACTATACTACAAGTGCCCTCCTCTAATGTTCCCAAAGGATGCACTACCTTACCTAAATCTGTATGAAATACTATACGATAGACACTGGACTACGTTACTATACAGTACACAGCAATCACATACAAATACATACTCAAAGCAGCAGAAGACATTTAAAGGATTAAAACCTTGACCCTCCTTACATGATTTCAGTGGAAAAACTTTGGCTGTCATTATACCAATAATGGATGCTCTGAATGTCTCTACTGTGAATGGGGCAGGAGCTGTATGTGACTTGCAAATCTCTCTCATAGCTGAATGTGGCTTGCGACCCGGTTTTATAGATGAATGTGGCTCTCAAGTTTAGAAAGGTTGGGGACCTCTGGATTAGGGCATCACACAAGTTTCAACATCTTGTCTACCTCCGACAGTACATCCTTGTGCCATATCATCAGCAACATACCTAGCACTACATCTGTTGCACAAGAAAATGTGATTCATTATACCAGACCAGTTTCATCCATTGCTCTGGTACAGTTCTGATGCTCACATGCCCTCTAAAGGTGCTTTTGCATTTGGAGAGTGGTCAGACTCCACATGATTACTCTGTGGATATGTAAATTATGCACCGTACAGTGGAGTCACGGACAGGAAAAGAACCAGTTTCACACTGTCCACTTTCTGTAACTATTTCACTAGAGATGAAATTATTCCTACTCGGTTTTGATAACCACACAAAGAGAACACAGCAAACAAATATTTGGCCAGAAGGCTATATCCTCTATGCTGAACAGCTCGGCATGCAAGAGAACTGTTTCTGTTATATTCTCTACTTAAATTTACCTGTTGGAGTGCTAGTCTGAACCTGCCGCCATTATCTTATTACACCCTAAGAGAAGCTGGTTTAATTAAATGAGGGCAAAGCATGGGCTTACTTGTGGTTTAGCACAGTGATTCACAATCCTAAGAATAGATACTTCTATTCCTATTTCCCAATCAAATATTCTCCTCCTGTTCCAGTGTAATCTCAAGAAAACTAGAGGAAAAGTCTGTCCTAGACTATTTTATGAATATTACAAAATTAACCATATTTACATACATGTCAGCAAAGGTGCCATAGACAAAGTCTGTTGGAGTTGAACCACTGCTCCGTTTTATTGTTCCACAGAGACTCCTCTTCCAGCAGACAAATAGGAAACACAAGTCTTGTCTGGGGTTCGCTGCGTGCCGTGTCAGCACCAAAGAGTAGCATAGAATATTCAGTCACTGTATCGCAAGAGAACGTGGTTCGTAAAGTCAATATACCTAACTAACTATAGACCTTGTATCTCTTGGTGCCAAAAACATATTGTGACGCATGCGCGTTTACTTATTGTGGCGTCGCAGTGAGCTTTAGTGTCCTTTCGCTGGGTCAAAATAATCAGCACACGCAGGCAGATGTGGACCTCCTCCAGCCGGTGAGCAATACCAAGGATGCTTGTGGTGTGACTCTTTCATGGGGTAGCACCTTTCTCCCCAGATACTAGTCCTTTCTGTTCTTTAACATTTTGTATGGCAGGAATTCCCTTGCATCAGGACAGGTTCGGATCCTGACCAGCTCAGCTCCATCTGCTTATTCTAACTCAGAAGGGTGCTGTCACGAGAGGATATAATCGGATCCTCTCCATCACAGCCTCACTCAACCGCTCATTCCTGCAGACCCTGCACTAGATGGCAGCGCTTCTGTGTAGCCCAGCTGCACTTGGTGCCACATGTTACCCTGGAGGATGCATGAAAGGTAATTCACAATCACCCGATATTCATTCACACTCCACATTTCCCTGGTGCACCAGAGGGAGCCCTTTAGATTACTCAGGTATATAAGGGTGTGGAGAGACGCAGCAGTAGACATTCTAGACAGACATTCTAGCCAGTGTGAGATCAGATTACACTAGTCTGTGTCAGAGTGTGTTGCAAAGCAGACAAGCTAGTTACCTCAGACGAGCTGAGAAGGAAAGACTAGCCAGAAAGACTTATCTGAAAGCCTGAGGACTTCAGGGAATTCTCAGCTTACATCGTGGAGTCCAGTGTTAGTGGAAAGGATTACACTTAGTCTGGTCAAAGTTAAGTCCACTGAGAGTCACCCAGCGAGCGTTCAGAAAGTAAGCGTGCGACGCTTGGAGAGCGGTAAAGACAAAGAAGCTGACACCTACTGCTGCCTGTGCTTATGTTAAAGGTGTGAGTAGGACGACAGGCAAGTGGAAAAAGGGAAAGAGAGAGTGACTGAGGATGAATAGCAATGATGGCTTACCTCCACTCTGCACTATCGGACACCGGTCCGAGCTTGCTAGTACCTTCACGGCTAGTGGGAAAAACCAGAGACCCTGCTGGACTACAGGTCACAGAGGGGCCCTTTAGTGCTGATACGTAACCGGGGTCAGGAAGAACAGGAGTCTAGCAGGGCCCTGCATATAGAGACTTAGTTCTGTCCAAAAGAAGGCTCCACCACAAGATCAGCCGGGCGTAGCAAAGAGAACGGAGTTAAACTTTGTTTTATGCAAGTTAGAAACTCACACACATAAAGACGTAAGTAGGCCCTACACCTACTCAGTGGATTACTGGACATGCATCCTCCACCTGAACAGCTTCCCGGGACGTGCCTGAATCTACCACCAGTAAAGGTGCAGAAAGAGACTCTTTGTGTGTGTCTGCATTATTGCTCCTGCACCCTACACCGCCATATACTCTGAGGAATCAGTCTCGCCTGTGGGAGACTTAACACCTTGCTGCCCCAAACCCTCAGAGGACCTACCCTGCAGCGCTGGTCACCCTGACCAGGAACCACAGGTGGCGTCACGAACATTCTATAATCCCCTGTAAATATCCCCCTTTAGTGAGCACCCAGGGCAACGGACCGAGTTGCGCTACCCGTGACATCCCCCAGTAAAGTGAACGGGCTCGGTGCCGAGTACCCCAAAGCCCTGGTACGTACGACTCACTTCCTTTTCCTATGTTTCATTTTATAAAACCCTTCTAAAACACCTCATGCACATAACACAGTCTCTTAACCATGTTCAACAACAGCGACATCTTGAGGCCAGTTAACAAAATTAACTACAAAGAAACAAATATATTTACAGCAAGTTCAGGGATTATTCAGGCGTGTGTACAAGTATCCTCAATATACCCCCCTGATGGACTGACATACTCTCACAGATAGCTCCCACTTGGCATTAATAAGTCTTAGGCTTTCATGACCCTGATGCCAGGTCACCAGTTTTCGTTTTTAGACAACTTTCAATAGGTACTAATTACTCTATTTTAGAAACAGCCCACAAGACCTATTTTGACTTAGTACAGATTAGCAATTTGGTCCATGTCAAAGTTGACTAATGCCTTATATTTACCAGTTTTTCCTATTTACAACACATCAACTTCACGATTTGACTGCTCACTTTTACTACAAATGTACATTACTGCTGTAGGCACAGAAGCCACGACATTAGGATTCTCCAGCATACATTGATAATTGGGATCAATTTTCAGACAAATATTTTGGTGACAAATATTTAAAAAAAACGTTTTAGGAACTGGTAAAAGTAATTTAGAAAAATAACCCTAAGGCTAAGTGCACACGATCAGGAATAATTGCGTTTTTTTCGCGGTTTTTTCCGCGGTTTTCCGCGGTAAAAACGCGATAAAAACGCAAGCATTAAGCATCCTATACATGTTAATTGATTCCGCATGTTTTGGCCACATGTTGCGTTTTTTTCCGCGAAAAAAACGCTTTGCGGAAAAAATAGCAACATGTTCATTAATTTTGCGGAATGTAAGCGGTTCATGTGCGGTGGTACCCAGGGTCTGGAGGAGAGGAGACTCTCCTCCAGGCCCTGGGTACCATATCCCTGGTAAAACAATAATTAAAATAAAAAATAATGATATTCTCACCTTCCGGCGGCCCCCGCAGCCTTCCCGCGGCCCCCGCAGCCTTCCCGCCTTCAGCGACGCTCCCGGCAACTTCCGGTCCCAAGAGTCCTTTGCGAGAATCACCCAGATGGCATAGCGGTCTCGCGAGATGCTACGTCATCGGTGTGATTTGTCGCAAAGCATCCTTGGGACCGGAGTTGCCGGGAGCGTCGCTGAAGGCGGGAAGGCTGCGGGGGCCGCGGGAAGGCTGCGGGGGCCGCCGGAAGGTGAGAATATCATTATTTATTATTTTTTTTATTATTTTTACATTAGATCTTTTTACTATTGATGCGACATAGGCGGCATCAATAGTAAAAAGTTGGTCACACTTGTCAAACACTATGTTTGACTCGTGTGACCAACCTGTCAATCAGTTTTCCAAGCGATGCTACAGATCGCTAGGAAAACGCTAGCATTCTGCAAGCTAATTACGCTTGCAAAACGCTATTATTCTGGCGGGAATCAGCATAAAAAAACGTGCGTATTTCCTGCGGGAGAAGTGTGGGATTGCCGCGGAAATTTCCGCGGCAATTCCGCAACGTGTGAACTTAGCCTTATAACTCAATGCCTTGTTATAATTTAACATTGGTACAACAAAGAACATTTTTCTGGTCATTGAGGTAAAAAATACCAGTGTTTTTTCCAGAGGTTGCAACTTTTGTAGTTATATCTGATTGTACCAGCAGATGTCACTGTCGTTTAGGGTGAATAAAGGACAATTTCTTGAATACTGTAATTTCCTCTATTATAAAGTAAAATGCAAAATAAACGTCCTACATATGGTAAATGTTCTGTGCCTTTGTCTGTGACATATTGTTTGCATTTAGAGACGAGTGGGACAAAAACAGTTAGGGTGAGTTTCCACGGTCAGGAAACGCTGCGTGTTTGGCGCTGTGCGCTGGCGCAGCGCCAAACACGCAGCGTCCAGATGTTACAGCATAGTGGAGGGGATTTCAAGAAATCCCGTCTCCACTATGCGTAACAATACGCAGGTGGCAAACCTGCGTAAACGGACATGCGGCGCGTCTTTTTAGACCGCAGCATGTCCTCGCGTATTGCGGCGACGGTGCGTCGCCGCAACAGAATATTACAGGGCTATGTAGCCCTGGTCTTTCCGGAGGTGTTCGGAGTGTCTGAACACTCCGGAAAGATCGCCGTCAGAAAGGGCGGGCCTTAGACGGAGCTGAATTTCGCTCCGTCAAGCGCTATGGTTCGGACGTGGAACCATAGCCTTAGACTATAATTATGTTCAGTTTGCACAGTACGGGTAGTAGGATGGTAGTAATAAAATATGACAATTGTTGTACTTTGGAAATAGCAGCTTATCTTGATCATGTTGAAGAATATGTTTAATACATATTTCTTTTTTTGTACGAGAAATGTGATTCACAGTAAGTGTTAATCTATAATAATATTCACAGCCTTGTACTAAGTTTCACAATGACCATTCAATAATGTTTCGATAGACGATCTGAATTCTGCGCACATTCCATGTACATTTAGTGACTTGTTACTTTACTACATTAGATTTTTATTGCTGAAGACTTTTCTACTCCCAAGTGCAGAAGGAAATTTACGCTAATTACATGAATGTTGGGGGTATTGGACTGACTTCAAAGATGAAGATTTATATTAGCTGGGAGTTTAGAAACAAAAATTAAAATAGCATATCAACGACTTGGCTTCACAATATATGACTAGCGATTGTGTATGTAGAATTTACTACCATGTTGGTCAGGAAGGACAGATTTTCAGAGTCTTGTCCAACAATGCTTGATTTATCATGTATTTTGAAAACTTACTGCTGTTTAGAAGTTTTTCTAAAAGATAATTATTGCATAGAAATCTCAGCATTGGCTCGTCTGTTAAAGCCAAATTAAAATATAAGAATAATCAAATGTCCCATGTTTATTTTCTCATGTGTATGATATATAATTTGAGTAAATTATATGATTAAAAATAAATTTGTCAAATTTTCCCTAAAAATTTGATTTCCGCCAGTCTCAGAACTGGAAAATTTGTAATTGGTCAGAAAGTACACATGGGGGGAGAGGAAAGATAGGACACTTCTCCTCATAAGGCCTTACAATCTATGGAAGAGAGTGGACCCTGCTGACCATAAGAGATTACAGTCTACAGTAGAGAGAGGACCCCTTTGATGATAAGAGCTTACTCACTACAGAAGTGAGAAATATATAGAGAGAGAGGACTCCACTGATTATAAGAGCCAACACTCTACAGAAGAGAGAGAGGACCCTGCTGATCATCATAGCTGACACTCTACAGGATAGAGATGAAGAGACAGGACTCTGTTGCTGATAAGGACCAAGGAAGACACGTTACTCAGTTTCACTTCTGAGGGGTGCACAGAAAGAGGTACCAATCCCAGTAATATGCAAGAAAAAGATGCAGCACTCTCTTTGCAGGAAAAAAATTTTTAATTCACAATGTAGAAATCCAAAAGGTTTATACCAATGTAACGTTTCGGTCCCAATCTGGACCTTCTTCAGACCGATAAAGCTTCAAAATAAGCCCCGTATGTCCCCTGTTATAGAGAAAGGTGAAGCCACCTGTAATGGCACATAGAAATGCAGAAACCTGGATATCTGTGATAACGGCGCCGAGTAGCAGTGCTGGTGCGCCCTTTTTCTATAGCTGATCACCAGCACTGCTACTCGGTGCCGTTATCACAGATATTCAGGTTTCTGCATTTCTATGTGCCATTACAGGTGGCTTCACCTTTTCTATATAACGGGACATATGGGGCTTATTTTGAAGGTTTTTATGGTCTGAAGAAGGTCCAGATTGGGACCGAAATGTTACATTGGTATAAACCTTGTAGATTTCTACATTGTGAATTTTTTTTTTTTTTTTTTTCTGTAAAGGGAGTGCTGGATCTTTTCTTGTCTGTTGCTCATAAAAGATTACATTCTACAGAAAACATGAAAACAGAATACCCCTCTGATTAAAAGAGCTAATACTCTACAAAAGAGAGAGCTGACCCCGATGAACATAAGAGCTTACACATTACAGAAGAGAGAGAGAGAGAGAGGACTCTGCTGACCATAAGGCTAAGAGCGCACGTTGAGTATTTGCTTGCAGAAATTTCTGAAAAGTTTCAGCATCTCTTGGCAGGAAAAACGCTGTTGCAAAAATGTGCATTTTTGCCACGTTTTTGATGCGTTTTTTGTATGCATTTTTGCATATGTTTTTTGTACGGCAATGAATGTTTTTTTAGCTAAATAAAGATATTTTAATATTTATTAGTTCAAGATCACCTTTTTCATGCTGATGCAGTGTCATCTGGGTAATGGAATTAGGGCTTGGTATCAGCAGTTGTCATTTTCATCTAGCTCTAGGCTAAAGGCTGGGTCTCACATAGCGATACACCAGCGATCCCGACAACGATCAGGATCGCTGGTGTATCGCTACATTATCGCTGCTGAGCTGCCAAACAGGCAGCTCAGGCAGCGATCAGTACAAGCGACACTGCGGATAACATCGCTTAGTTACCCGCAGTGTACGTTGGATACCAGCGCCCTGATGCAGGGAGCTGGTAACCAAGGTACACATCGGGTTTCCAGGCGCTGCGCGGTGCCTGGAAACCCGCTGTGTACCTTGGTTACCAGCTCCCCGCTTCAGGGAGCTGGTATCCAAAGGGTACACAGCGGGTTTCTAGGCACAGCCCCGCGCCTGGAAACCCGCTGTGTACCTTGGTTACCAGCGGATCGCTGGTCTCCCGCCTGTCACACGCAGCGATGCGTGCCTGTAAGCGGGAGATCAGCGATCAAAAAAATGTCCTGGCCTTTCAGCGACGATCAGCGATACCCGGCAGGGGGGCTGATTGTCGCTGAATGTCACACACAGCGATATCGCTGGTGAGCTCGCTGCTGCGTCACAAAACTAGTGACTCAGCAGCGATCTCGCTAGCGAGATCGCTGTGTGAGACGGGGGCTTTAGTAATGAAAAGGTGTCAGCTCGACACTCTCATTACTAAGCTGATAAGTAAACGCATACACAAACCCGCACACACATTGTCACCAGCCTATTTAGGAGCGTTAACAGAGCGAACGTACATAGGCTGTAACCAGAAAGCAACTGTTAATTTTAAAAAAATGGAAAAAAAATTGCATGGGCTCCCACGTAATTTTAATAATCAGCAGAGGGAAAGCCAACGGCTGGGGGCAGATGTTTATAGCTTGTTAAGGGAGTAATACCCATGGAGCTTCAAAGCCTATTAATATCACAGCTGTATACTTAGCTTTTACTGGCTATTAAAATGGGGGACCCCCCAAAAAATGAAGTTGGGTACTTCTATAATTAATAACCAGCAAAGGCTATGCAGACAGGTGCGGGCTGATATTAATAGCCTAGGAAGGGGCCATGGATACTTCCCCCCAGGCTAAAAACATCAGTTCTCAGCCGCCTCAGAAAAGGTGCATCTATAAGATGCGCAAAATCTGGCACTTAGCCTCGCTTTTCCCACTTGCCCTGTAGCGGTGTCAAGTGGGGTTCATATTTGTGGGGTTGATGTCATCTTTGTATTGTCAGGTGACATCAAGCCCACAGATTAGTAATGGATTTGCGTCTATAAGACACCCTGATTACTAACATCATAGTCACATTGTATGAAAACACAGACACCCAGAACAAAGTCCTTTATTTGAAATAATGACTCAGACTCCTTTATTGAATCTTAATTAAACCATATTCACTGAACGCCTTATCCACCGAAGCCAACGAAGATCATCAATAATGTCCCACGATGATCCTGATTACATCAGTGATTTGACTGCTCTCAAAGACAGCAGGCGATACACTTTCAGGAGGTAATTGCTCCCTCTGTGTGTCACTGAGCTGCTGTGAGACAGTTCACCTGAGTTCATCAGCTGATCATCTCCAGTGATCGCACTTACAGCACCACTGCTGAGTGGGCCGGGTAGAGTGGTCACGTCTCTCAATGTGACTGTTCTACATGTGAGATCGCTGTGGGACTCTCGGATTATGTGGAGTGGAGTACGGCGGACAGGTGAGTATATGTTTGTTTATTATTTTACATAATTTACAGTTATATGAAAAAGTTTGGGCACCCCTATTAATCTTAAGCTTAATGTTTTATAAAAATTTGTGTTTTTGCAGCAGCTATTTCAGTTTGATATATCTAATAACTATTGGACACAGTAATGTTTCTGCCTTGAAATGAGGTTTATTGTACTAACAGAAAATGTGCAATCTGCATCCAAATAAAATTTGACAGGTGCATAAGTATGGGCACCTCACCAGAAAAGTGATATTAATATTTAGCAGATCCTCCTTTTGCAAAAAAAACAGCCTCTAGTCACTTCCTGTAGCTTTTAATGAGTTCCTGGATCCTGGATGAAGGTATTTTTGACCATTCCTCTTTACAAAACAATTCCAGTTCAGTTAAGTTTGATGGTCGCCGAGCATGGACAGCCCTCTTCAAATGATCCCACAGATGTTCAATAATATTCAGGTCTGGGGACTGGGATGGCCATTCCAGAACATTGCAGTTGTTCCTCTGAATGAATGCCTGAGTAGATTTGGAGCGGTGTTTTGGATCATTGTCTTGCTGAAAGATCCATCCCCTGCGTAACTTCAACTTTGTCACTGATTCTTGAACATTATTGTCGAGAATCTGCTGATACTGAGTGGAATCCATGCGTCCCTCAACTTTAACAAGATTCCCGGTGCCGGCATTGGCCACACAGCCCCAAAGGATGATGGAACCTCCACCAAATTTTACTGTGGGTAGCAAGAGTTTTTCTTGGAATGCTGTGTTTTTTTTGACGCCATGCATAACGCCTTTTTGTATGACCAAACAACTCAATCTTGGTTTCATCAGTCCACAGGACCTTCTTCCAAAAAGAAATTGGCTTCTCCAAATGTGCTTTTGCATAGCTCAGCCTACTCTGTTTGTGGCGTGCTTGCAGAAACGGCTTCTTACTCATCACTCTCCCATTCAGCTTCTCCTTGTGCAAAGTGCGTTGTATAGTTGACCGATGCACAGTGACACCATCTGCAGCAAGTTGATGCTGCAGCTCTCTGGAGGTGGTCTGAGGATTGTCCTTGACTGATCTCACCATTCTTCTTCTCTGCCTTTCTGATGTTTTTCTTGGCCTGCCACTTCTAGCCTTAACAAGAACTGTCCCTGTGTTCTTCCATTTCCTTACTTTGTTCCTCACAGTGGAAACTGACAGGTTAAATCTCTGAGACAGCTTTTTGTATCCTTCCCCTGAACAACTATGTTGAATAATCTTTGTTTTCAGATCATTTGACAGTTGTTTTGAGGAGCCCATGATGCCACTCTTCAAAGGAGATTCAAACAGGAGAACAACTTGCAAGTGGCCACTTTAAGTAGCTTTTCTCATGATTGCATACACCTGGCTATGAAGTTCAAAGCTCAATGAGGTTACAAAACCAAAAAAAGTGCTCTAGTAAGTCAGTAAAAAGTAGGTAGGAGTATTTTAAACAAGAAAATGATAAGGGTGGCCATACTTATGCACCTGTCAAATTTTGTTTGAATGCAGATTGCACATGTTCTGCTAGTACAATAAACCTCATTTCAGGGCAGAAACATTACTGTGTCCAATAGTTATTAGATATATCAAACTGAAATAGCTGTTGCAAAAACACCAATTTTTATAAAACATTAAGCTTAAGATTAATAGGGGTGCCCAAACTTTTTCATATAACTGTATAGGACACGAGGACATCGGGGATTTGGTGTTAGGTGAGTATAATGAGTTTTTTAATTTTTTATTTGAATATGCATGTGATTTTACTTTTTTTTCTAACTGTGAGAACAGACGCCATCAGATAAGACTATGTCTCCCATCAGCAGGACCTGCTGTCACAGTGGGAACAGTAGTCTCATCGGTCCACGTCTGCTAACCTGCGGTAAGTGACCCCTAATTTTGCCACAAAAAAATGGGAAAACTTATTGACTCATATATAAGCCGAGGGTGGTGCTGCACAAGGGTTAATGGTGGTCCAAAAAGATGCTCCATAGATAAATATCCCCCATAAAATGCTGCACAAGGGTTAATGGTGGCCCAACAAGATGCTCCATAGATAAATATCCCAAATAAAATGTTGCACAAGGGTTAATGATGGCCTAACAAGATGCTCCATAGATAAATACCCCTCATGTATTGCTGCTGCCGCTGCTGCTGTATTTAAGAAAGAAAAATGACATACTCACCTCTCATCGCTGAGGGCCAGATGCCGGTGTCCTGACCAGGCAGGGACACTGGCGCGCTATGGGGGCCAGGTGCCGGTGTCGCCGCTGGCTCAGGCCCCCGGCACTGGGAATATTTACCGGTCCCCGTTCCATTGCTGCGCACCGTTCTGTCACCCGGGCTCAGCGGTCACGTGGTACCGCTCATTAAAATCATGAATATGCGCATATTCATGACTTTAATGAGTGGTACAACGTAACCCTGAACACAGGCGCCAGAAACCTTGGGAGAAGCAGGGGCTGCAGAGACCATGCCAGGAGAGGATGAGTATGATCTCTGACACCCGCTCTCCCCATTCCCCGCCGACCCCGGTATATGACTCACGTATAAGCCGAGAGGGGGACTTTCAGCCTTAAAAAATGGGCTGAAAATCTCGGCTTATACGCGAGTATATACGGTATTAAGTTTTCCCACCTACAAAGAATGGAGTGGTCTGTCATTTTCATCATAGGTACACTGCGAGAGACAGAATCTATAAATAAAAAAAAAAAACAGAAAATCACATTGTATCATATTTAAATAATTAAATTGCATTTTATTGCATGAAATAAGTATTTGATCACCTACCTACCAGTAAGAATTCTGGCTCTCATAGACCTGTTAGTTTTTCTTTAAGAAGCCATTCTACTCTGCCCTTATTACCTGTATTAAATGCACCATTTTGAACTAGTTACCTGCATAAAAGACACCTGTCCACACAATCAATCACATTCCAGCCTCTCCACCATGGCAAAGACCAAAGAGCTGTCTAAGGACCGCAGGGACTAAATTGCAGATCTGCACAAGGCTGGGATGGTCTACATGACAATAGGAAAGTAGCTTGGTGAGAGAGGCAACAAATGTTAGTACATTTATTAGAAAATGGAAAAAACACAATATGACTGTCAATCTGTGGCTCCATGCATGATCTCGCCTAGTCAGGTAAGGATAATTCTGAGAAAGGTCAACAACTTGAAGAGAGCTGGGACCACAGGATCAAACATTATCGTTAGTAACACACTGCATTGTCATGATAGTGTTGAGCGATATTGCTCGATATCTAAAAATATCGTATCGAAATTGTATCGCCGATAGCACTAAATATCGTCGATATCCGATTTCGATACCGGAAGTCCCATGTAAGTCTATGGGAACAAAATATCGCAACAAAAAAAACCCTTTCTTTCGTTGTAAACACAAAATAACACACATAGAATACATATATATATATATATACATGTCATTGTGACATATATATATACATAAATTTATAGTTTATACACTTCTACATAGTAAAATCGACTCTAATTCAATTGCCGGGTAAAGACGTGACATACCCCATAGAAGTCGACGGGCTCGGTGCCGAGTACCCCGAAAACCTCTGGCTCTGTGCGACTCAACTTGGGCGTCACGAACAGGATTCTGTAGCTCGCTATAAGCGAGTCCTGTGTGCCTGAATTGAACTGGTTTTGTGCTTGAGAATTGCTAAAATCATCAGAGAATGTATTTGCCATTTTTCCGCCATATCTGCGTCACGACGAGGCACTGGTGAAGAAGAAGGGCGTGCTCTTCGTGGGTGTCACTCACTCAGTGGCGTGAAAACGATGGCCGACCACTCTAAATGGTACTGCAATGTAAGATCGTGCCCCACAGCTCTGGAGTTCCGCCTCCTCATCCTCCTCAGTGTGCGGAAACTAACACGAAGGTCCCGCCTCCCTACAAAAGAGGGGCCCTCTCCAGATGCTAATGACACATGTGACTTGGCAGAGATGGCTAATGGACACGACGAGCAGAAGTGGGAAGGGATGGAGCAGTCAGAGCTCTCCCCCCACGGAAGCGACCCGATCGCCACAGAATCACCGTTGGGCACCCGGCCTGTAAACCCTCCTACGCTGCAAGAAGCGGAGGATACCCTAAGAGGCCTGGCCCGGCACCGGGAGGAGGTCGCCAGGATGGAAGCCAGCTGGCGTGCCCTAAAAATAAACTTGGAGCGGCGCCAATCCCTCTTACCTGAAGTGTCTGTACCGGAAGGTGAGGCACCCGTTCTAGTAGAGGAGTCCTTGCAATGTGATCCGGTTGACGTTGTCGCAGTGGAGGCACCCGTTCCTGCAAAAACCGCAGCACCGTCAGCAGCACCCCAGATCCCGCTGTCTGCCCCCGTCGCTGAGACAGAAGAAGCGACACCCGTCCTCATGGAGGAGGCCGCGCAGGCACCAGAGCACTACCTGCCTGTACCGGAGCCCCGACTGTCATCTGATTTAGAGCCGTCTGCTTCCTCCGCAGGGGAGCGCCGCCAGGACTGGGGGGCGACAGGAGAGCTGCCGCAAACCGGACACTGTAAGCTGCAGTGGAGTGGTGGAGACATGGAGCAGCTGGTGGAGGAGAATTACAACCGGCGTCAGGAGGAAGAGTGGAGACGTTGGGAGCGGGAAGCAGAGCGACAAAGGGAGCAGCGAGAAACCCTAAAACTTTGCCAACGTCACCTGGAGAAGGACCGGGCAGATAAGGACCGGATGAGAAAGGATAAAGGAACCCTGAGTGAGCCGCGGCGTAAGGGTGCAGTACGGAGCTTTAAATTGAAAGGTGGTTGGGGCTTCATCAAGGAGCCTGGACTTTATTTAGAAGTCTTTGTGACCCTGCGGGACGTGGAGGCTCACCTCCCAGAAGGACACCCGGGGAGGGACCTGTTGCTAGGAGACTTGGTGACTTACACCCGACACTGGGGTTACAATGGGTGGTACGCCCTAAATGTTACCAGGTGCGACCCCTACTCCCCAGTGTGTCAGGAACCTGTGAGACCCTCGGAGCCTTCAGCCTCCCACATCCAGGCCTCTGCAAAAGTGCCCACCCCACGCCGTAAATATCCCAAGCCTCCCTCAGTGGTCTCCTCAGCAGCCCCAGCTATGGACATGATAAGTATAGCTGGCCCGTACCCGGCGCCTGTTAGGCCCCCTGGGGTTCGTTCAGTCCGTGACATAGGGCTCCAGACCCGGAGGGAGATGATAGAGGTGGCCACACAGACACAGATAGTGGGTCACAACTTGACTGTACAGGCCACACGACGTCATCAGGTCCTGGTGGTCCTTGGTGCCTCGGATGTTTGGCAAGCACCAGAAGAGTACCACGTGGTACCTGGAACACCCCTGCCAAAGAATTATAAATAACCAGGACAGGGTCCCTGTATGTAAATAGTTAAATTGTTTATGTACCCGGACGGGTGAATGTTCCTAAAAAAGTTTTTTAATTTAATAAAAAAAAAAAAAAACACAGTTTTCATTACTTTTATTACAGTCTCATCCTGCGACGCCATCGATCTCCTGTAAAAAAATGAAAAAAAAAAAAGTATACCACCTGACCGACGCAGTCCATAGTAACGAGTGTCCCACGACGATCCAGCTCTGCTACATCAGAATGACAGGCAGAGCCTGTCATCCCGGCGCAGCACAGCTGATTACCTGCTTCCCCGGCGGTGACGTCATCGGACTGACTGCTTTACGGCCGGGATTACCCTGCAGTCACTGCAGTTATCGCGAAAAACTGCATGTGACCGCCAGGGAGAAGATAATGGCGGCCATCAAGCAGTCCAGGACGTGACCGCCGGAGATCTTCTGCCAGGTAAGTGCCGCTGACTCCTGACAGACCCGACCGACGGACACTCACAGTGACAGTGACAAATCCGATTCCGGTATTCGATAAGACGAAAATATCGAAACGAATTATCGAAAGGCCGATAGAGCTAATATCGGCCGATAGCCGATATTTGCATTATCGTATCGCTCAACACTAGTCATGGATTAAAATCTTGTAGGGCAAGATCCCCTTGCTCACACCAGCACATGTCCAGGTCCATTTGAAGTTCACTAATGACTATCTGAATGATCCAGAGGAGGCATGGGAGAAGGTCATGTGGTCAGATGAGACCAAAATAGAACTGTAGTGTATAAACTCCACTCGCCGTGCTTGAAAGAAGAATAAGAATGAGTAAAACCCCAAGAGCACCGCCCAACCATGAATCATGGTGGAGGAAAAATCATACTTTCGGGGTGCTTTTCTGCAAATAGTACAGGACGACTGCAAGGTGTTGATGGGAGGATGGCTGGGGTCATGTATCACGAGATTTTGGCCAACAACCTCCTTCCCTCAGTAAGAGCATTGAAGATGGGTCATGGCTGGATATTCCAGCATGACAATGACCTGAAACACACAGCCAGGGCACCTAAAGAGTTACTCTGTAAGAAGCATTTCAAGGTTCTGGAGTGGCCTAGCAAATCTCCAGACCTGAACCTAATAGAAAATCTCTGGAGGGAGCTGAAACTCAATGTTGCCCAGCGACAGCACCGAAACCTGAAAGATCTGGAGAAGATCTGTATGGAGGAGTGGGCCAAGATCCCCGCTGCAGTGTGTGCAAACTTGGTCAAGAATTACAGGAAACATCTGACCTCTAATTGCAAACAAAGGTTTTAATGCTAAATCGTAAGTTCTGTTTTTTATTGTATCAAATACATATTTCATGCAGTAAAATGCTAATTATGTAAAAATCATACAATGTGATTTGCTGAAATTTTTTAAGATTCTTTCTCTCACAGTTCAAGTGTGGTAGATCGGCTCACTCGGCTGGACACAGAGGTTTAAAAGGAACACTCTCTCTTTAAGAGCATCCTTGGTTTATTAAATGCAGCATAAACCAAGCTGAAAAAGTAAACACAGCCCTCTGGGCAAGACTGCAAAACAAAACATAGTCCTTTTCCTAGCCTGGATCAGCCCACTCAGTGTTAGCAAGGTCCACAGTTCAGGTCCTTTAACACAAGCAGAAACACTTCTCTGGAGTGTTCCTCTTCAGACACTGAAACTTTACTTCCTCTAGAGGCCAGCTATTTAAGCTCCAGACCACACCCTGGTGTGGAAATAAGTTGGACAACCTCACACCCACTCTATTATCATCCACTTAAAACCCAGCATTTTATTTAAATTGGCTGCCACCTCCTTGCAGCATTTAGCATATTAAAGGAAAAACTTCTGGGTTTCTAGATCACTGAAGTCATGAACCTCAGTGAAATATATCTCCAATCCTGCACTTTGCCAGTAACTTTGTCACACTACGATAAAATTACAGACCTCTCCATTCTTCCTAGCTGGGAAAACTTGAAAAATCGGCAGTTTTAAATACTTATTTTCCCCACTGCATTACATTCTGTCTAGAATGAGAAAAAAATAAGGTAAAGAAGAAAGACAATAATGAAACATTGACATAGTATTAGTGATGGGCGAGCACTAAAATGCTCGGGTGCTCGTTGCTCAGTTCGAGCAAATTGGAATACTCGGGTACTCGGACAGAACAATGAGCCCAAAGTAAGTCTATGGGAGACTCAAACATTTTTACCGCGATCTCCCCCGGGGGTCCTTTTAAGGTCTAAAAACGTCTGAAAATGATGAAAACACTGCTCAAATGACACGGGGACATCATGGGGATCGCCCCTGGAAGCATTCCTGACTCCAAGTTCACAGCTTTAAACAATGTTGTCAGAGTTTCATGCCAATTTTAACAATGCACCAAAAAACATAACAAAACGAAACCAAAACAGATTTTGCTGAGAAATATGTTAAGGTACATCCTTTCCAGGTTAATGACTTGTATATAAGGCAAAATAAATCACCCCAGACTAAAATGTTCCTACACCAAATGGGCTAGGTTCAGATGCAGCGTTTTTAAAGCGTTTTTCAACTTTAACATTGCTTTCAAGCAAAACAAATGCATTCACTGGGAAATGTCATTGTAACATTTACCAACCCTAGCTGGCCTTGTGGTGTGTGACACATAAGCAGACATATCTTGTTTCATTTATGAAGGAGGGACTCTTAAAGTCACAGAGCCTATTTTTACAGGGGCATGAGGCAGCATTAATCTGCTTAAAGGGCCAATATTAAACAGAGGGTCTCTGAAACTGTTATAGCCTATGCTGTGAGGGGATGGGCTGCCAAGAATTACGACGCACCCCAATACCTCTTTCACAAGATGTCCAGGAGGGCTTCCAAAAAAAATGTTGCATTGAATGCAAGGACTGCCCTGCTACCAAGTCATATGCACCCCAATAAGCCTTTGAACCCAGGTACTGGATGGGCCTAGGAAAATCCCTTTAGATTATTCATTCTGTACTCCTATTCTGCTTTCTTATGCATTGACTGCAAGGCCTGCCCTGGTACCAAGTCATATGCACTCCAAAAAGCCTTTGAACCCATGGACCGGATGGGCCGAGGAAAATCCACTTCACATTATTCATTTTGTACTCCCATTCTGTTTTCTTATGCATTGACTGCAAGGCCTGCCCTGCTACCAAATCATATGCACCCCAATAAGCCTTTGAACCCAGGTACTGGATGGGCCAAGGAAAATCCACTTCACATTATTCATTTTGTACTCCCATTCTGTTTTCATATGCATTGACTGCAAGGCCTGCCCTGCTACCAACTCATATGCACCCCAATAAGCCTTTGAACCCACATACTTGATGGGTACAGGAAAATCCACTTCACATTATTCATTTTGTACTCCCATTCTGTTTTCTTATGCATTGACTGCAAGGCCTGCCCTGCTACCAAGTCATGTGCACCCCAATAAGCCTTTGAACCCAGGTACTGGATGGGCCCTGGAAAATCCACTTCACATTATTCATTTTGTACTCCCATTCTGTTTTCTTATGCATTGACTGCAAGGCCTGCCCTGCTACCAAGTCATATGCACCCCAGTAACTCCAATCTCCCCTTGGAAGAAACAGGGAGGAGGGCCTCTTAACAAAAAATGTCCCATTAAAAAGAAGTGGGTCTCCTTGACTTGGAATACCCATATGAGCCACCCGCCAGGGCAGTGGGGTACTCGGCACCGAGCCCGTTCACTTCTATGGGGGATGTCACAGTAGCTGCAGCTCGGTCCGTGGCCCTGGGGCTCACCTTAAATGTGGGATATTTACAGGGGATTAAAGTGTTTGTAGAATGTTCGTGATGCCACCTGTGGTTCCTGGTCAGGGTGACCAGCGCTGCTGTATAGGTCCACTGAAGGGTTGGTATTAGGCAGCAAGGTGTTAAGCCTTCCACAGGTAAGGCTGGGGACCTTCAGGGTAGTTAAGCTGTGTAGGGGTGCAGGATGGAGGAGGGGAGTTCGGCCGTAGGAGTAATAATGTGAACACACACACAAAAGTCTCTTTCTGTACCTTTACTGATGGAATTGCAGGCACATCCCGGGATACTGGCAGGGTGAAGGATGCATGTCCAGTTCTTCCCACTGAGTAGGTGTAGGGCCTCCTTACTCCTGTAATGTGAGTCTCTGACCTGTATGAAACGAGGCCTAACTCTGTCTTCAACTTTACACCCGGCTGACTTTGTGTAGGGCCTTCTATTGGAAAGAACACATTCTCTAATGGTTGGCCGACCAGACTCCTGTCTTCCTAACCCAGTTACGTATCAACACTTATGGGCCCCTGCGACTTGTAGTCCCGCAGGGTCTCCGGTATCTCCTGCTAGTCATGAAGGATCCAGCAAGCTCAGACCCGGTGTCCGGTAAATCAGAGTAGAGGTAAGCTATCAATGCTATTTCCACCTCTGTCACTCTCTTCTTATCCACTCGCCTTTCGTCCACTCGACCCTCACACTATCACACGCTAGCAGATGGTGGACTGCTTCTTCTCCTTCTTCACCGCTCTCAAAGCGTCGGCACGCTTGCTCACTGAACTGAACTCGGTTGACTCAGTTCTGACTAAGCTGGAGTGGCTTTCCTTCCACTTGTACTAGCCTCCACATGTTTGAACTAAGCTTGGAGCTGCAGACTTCAGATTCCTTCTTGAAAAGCTGAACTCTCTCTCTCTTGAGCTCTGCTCTGTGTGCTAGTCTGCACACTTTCCCTCAAACTAGACTAGGGTTCAACTCCTTCCCTCAGAGAGAACTAAACTAATCTCTACCTCTGTGTCTTCACCATCCTTATATACACTCAAAAGGCTCCCTCTGGTGGCTCTAGGGATTGGTGAAGATGTGTGTATGCATATTGGGTCCTCTAGTGGTCATTACCTTCGGTGCATCCCTCTGGGAAGTAAGAATCCAGGCACAGCTGGGCTCTACACATACATTTAGTGTATGGGCTGGCAAACATTTTCCCTGTGGGGTACACCTCAACCTTTTTCAGAACAAGTCTTTTACCACAGCCTAAGGACCCACCCTTGTTAATAATGCGACACTGGCTGTAGCTGCACTGAACACGTAAACCCTTTTGATCTAGTGGCGGTGAATGATCAGAAGTGGAGGAAGGCCTGATTAAAACATAGGCCCAATTTCCAAGAACGGGTCTTGTATATTTGGAATGCCCATACACTTAGTGTATGGGCTGGCAAACATTTCCTCTGTGTGGGGACACCTCAACCTTTTTCAGAACAAGTCTTTTATGCACAGCCTAACCACTCACCCTTGATAATAATGCGACACTGGCTGTAGCTGCATGGAACACGTAAACCCTTTTAATCTAGTGGCAGTGGATGATTAGGAATGGAGGGGGGCCTGATTAAAAAATAGGCCCAATTTCTAGCAGCGGGTCTCATACACTTGGAATGCCCATACACTTAGTGCATGGGCTGGCAAACATTTCCCCTTGGGGGTGTACATATTTTTTGTATTTTGGTGACGGGCATCATAACACCCTTTCCAAAACATAGAGTGGCCAGAGCATGACTTAATACGTTTGTCCTGGTGCTCAAGTGGTGGTGGACGGTGAGGATGAGGAGAAGGAGGAGGAGGACACCAAATAGCAAAAATTAGGAAGCATATATCCATGTTTGGTTGTGAAGAGGTGCATGGGAATACACCTCCCAAAAAACACTACATTGGAGTTTATGCTTCGTTGTCATCATTTGGTGGTGTCTAGAAGTCAGGCCCAATCCATCCCTTGTTCATTTTTTTAAGAGTCAGCCTGTCTGCATTTTCCGTAGAAAGGCAAATGCGCCTATCAGTGATAATGCCACCAGCAGCACTAAAAACCCGCTAGGACAAAACGCTAGTGGCAGGGCAGGCCTGGACCTCCAAGGCGTAGAGAGCCAGCTCATGCCACGTGTCCAGCTTGGATACCCAATAATTAAAAGGCACAGTGGAATCACGGAGGACGTTGGTACAGTCAGCAAGGTACTGCTTCAGCATCTTAGAGAAGATTGCATTCCTTGTGAGATTACCCCGCACCTCAGTGCATGGGCAATGGGAGGGGCTTAGAAAACAGTCCCAGAACTTTGCCAGTGTTCTTCTGCCTCTGCTGGAGTGGACTTGTGTCTGTCTCACCAGTTCTGCTTGGTTGGCCAACGAATTGTTATCTCTGCTGCCAGAGTTTTGAGATGGGAATTTTTTTTAATAATTCTGTAACAATGGCCCTATGGTACGGCACCATTTTGGTACACCTGTCTGCCTCTGGAACAAGAGATTGAAAGTTATCCTTGTGCTGTGGGTCTAACAGTGTCACTAACCAGTAATGACTGGTATCCAATATTTTGACAATACGAGGGTCATGGGAAAGGCAGCGGAACATAAAGTTAGCCATGTGTGCCAGACTGGTAACAGGCAAGCCTTTCGTGTCCTCACCAACAGGATGACTGACCAAGGTGTCCTCTTCCTCTTCTTCCCTGTCCTCAGGCCATCCATGCTGAACAGACGGTATGACAGTTGTGGTTGTAGTCTCGTCTATAGCGCATGAAAGTAGCTCCTGTTCCTCCTCCTCCTCTTCCTCATTGTCAACCAATCCACGTTGGGATGACACGAGGCTGGGCTGTGTGTAATCACCCTGTATGGTTCCTTGATCCATGTCCTCGTGCTCCACCTGCAATGCCTCCTCTTTCATTGTGAGTAGAGAGTTTTTCAGAATGCAGATGAGCGAGATGGTGACACTAATTATGGCGTCATGGCCGCTCACCATCTTGGTGGACTTCTTAAAGTTTTGGAGGATGCTGCATATGTCTGACATCAACGTCCACTCCTGAGGTCTTATGTGTGGAGTCAAACCTGAAAAACAACGGCCTTGTTGATGCTGGTATTCAACAACTGCCCGCTTCTGCTCACAAATCCTTTCTAACATATGCAGTGTAGAGTTCCAAAGCGTGGGGACATCACACACCAGTCAGTGAGCCGGAATCTGCAATCGCTGCTGAAGCTCGGCAAGAGCGGCTAAAGCTGTAGCTGACTTTCTAAAATGTGCACACAGGCGGCGTACTTTAACCAGCAGATCCAGCAGCTGCAGATAGCTTTTTAGAAAACGTTGAACAACGAGGTTCAGCACATGGGCCAGGCATGGTACGTGTGTCAGTTCGCCTCACCTCAAAGCCACCACCAGGTTCCTGCCATTGTCACACACAACCATGCCTGGCTGGAGATGATTTAGCAGTGTCAGCCACATATCTGCCTGCTCTTTCAGAGCTGTCAACAACTCTTCAGCATTGTGCGGTTTGTCATCTAAGCAAATTAGCTTCAGCACAGCCTGTTGCCGCTTTGCTTTGGCAGTGCTGCAGTGCTTCCAGCTTGTGACTGATGTGCTCATTTCTGACATGGAGGCTGAAGAGCAGGAGGAGGAGGTGCAGGAGCTGTACACAGTGGGGGCAACCCTAATTGACGTTGGGCCCGCAATCCTTGGCGTCAGGAGGACCAGTTCCATCCCAAGGTCTGACTGGGTTCCGGCTTCTACTATGTTAACCCAGTGTGCCGTCAGCAAGATGTACCATCCCTGGCCACAAGCACTTGTCCATGTGTCTGTGGTTGGGTGTACTTTCCCAGTAACTGCATTGTTGAGGGCACGGGTAATGTTGTGGGACACGTGCTTGTGTAATGCGGGACAGAACAGCAGAAGAAATAGTGGCAGCTGGGGACAGAGTACCTTGGGACGGACACAACCGTCAGGTTGTGGAAAGCTTCTGTCTCCACGGCCCTAAAAAGGCAACATTTCAACCGCAAGCAGACGAGAAATATGAGAATTGAGTACTGTGGACTGTGGGGCGTTGACTGCGTATTTCCGCTTACGTTCCAATGACTGGGGTATGGACAACTGAAGGCTGCACTGGGACAAGGATGTGGACGTGCTTGATGATGGTGCTATTTGACTGTAAGCAACGGCAGGTGCAGGGCAGAAGGATTCTTCGCATGCACCGTGGACAGGGGATTGGCTTGCATGCACAACAGTGGAAGAAGCAGTGGTGTCACCCGCAGACACTGTTCCTGGAGCCTGGGGTTGGGCCCACAAAGTCGGGTGCTTTGCTGCCATGTCCCTGATCATGCTGGTGGTGGTAAGGCTGGTAGTTTTGCTACCCTTGCCGATGCTGGCATGACAGGTGTTGCAAATTGCCTGTTTGGGATTATCGGCAGAGTCTTTAAAAAATAATCAGACTCGGGAAGATCTAACAGTTGGACTGGCAACTTCCATCAGGTTGGTGTTACGAGGAACGGTTGCATGCCTTCTGTCTGCAGCCACCACAGTGATTCTTCCTGCCTGAAGTGGTGCGATGCCTACCTAGCCCTGTGTGCTGCTGTCCTCGCTCTGCATGTCCTCCTGCCAGTTTGGGTCTGTTACTACATCATCCACCACCTCATCTTCCACTTCCCCACCCTAGTCCTCCTACTGACTTTCCGGCAATTGTGTTCATCATCGTCCACCTCTTGTGACTGTGGCTGCTCAAAGATTTGTGCATCGCTACATGGAATATCATTTTGCCCCACTTCTAGTGGATCGGGCGAGAGGCACGAATCTCCAAATGGAAAACTGAACATCTCTTTGGAGTGTCCGAGTGTGGGATCAGTTGTCTCAGGGCACTCAGCGTGGTGGGAGGAAGGAGGATCAGGGTAAGTAATATGCGGTCCAGATTCATGGCTACTGTGACTTGACCATGTTGAAGACAGGGTGCTGGTGGGTAAGTAACTGTAATTATTATCCGCTATCCAATCAACAACCTTTTCACACTGCTCGGGCTTCAATAGTGCTGTCTTGCTGCGGTCCTCTAGGACTTCGTACACTAAAGTCCAGCGAGAAGATGTGGGTGTTTTCGGTGGGCCAATTTCAGCTTGCCCACAGCCTCGGCCTGCACCATCGCCATCATGTCCACTTCCCCGTCCTTGCCACGCGCCTTGCCCATTGTAAATGGACTAGAATATTATACACGTTCACTGCAAAAGGGTGATTTGGGAGGTAACTTGTATTTGATACGTATGCTTGAAAACCACACTTTTACTTATCTGGACTTTAGATAAATTTGTTTTCGGCCTTATCAGATTTAATAATTACTTTAACAGACTGCAAAAAAAATACAATGTTTTGGCCTAAACTGGCCAAACTTTGAGCACGCACAGATATCAGTTGGCACGGTAATACCACTACGACAAATGTGTGCCCTGTTTTTGTTTTATCTTTGGGCAAACTAGTGCTGTATATCGGTACTGTGACACCCAGGACAAAAAAAGGAAAACCGGCCTAAACTGGCCAAACTTTGCACATGCACAGATATGTGCTGGCACGGAGATACCACTACGAAGAATGTTTTTTTTTGTTTTTTTTGGCTAAATAGTGCTGTATATAAGAAAACACTGTAGATTGAGGATGTGAGCCATGCAAGGCACGTGTATGAGCTTACCTTCTTAGGGCACCCACCAGGTTCGCACCATTATCGGACACGGCCTTCCCTGGATGCAGGTTCAGCGGAAACAGCCATTGATCCAACAGCCTGGAGAGCTGTCCACAACTCTTCAGCTGTATGACTGCGATCTCCAAGGCATATCAATTTTAACACTGCCTGATTGCGGTGAGCCCTAGCTGCGCAGTACGGAGGTAATGAGGATTCGCTCTGCACTGTTGGAACACGTGTCTCATTAAGGCAGTGGTTGAGGGCGCAGGTGGAGGCCCTAAAGGAGATAGAGGAAGAGACAGAAGCAGTGGACGAAGTGTTAAATGTAGAGGTTTGTCCTGCAAGCCTTGGGGATTCCAAGACTTGTGGAGCAGCGCCTGCTCCCACAGCCACCTGAGTTACCCAGCGCCCAGTTAGCGAGATGTAACGCCCTTGACCATGCTTACTCGTCCAAGTGTATGTGGTGAAATGCACCCTGGCAGACATAGATTTAATGATGGAACAGGTGATGTTGTCTGTGACATGCTGGTGTAGCGCAGGCACATCTTTCTTAGAAATGTAATGACGACTGGGAAATTGGTACTGGCGGACTGCTACCACCATCAGCTTTCGGAAACCATCTGTATCTACCAGGTGGAAAGGCCGCATTTCCATGGCCATCAGATTGGAGATGGTTGAGTTCAACTTCTTAGCTTTGTCATGCATAGGAGGAAACAATCTTTTACATGACCACAACTGCGGTACCGTGGGCTGGCTGTAAGGAGGTGACAGAGGCCGTTATATGCTTCCCTCTCTTTGGACATTGTTCATATTTAATGTGTGTGGTTCCTGAGCATTTATAAATGTTAATGTGTTTGTGCACTGTAATGTGTATGTACTTGATATCTACTGTTTATAAGATTAGGGATAGTATAGGGTAATAGCATAAGACAATAGTGAGGGGCACCATAAAGATAGGGAATGAGATAAAATAGTATAGTGAGCATTAGGGGTTTTCCAGACTGGGAGGAGTTACAGAGCAGTGTAGTGCAGAATAGTGGGGATATAGTGAAGACACTTCCTGATTAGTGAGACGAGCCCGGGCAGCCATGCCCAGGGCAAGGAGTCCAGATGCAGCAGTGAGCAAGGACAGTTGGACAGCCGTGGGGATAGAATTGCTTCAGCAAGAAGGGTCCCCATGCTGATTGACGTGCAGGATCTGGGGTCTACGACCGGGGCAGGTAAACCTGAGATGGCGAGCCTGGCACCTTTTCCTTTTGAAGCTGGACAAGGGAATGGTAGGAAGCTGGTGGGCCCAAAGGCACAGACAGGACAGGGATTGTCCAGGAAGACCAGTGATTGCTAGGATGGGACAGGGATTGTCCAGGGAGAGCAGTGAATGCTGGAAAGGTATAGGGATTGTCCAGGAAGAGCAGATATCCGAGTCTCATCAGGATCAACTCTCCTCCAAGGGGTTAATGTCTGATGACAAGGGTCAGGATGCTGCTCGGTCCCTACTCCGTCCTGCCCCGTATCTATGATAAAAAATTTTTAGACATCGGTGCAGATTTCCTCCTCTTGACTCTGTGAAACTTATGATTACACTTCTGATGACTGTAGCATAGAATGTGTGAACAGCTCTGTAAAATCATTCATTTGCATTCCGTACAGTCAGTTTTACGGTTGGAGAGTTGGGACGCTGGGGGGAAGCAAAGGTAATTTAGGTGCCACCTCTGTGGACTGTACTGGGTGTGATGTTGAGGTAGAGGAAGAGAAGGAGAGGCCACTTGAAGCTGCACTTGCCATCCACTCAAGCACTTGGTCTTTCTGGGCCTCATCAACAAGGCATAATGCTGTGCGTCTGCCAAAGAAAGGTAGTGGAGTAGCCCATCCAGTAACAGAAGTTGTCAGATATCTTTGCATAGGACATGATGTTGTTGTTTCATTAGTGCTTTCACTAACCTTACCACCTACCCCACGAATACCTTGAACACCAGGCCTAATTCCCCATTCCACCACGACCTCCCTTTTTCCCAGGCATGTTGCTCATATAGTGTGGTAGGAGCACAGTATTAGCAACAAAAAATAGATTTTAAATTCTGCACCACCTCTGCAAATAGCTGAATTTCAGCAGCAGTAAATTTCAAGGTGAAATATGTCAAACTGTGTCGCATTGTTCACAGAATAAAGAATTGTTTGAGTGTGTATGAGGCCTGTATGACAAAGAAGATATGCTAGAAACTATTTTAAAGTCATGTACCCTACTGTATGACACTAGGAACAGAACCCCTTTCTGACATTGGGCGTAATAGTACACCAATGTTGGACACCCACCCTTTGATGTGGGCTCCGGCGGTGAGCCCACATCATTCCTGGCACATGTCAGTTGTTTTGAACAGCTGAAATGTTCCCGAAACAGCTGTGTGTGGAATCACGATCCACCCGTGACTATTAACCCATTAAATGCCGCTGTCAAACTCTGACAGCGTCATTTAACATGCGCTTACCGCAATCGCGCAGGAAATCCACCCATTGGTGACCCTCGTCATTTGATTGCTGGTCACCGATGGGTTGGCATGACAACCTGAGATCTCCAGCAAACCTCTATGTTTGTCACTGCCGAATTGCTATGAGCGCCACCTGGTGGTCAGCGCTCATATCAAGTAAGTAATTCTGCTACATACAGGCGATCTGATCATCGCCTGTATGTAGCAGAGACGATCGGGTTATGGCAGCTTCTAGTCTCCCATGGAAACTATTGAAGCATGCCAAAAGTACAAAAAATTATTTTAAAAAATATAAAAAAATATATAAATGTTCAAATCACCCTCCTTTTGCCCCATTCAAAATAAAACAATAAAAAAATCAAACATACTTATACTTAATATCTCCAGGTTCATAATCGTCCAATCTATCAATTAAAAAAGGATTAACCTGATCGCTGAATGGCGTAGCGAGAAAAGATGTCAAAATGCCAGAATTACGTTTTTTTGGTCGCCATGACATTGCATTAAAATGCAATAACGGGTGATCAAAGATAGTATGTGCAACAAAATGGTATCATTGAAAACACCAGCTTGGCACGCAAAAAATAAGCCCTCTCCCAACCCATGGTCATGAAAAATGGAGACGCTGCGGGTATCGGAAAATGGCACAATTTTTTTTTTTTTACAAAATTTGTAATTTTTTTTCACCACTTAGATAAAAAAGAAACTAGACATGTTTGGTATCTATGAACTTGTATTTACCTGGAAAATCATAATGGCAGGTCAGTTTTAGCATTTAGTGACCCTAGTAAAAAAACGAAACTAAAAACAAGTGTGGGATTGCACTTTTTTTGCAATTTCACCGCACTTGAAATTTTTTCCTCTTTTCCAGTACATGATATGTTAAAACCAATGGTATCATTCAAAACTACAACTCGTCCTGCAAAAAAGCAAGCCCTAACATGGCCATATTAACCAAAAAATAAAAAAGTTATGGCTCTCGGAAGAAGGGGAGCAAAAACGAAAACACAAAAACAAAAATACCTCTGGTAATGAAGGGTTTAAAGTCAGGTCCCCTACTGTATGACACTAGGAACAGAAGAATTTTTTTGTGGCCTCTGGATCAGGCCTCTATAACACACTTGATGCTGCAAATATTTTAAAGTTAGGTCCCTTACTGTATGATGTTTAGCAACAGAAAATTTTTTTTGATTATGTATGTGAGCTCTGCAGAGAGCTTAATTTCAACCCAACAAAATGGCAAAATGTAAAATGGCGGGCTGTCTAACTTTTTGCATCAGAAAAATTATCATTTTTTTACTGTTCGTTAGGTCTGCAGACAGTTTCATGTCACCACAGCACTAAATGACAAGGTGGTATATAGCAGGCTGTTTCACATTTAGCTAGTGAAAAAATATTATTTAGAATGCTATACTCGTGCATGGAGCACAATAGATACAGTGCACAACACAGTTGTAGGACATGTGCCGTGCTGATTTTGTCCGTGGACCTCAGTAATGACCAAAAAAAGAAAATGCTGGAAGCATACTAGCTAGCTACACTATTTTACTGATATACAACCACGTAGCTAACTAGATCAAATCTTGCTGCTAACAGTGCCAGCGTCAGGAGCAGCCTCTCTGCGCTGTTTCAGTGTAAAAATGGCGATAAAACAAAAGGTCCGCTCTTTATATGGTGAGGGACAAGTGATTTCAGCCGCTGTGTCAGGACATTGTGGGTGTTTCCTGCTCCCTGATTGGCTAGCCGCAATGTGCACACATAAAGTTAGGGGAAAAAAAAGTTTATAAGAAGGCCGCGCCTCTGAGCTCTGCAAATCCTCTCCCCTCATCAAACACTTTCAAAATGCTCATGATATACCACCATTAATGTTGCAAAAGTGCTGAAAATACTTTTGTGGCAACGCAAATATTTTCCAGCACTTTTTACCGAATCCGAATGTGACATATTCATGCCGAATTTATGTTTGGCAATCGTTTTCCTAACAATTTGCTCATCACTAGTTGCGATGGATTAGAAATTCCAAATAATTAAGTTATTTACTGAATTGTGACTTTTAGTATTAAAAATTATAGATATGCTTAATATAATCACATAAAAGAATTGTTAGAATTGTGTTTCCATAGTCTTAGTTATTTTATGGGAAAACAATCTCTGAATTTTATTTTACTCCTAATATACTGGTATACAGAGATGAATCTGTATGCACCAGTACAATATGCGTGTTAAGGGCTCATACTCACTTACGAGAAAAATGGACAAGTGCAGTCTAATAAAAAAATCGAATTGCACTCGTACCAATGTTGACATTTCAACGGCTGACATCTCATCAGCGATTTTTTTTCTCAGCTGAAATCGGACTGAGAAAAAATATCGCAGCATGCTGCGATTTGCTGTGTATCTTGGACGAGACTCGCCAATGCAGTCAGTGGGTGCGAGAAAAAAAAAATCGCACAGCGCTCGCACCATGCGAGTGCTGTCCGATTTTTACGCACCGGTGTCCTTTGAAAAGCTGGCAATTCATATGCGGCTACAATAAAATCACACTGACATGTTATAATAGAAAAGATAAAATAAAAATATACACATAGAATACATATATATATATATATATATATATATATATACAGTGCAGACCAAAAGTTTGGACACAGCTTCTCATTTAAAGATTTTTCTGCATTTTCATGTCTATGAAAATTGTACAATCACACTGAAGGCATCAAAACTATGAATTAACACAATGGGAATTATATACTTAATAAAAAAGTGTATAACAACTGAAATTATGTCTTATATTCTAGGTTCTTCAAAGTAGCCACCTTTTGCTTTGATGAAAGCTTTGCACTCTCTTGGCATTCTCTTCATGAGCTTCAAGAGGTAGTCACCAGAAATGGTCTTCCAACAATCTTGAAGGAGTTCCCAGAGATGCTTAGCACTTGTTGGCCCTTTTGCCTTCACTCTGCGGTCCAGCTCACCCCAAACCATCTCGATTGGGTTCAGGTCTGGTGACTATGGAGGCCAGGTCATCTGGCGTAGCACCCCATCACACTCCTTCTTGGTCAAATAGCCTTTACACAGCCTGGAGGTGTGTTTGGGATCATTGTCCGTTTGAAAAATAAATGATGGTCCAACTAAACGCTAACTGGATGGAATAGCATGCCGCTGCAAGATGCTGTGGTAGTCATGCTGGTTCAGTATGCCTTCAATTTTGAATAAATCCCCAACAGTGTCACCAGCAAAGCACCCCCACACCATCTCACCTCCTCCTCCATGCTTCACGGTGGGAACAGGCATGTAGAGTCCATCTGTTCACCTTTTCTGCGTCACACAAAGACATGGTGGTTGGAACCAAAGATCTCAAATTTGAACTCATCAGACCAAAGCACAGATTTCCACTGGTCTAATGTCAATTACTTGTGTTCTTTAGCCCAAACAAGTCTCTTCTGCTTGTTGCCTGTCCTTAGCAGTGGTTTCCTAGCAGCTATTTTACCATGAAGGCCTGCTGCACAAAGTCTCCTCTTCAGTTAAAGTGCACACGTATCAGGAATAATTGCTTTTTTCGCGTTTTCAGCGTTTCCCGTAAAAACGCGATAAAACCAAGCATAAGCATCCTATACATGTTAATTGATTCCGCATGTTTTGGCCACATGTTGCGTTTTTTTCCGCGAAAAAAACGCTTTGCGGAAAAAATAGCAACATGTTCATTAATTTTGCGGAATGTAAGCGGTTCATGTGCGGTGGTACCCAGGGTCTGGAGAGAGGAGACTCTCCTCCAGGCCCTGGTACCATATCCCTGGTAAAACAATAATTAAAATAAAAAATAATGATATTCTCACCTTCCGGCGGCCCCCGCAGCCTTCCCGCGGCCCCCGCAGCCTTCCCGCCTTCAGCGACGCTCCCGGCAACTTCCGGTCCCAAGAGTCCTTTGCGAGAATCACCCAGATGGCATAGCGGTCTCGCGAGATGTACGTCATCGGTGTGATTTGTCGCAAAGCATCCTTGGGACCGGAGTTGCCGGGAGCGTCGCTGAAGGCGGGAAGGCTGCGGGGGCCGCCGGAAGGTGAGAATATCATTATTTATTATTTTTTTATTATTTTTACATTAGATCTTTTTACTATTGATGCGACATAGGCGGCATCAATAGTAAAAAGTTGGTCACACTTGTCAAACACTATGTTTGACTCGTGTGACCAACCTGTCAATCAGTTTTCCAAGCGATGCTACAGATCGCTAGGAAAACGCTAGCATTCTGCAAGCTAATTACGCTTGCAAAACGCTATTATTCTGGCGGAATCAGCATACAAAAAACGTGCGTATTTCCTGCGGGAGAAGTGCGGGATTGCCGCGGAAATTTCCGCGGCAATTCCGCAACGTGTGAACTTAGCCTAACATTTAAATGCAGATATAGAAATATGCTAATTAGGCACTTCCAAATCAATAATAAATCCAAAAAAGCAAGGAAGCATAATATGCCATAAAAGGTTAATTTTTATTGTAGACAAAAATATCAGCAAAAATGCATAAAGATTAAAAAGTAGGGACAATAATACAAATATAACCGCTAACAAATCAGGATATAATAAATACTAATAGTATATTGCACATATAGCTATGGAGATTAGATTATTAACTCTTTTTCTGTGTCAGATCCCCTTGGAGAAAGCTATAGTGCGAAACGTACGTCGGGTGGTGTCCGCTCTCAGGTATATACTTCTATTATGCATTAGCACTTTATATTTGCTTTGGAGAATTGTTATTTATCTCATTTATCTTATATACTTACGTTTATGCTTTTTACACCTGCACCTTGTTTATTTGTTCAAGCATTCATTCAAGCACTTGCTGGTATATTTGTTTAATTTTTCATTTAAAGCACTTGCTGGTACACTTGTTTAATTATGCATTTTAAGCACTTGCTTATTTTGAGAGATATTTATTTATATATCTCTTTTTTATAAAAAGAGTTAATAATCTAATCTCCATAGCTATATGTGCAATATACTATTAGTATTTATTATATCCTGATTTGTTAGCGGTTATATTTGTATTATTGTTCCTACTTTTTAATCTTTATGCATTTTTGCTGATATTTTTGTCTACAATAAAAATTAACCTTTTATGGCATATTATGCTTCCTTGCTTTTTTGGATTTATTCCTCTTAACAGTTGTTGTAGAGATGCTAGAACTCTGTGTGGCACTGACCTGGTCTCTAATCTGAGCTGCTGTAAACCTGCGATTTCTGAGGCTGGTGACTCAGATAAACTTATCCTCAGAAGCAGAGGTGACTCTTGGTCTTCCTTTCCAGGGTGCGGTCCTCATGTGAGCCAGTTTTCTTTGTAGCGCTTGATGGTTTTTGCAATTGCTCTTGGGGACACTTTCAAAGTTTTCCCAATTTTTCGGACCTACTGACCTTCATTTCTTAATGTAATAATGGCCACTCGTTTTTCTTTACTTAGCTGCTTTTTTCTTGCCATAATACAAATTCTAACAGTCTATTCAGTATAACTATCAGCTGTGTATCCACCAGACTTCTGCACAACACAACTGATGGTCCCAACCCCATTTATAAGGCCAGAAATCCCACTTATTAAACCAGACAGGGCACACCATGAAGTGAAAAACATTTCAGGCAACTACCTCTTGAAGCTCATCAAGAGAATGCCAAGAGTGTGCAAAACAGTCAAAAGGTGGCTACTTTGAAGAACCTAGAATATAGGACATAATTTCAGTTGTTATACACTTTTTTGTTAAGTATATAATTCCACATGTGTTAATTCATAGTTTTGATGCCTTCAGTGTGAATTTACAGTTTTCATAGTCATGAAAATACAGAAAAATCTTTAAATGAGAAGGTGTGTCCAAACTTTTGGTCTGTACTGTATATATGTATACATGTCATTGACACACACACATATAAATTAATGTGTACGTAGGTTAGGTGTTAATGTTAATGAAAGCTCAACTGAACAAACACTGTCTTGTCCTATTCAAAAGACCACTGACAACATCTATTACAGGACTGGCTACTCAACTCCCTTTTTTTGGCAGCCGCACAGCGGCAAATGAGGTACAGAAAGAACATGTGCTGCAGTGGATGGCAAGAGCTTCATCAAGTGGCTTCTCCTCCTCTTCCTCCACCCTAACATCACACACAGTATAATCCTCAGATGTGGCACACTCCAATCACCCTTGTTTCCCCCGCGTAACAATTTTCCAAATGCCTAACTGACTGTGGGGAGTGCTATGTACGGTAGCTGAGGAGGACAGGAACAACAGCAGGGCAGCCGAACACCTGAGATGTTGGTAACTAATGGGTTGCAGAAACCTGAACTAACCACACACTAGAGTTAGCCGTGGAGCGTTCCTACGTTGATCCTAGACGCCTCGTCACAGCCTGAGAGCTAGCTATACCTAAAGATAGAAACAGGAAAGCTAACTGCCCCGGAGTAGAGCCCCAAAGGAATAGGCAGCCCCCAAACATATAATGGCGGTTAGACAAGATGAAAACACAAACGCAGGCAGAAAACAGATTGAGCAAACGCTGGGGCCTCAAGCTGACTAAATAGGAAAGGACAGGAGAGATTACTTTCTGCAACCCAGAAAACCCTACAAAAATCCAACAATTCTGATTACAAAAATACTGAGATCACACGATCTCGCCACCCACTAAATCAGATCTCAGTGTGAACAAAACCAAGCTGCAGCTGCTGAAAAAGCAGGAAAAAGCAAATGAAAATACAACAGAGGCTACAGACAAACTGTGAGGAGCTCAGGCCCCAGGAGGGGACCTGGCTGTCCTCCACAAATGTGCAGAAAACAATGCAAATAGCAAGCACAAAAATAAAAGCAGAAAATATCTTATCTGATAGCAGAAGATGCAGGCAAGACTCAGCAAACTTCCAAATGAACCAGGAACCACAATTGAGACAAGAACAATTGATCACTGGTAACCATCATGGGAGGGAACCTCCCTTATATCAGACCAGTCCGTGATCCCAGATTGCCATTCCTCGCTGAAAGGTTCAGTACTGTCTGTAACCTCCCAGAGGGAGCCTCTGCTCAGAAACCATCTCTAGCACATTCATAACAGTACCCCACCCCCTTGAGGAGGGGTCACCGAACCCTCACTTGTGCAACCAGCTCGATCAGGATGAGCTCAGTGATAGGCACGGATCAGTCTCCTAGCATGGATGTCCGAAGCAAACACCCAAGAATTGTCCTCCTGACCATAACCTCTCCACTTAACCAAATACTGGAGTTTCTGTCTAGAAAAACGAGAATCCAATATTTTCTCAACCACATACTACAGATTGCCCTCAACCAAAACAGGGTCAGGAGGCGCAGCCATAGGAACAACTGGCTCGACAAACCTCTTCAATAAGGACTTGTGGAACACATTATGGATCTTAAATATCCCTGGAAGAAGCAAACGGAAGGAAACAGGATTAAGAATCTCCATGATCTTATAAGGTCCAATGAACCTAGGCTTAAACTTAGGAGATGCAACCCTCATAGGGATATTTCTTGAGGACAACCAAACCAAGTCCCTCACTTTAAACTGAGGACCATCAGTCCTATGCCGGTTGGCAAACCGTTGGGCCTTCTCCTGAGAGAGAGACAACCTCTCCACTACCTGGTCCCAAATCTGCTGCATTCGCTCCACAACAGAGTCAACACCCGGACAGACAGAAGCCTCCGCCTGTCCCGAAGAAAATCGAGGGTGAAACCCAAAATTGCAGAAAAATGGAGACCCTATTATTAAGAGCAAACTCAGCCAAAGGCAAAAAAGAGACCCAGTCATCTTGATCAGCAGACACAAAACATCTCAAATAAGTCTCCAAGGTCTGGTTTGTTCTCTCGGTTTGTCCATTGGTCTGAGGATGAAAAGCAAAGGAGAAAGATAATTGAACACCAAGTTTAGAACAAAATGTCCTCCAAAATCTGGAAACAAACTGGACTCCTCTGTCAGACACAATGTTCTCGGAATGCCATGTAACCGAACCACGTGCTGAAGGAACAAAGGCACCAATTCGGAGGAGGAAGGTAACTCAGGTAATGGCACAAGATGTATCATCTTGGAAAACCTATCACAGATTACCCAGATAATGGTCATTCTCTGAGAAACAGGGAGGTCGGAAATAAAATCTATATTGATATGGGTCCATGGCCTCTTGGGCACAGGTAATGGCATTAACAAACCACTAGAGCAAGAGCAAGGCTTGAAGCGAGAGCAAGTCCCACAGGACTGCACAAATTCCCTGACATCACGAGACAAAGTAGGCCACCAAAAGGACCGACTCACCAAGTCTCTGGTACCAAAAATCCCGGGATGACCAGCCAACGCGGAACAATGAATCTCAGACATCATACTCTTCTTCCACTGGTCTGGGACAAACAATTTCCCAATAGGGCAGCGCTCAGGTTTATCCTCCTGACACCCTTCCAGAGCCAGTCTCAAATTGGGCGAGATGGCGGAAAGAACTACACCCTCTTTCAAAATAACAGTAGGATCAGATAACTCAGGAGATTCCGCAAAGAAACTCCTCGAGAGCGCATCCGCCTTAACATTCTTAGTGCCAGGAAGAAAAGAAACCACAAAATTAAAACTTGTGAAAAACAAGGCCCACCTGGCCTGTCTGGGATTAAGTCGCTTGGCTGATTCGAGATAAACCAAATTCTTATGGTCCGTGAGGACCACCACCTGATGCTTGGCTCCTTCCAGCCAATGTCTCCACTCTTCAAAGGCCCACTTCATGGCCAATAACTCCCGATTACCCACGTCATAATTACGTTCAGTTGTAGAAAATTTTCGAGAGAAAAAGGCACAAGGGTTACTCTTAGAGGTCTCTGGATCTCTTTGGGACAAAACGGCACCTGCCCCAATTTCAGAGGCATCAACCTCCACCTGAAACGGTAGAGAAACATCAGGCTGCCGTAGAACAGGAGCAGAAGTGAATCTCTGCTTAAGTTCCTGAAACGCAGAGACTGCCTCAGGAGGCCAATTCACCACATCAGAACCCTTTTTGGTCAAATCAGTCAATGGTTTAACAATACCGGAGAAATTACCAAAACCCAAAAATCTCTGAAGAGCCTTTAATGAAGTAGGTTGGACCCAATCACAGATGGCCTGAACCTTGACCGGGTCCATTTCAATAACAGACGGAGACAAAATGAATCCCAGAAATGAGACCTTCTGTACGCCAAAAAGACACTTTGATCCCTTCACATAGAGTGCATTCTCTCTCAAAATCTGGAACACAGTCCGAACATGTTTCACATGAGAGTCCCAGTCATTGGAAAAAATCAAGATATCATCCAAATAAACAATCAGAAATTTATCCACAAAATCCCTGAAAATATCATTCATGAAGGATTGGAAGACGGAAGGAGCATTAGTGAGCCCAAAGGGCATCACTAGGTACTCAAAATGCCACTCTAGGGTATTAAACGCCGTCTTCCATTCATCCCCGTGCTTAATGCGAATAAGGTTATACGCCCCCCTGAGGTCAAGCTTGGTAAACCAACTAGCACTTTTCACCCTGGAAAACAGGTCAGAAATCAAGGGTAACGGATATTGATACTTCACAGTGATCTTATTCAAGAGACGATAATCAATACACGGCCTCAATGAACCATCCTTTTTGGCCACAAAGAAAAAACCGGCACCCAAGGGTGAAGAGGATGGTCTGATATGACCCTTCTCCAATGACTCCTTGATATAAGATCGCATAGCATCGTGTTCAGGTACAGACAAGTTAAAAAGGCGACCTTTAAGAAATTTACCACCAGGCACTAATTCAATAGCGCAATCATAGCTCCTGGAGGGGGCAAGGATGCAGATTTACTTTCACTAAATACTTCCGAAAAATCAGTCAAAAAGTCAGGAACATCCTGAGACTGGGGAGAGGCAGAAAAAACTGGATTGTCGAAATTAACACATTGGCAGTCCCAACTGGTCACAGACACAGATTTCCAATCCAAAACAGGATTATGAGACTGTAACCAAGGGAAACCTAGTACAATAATGTCATGCAGATTATACAGCACCAGAAATTTGCAACTCTCCTGATGATCTGGTTCAACCCTCATTATCACCTGAGTAGAAAACTGGGGTTTATTCTCTGCCAAAGGGGTAGAATCAATGCCCAGTAGGGGAATAGACTTCCGCAGGGTATCATGGGAAACCCACAACGTTTGGCAAAGTCAAAATCCATCAGGTTAATAGCTGCTCCTGAATCAACAAAAGTCTGAGCCGAAAATGTGGACATGGAGCAAAGGAAGGTAACAGTCAACAGAAATTTAGTCTGAACACTACCCAAGACAACTGAGCGCGGAAAACGTCTTCCCGCTTAGGGCAGACGGAAATAGCATGAGACGCGTCACCACAGTAGAAACATAACCCATTGGCCTACAAAACTCATGACGCTGAGCCCCAGAAGTCACTCCATCACACTGCATGGGCTCAGGAGCTGGCTCACAAGGCAACACTATCTCACGCATACCTCTGCGCTCATGCAAAGTCTGTCAATTTGAATGGCCAAAGACATAGAATCATTGAGACCAGAGGGAACAGGGAATCCCACCATAACGTCCTTTACTTTTTCTGACAGACCCTTTCGAAAATGGGCTGCCAAAGCATGATCATTCCATTTGGTCAGGACTGCCCACTTTCGAAATTTCTGACAGTACAACTCAGCATCATCAAGACCCTGATTTAATGCCAACAGGATCTTTTCAGCTTGACATTAGGTTCATCGTACAATAACCCCAGAGCCTGAAAAAATACATCAATATCATTCAAAACAGGATCCCCAGGTGTCAGGGTAAAAGCCCAATCCTGAGGGTCGTCGCGCAGCACGGAGATGACAATTTGAACCCGCTGTGCAGTGTTCCCTGAGGACTTAGGCCTTAAGGCAAAAAACAACTTACAGTTATTTTTGAAATTCAGAAATTTAGATCGATCCCCCCAAAAACAAATCTGGCGTGGGAATCCTAGGTACCACAACCGGCAACCCAGCAAGATAGGAAGCAATACTCCGAACCTCAGTGGCAAGCTGATCCACATGGCCAGACAACTGTGCAATCTCCATTGAGAGAGAAAAAAAAATCCTCCTCAGCACCCAGAGAAAAAGAGGGAAAAAATGCAACAAACAGAAAAAAAAAAAATCTCTGACAACTTTGACAACTTTTTTTTTCCACACTATTTTTCCCTTCTGTGAGTACCATATAATTTTCAGTTTGTCCGGTGATACTGTTATGTACGGTAGCTGAGGATGACAGGAACAACAGCAGGGCAGCCAAACACCTGAGATGTTGGTAACTAATGGGTTGCAGAAACCTGAACAAACTCACAACTAGAGGTAGCCGTGGAGTGTTCCTACATTGATCCTAGACGCCTCGTCACAGCCTGAGAGCTAGCTATACCTAAAGATAGAAACAGGAAAGCTAACTGCCCAGGAGTAGAGCCCCAAAGGAATAGGCAGCCCCCAAACATATAATGGCGGATAGACAAGATGAAAACACAAACGCAGGCAGAAAACAGATTGAGCAAACGCTGGGCCACAAGCTGGCTAAATAGGAAAGGACAGGAGAGATTACTTTCTGCAACCCAGAAAACCCTACAAAAATCCAACAATTCTGAATACAAAAATACTGAGATCACACGATCTGGCCACCCACTAAATCAGATCTCAGTGTGAACAAAACCAAGCTGCAGCTGCTGAAAAAGCAGGAAAAAGCAAATGAAAATACAACAGAGGCTACAGACAAACTGAGGAGCTCAGGCCCCAAGACCCGGCTGTCCTCCACAAATGTGCAGAAAACAATGCAAATAGCAAGCACAAAAATAAAAGCAGAAAATATCTTATCTGATAGCAAAAGATGCAGGCAAGACTCAGCAAACTTCCAAATGAACCAGGAACCACAATTGAGACAAGAACAATTAATCACCGGCAACCATCATGGGAGGGAACCTCCCTTATATCAGACCAGTCTGTGATCCCAGATTGACATTCCTCGCTGAAAGGTTCAGTACTGTCTTTAACCACCAAAGGGAGCCTCTGCTCAGAAACCATCTCTAGCACATTCATAACAGGGGAGCCACAGATGGGCCATTCTGCAAAGCTGTTCTCACATTCTATTCCATGGGCATCATAGGTGTACTCCGAAGAATCGCAGAATCAGAGAGGAAAATGTGTTCGCTGATGCCCAAAATATTTTCATAATGGATCCGGGGCCAAATGAAGTAGGGTCCGAACAGAATCCATACCCTTGTCACCAGATGTTAACCATCAAGAGTGGAGGTCAAACTGATGAGACTCAGATACCAGAGGCACAGACGGACTTTACTGTGGTGTCAGGGCAGGAAGTTGAGAACGATGAATCTTAGGGTGAGGAGTGTAAGAACAGAGAGGATGACGATGAGGTTGTAGATCCCATTTGGTGTGAACCGAGAGGTAAGCAGCTGAGTTGATAAGCAGAGCAGGTGGAGGCAGAGGAAGACAAGGAGGTTACGTTGCATCTTTCTTCATAGATAGGAAGTGATGCAACCACGACAAGCACTGCATCTTTGGCCCCAACTCTGGCTGTGGCCAGCACCAGTCACAAGTGTACAGTTTACAGGGACAACAAAGTTTGCCTATCCTGGTCCTTTTATGAGACCGCAAAGGATGACCCAACACACGTTATTATCTGTCAAATTTGAGAACTATATGCAAGAACCGGCAAATGCTTGATTAACATGCCTTAGTGTGGGAATCTCACTGTGTTAAAATGTCACATGTTGATTGTCAAGTATTTGTTTTATTCATTTGTAGTTGCATTCACGTCCTTTGTGTCATTAGTATGTATGAACTTGGACAAAAGATCAATAAGAATCAACAGTTTGTATTCACATAAGTAACAAATTAGCACACTAGGTCTGCAAACATAGGTGCTGAGAAATAACCATTTGGTACCTTTTTTTCTCCTGTAGATTACATTAATTTTAAGGTAGTGGTTAATTTTAGTATTTTTATTCTTAAAGAAGAATTATGGGCTTTCTAATACATTGGCACATTATTTAACAACCTCCGACATTGTCATAAGAATTGCCAATATATATTTACTCAATGTCTAGGTCTTTTTTTCAGGTATGACCTTAAATCTATACTCTTGTCTTCTGTGGGATAATACATTTATCGTCAGGTCAGAGTTTCCTCTGAAACAATTCTCTAGTAATACTATTTGCAGCCATGGATTGCCGCCTCTTTCATTAGAGTTATTATCATGAAATGATGCATTAGCTGCACAGCTTAAAAATTCCTGTCTGAGTAAATAGATTAGACTCCCTGGTGCCAGATCTTATGATGAATTTCTGCCATATAGATTTTATTTTAATGCCTAGGTCTCTCCTGCGGGTTTTCTAAGCACAGACTGCTCACAACACAGTCTGCAATATATTTTCGATAGTGAATGAACTTTAACACTTGCATTCAATAGAATAGAAACAAGGATTTGATGTCTGCAAAAGAATGTCATGAATGAATTATTTCAAACATATTTACAAGCATTAGTGGTATCAAAATCAATTTACAGTGTGTTTGCTAAAAGGTAACAGACAAGTTAATACTAAACCAAATACTATAAACACAATAAAGTTATTAGATCTGCTACAACAATAGCTTTAAGCATGTACAACTTAGGGTATATGCACAATGAGTCTTTTTTTCTAATTTTTTTTAAGCAGAGACTAAAGTTTTTAAGGAGAATTTGGAGAGTTTCCGCTCAGATTCTGCTCCAAAAACATGCACATGCACTTTAAGGGTTATTTTTGGAAGTGGATTGAGCAGCAGGGTGGTTTGCTGTTGAAAGAGAGAAAAAAAAAATCTCTCTTTAAATCTTCGGCTTCAGCGAGTGTGAGTGAGCTGAGTGTGATCGGTGCGCAAGTGCGAACGGTGGTAAGTGTGACTTCTGATTCAGTGACTTTGGATTCAGGGAGTTGATAAGGGAGGAATTACTGAATTGCTGTTATATTTTATTAATACTTCTTATTTATTTTTAATTATCTTTGCTGTCTGGTGAAATCCCCATTAGAAATGTGCTCCACTATTGCCAATGCTGTCCAGTGTACATTTTGCCACATGTATGCAGTCCTTGAACAGCCGGTCGATGGTGCATACTTCTGTGCAAGATGTGAGCATGTTGTGCATTTGGAAGCCCAAATACTGGATCTAAATGTGCAACTGGCAACACTGAGATCCATAGACAATATGGAAAGGAGTCTTCTGCTCTCTGAGCAGACGCTCAATGAGATAGATGAGGGGGGGATGCTAGGATGGAGCTGCAGGACACTGAAGGAGCAAGCTGGGTGACAGTTAGAAGGCGGGGTAGAGGGAAGAGTGCCAGGGAGGCTAGTCCTGATCTGGCACACCCCAATAAGTTTGCAAAGTTGGCAGATGAGGGGGGTGTCAGTACAGGGGTAGCACTGCTGCAGCAAGGCATGTCCTTTGAAAGCCGGAGGAGTGTCTGATCCAGTAAGGGGGGAATTAGGAGAGGAGGGCAGGCCAGACAGGTGCTGGTAGTGGGGGACTCAATTATTAGGGGAACAGATAGGGCAATCTGTCACAAAGACAGGGATCGTCGAACAGTGTGCTGCCTACCTGGCGCTCGAGTCCGACACATTGCTGGTCAGGTTGACAGATTACTGGGGGGGCTGGTGAGGACCCAGCGGTCATGGTGCACATTGGGACAAATGACAAAGTTAGAGGTAGGTGGAAGGTCCTTAAAGATGATTTCAGGTAATTAGGCTGCAAGCTTAAAGCAAGGACCTCCAACATGAAATACTGCCTGTACCACGTGCCACACCAGAGAGGCAACGGGAGATTAGGGAGGTTAATAAGTGGCTCAAGAATTGGTGTAGGAAGGAGTGGTTTGGATTCCTGGAGAACTGGGCCGACTTCTCAGTTGGCTACAGGTTCTATGCTAGGGAAGGGCTGCACCTCAATGGGGAGGGTGCACCTGTGCTGGGGGAGAAAATGGCTAGATGGTTGGAGGAGTCTTTAAACTAGGGACTGGGGGGAGGGTATTCATTTTATAGGAGGGGAAGACAGTGCAGAAAGAGTCCTGGGCACAAATAATGAAATTGGGGGTGGCATGAGGGGTAGGGTTAGAACAGTTAATAATTTAAGAAAGAATAGAGGTACAGAGAGATACATAAAGTGCATGTATACTAATGCCAGAAGCCTCACCAACAAAATGGAGGAATTAGAATTAATTTTGTTGGAACATAATTATGACATGGTGGGGATATCTGAGACATGGCTGGATGAGAGCCACGACTGGGCAGATAATTTGCAGGGCTATAGTCTGTTTAGAAATGACCGTAAAAATAAGTGAGGTGGGGGTGTGTGTTTATATGTAAAATCATCCTTAAAACACATCCTAGGTGATAATATCTGTGAATCTAATGAAGATGTAGAGTCTCTGTAGGTGGAGATAAGGGGAGGGGGAAAAATAATAAATTACTGATAGGGGTTTGTTATAAGTCTCCAAAAATAATGGAAGCAACAGAGAATATCCTCGTAAAGCAACTAGATGAAGCAACGACTCAAGGAGAAGTCATTATTATGGGGGACTTCAACTACCCTGAAATACATTGGGGAACAGAAACCTGCAGTTCCAGCAAAGGTAATAGGTTTCTGACAACTATGAGAGACAATTACCTTTCACAACTAGTTCAAGACCCAACAAGAGGGGGGGCACTGCTAGACCTAATATTATCCAACAGGCCAGACCGCATTTCAAATATAAGGGTTGGGGGTCACTTAGGTAATAGTGATCACAAAATAATAAGTTTTCATATATCCTTTAATAAGATGTGTAGTCGAGGGGTTACAAGGACACTAAACTTCAGGAAGGGAAATTTCCAACAGATGAGAGATGATCTTAGTGCAATAAACTGGGATGATATCCTGAGACATAAAAATACACAAAGAAAATGGGAGACGTTTATTAGCATCCTGAATAGGACCTGTGCACAGTATATACCCTATGGGAATAATCATGCTAGAATTAGGAGCAAACCACTATGGCTAAATAGAGCTGTAAGGGGCGCAATAAGTGACAAAAAGAAAGCATTTAGGGAATTAAAGCAAGTAGGTAGTGATGAGGCATTAAATAAATACAGAAGATTAAATAAATTCTGTAAAAAACAAATCAAGACAGCAAAGATTGAGACAGAG
>JARQOD010000001.1:320309081-320441189 GCA_033576555.1 Oophaga sylvatica | reverse complement strand
CCAAAAGTTTGGACACACCTTCTCATTTAAAGATGTTTCTGTATTTTCATGACTATGAAAATTGTAAATTCACACTGAATGCATCAAAATTATGAATTAACACATGTGGATTTACAGTATATACTTAACAAAAAAGTGTGAAACAACTGAAAATATTTCTTATATTTTAGGCTCTTCAAAGTAGCCACCTTTTGCTTTGATTACTGCTTTGCACACTCTTGGCATTCTCTTGATGAGCTTCAAGAGGTAGTAACCGGAAATGGTTTTCACTTCCTGTGACTACCTCTTGAAGCTCATCAAGAGAATGCCAAGAGTGTACAAAGCAGAACCAAGAATATAAGAAATATTTTCAGCTGTTTCACACTTTTTTGTAAAGTGTAATGTATAATTCCACATGTGTTAATTCATAGTTTTGATGCCTTCAGTGTGAATTTACAATTTTCATAGTCATGAAAATACAGAAACATCTTTAAATGAGAAGGTGTGTCCAAACTTTTGGTCTGTACTGTATATTGACAGTTCACATGTAGGACCCTGCATATTTCAGGCCCCAAAGATGGCTAACCTAAAGGTCATTACTTGACCTTAGGTTACCATAGGCTGAAGAGTAAGCCAGTCCTCTGAAATATCCACAACTGTCACAATTGATAGCAGTATCTAAGGGGTTAAACGGCCATGATCGGTGCTAATACCGATCGTGGCGGTTCAAATAGATTGTCAGCTGCGATGTACAACTTGCCTCAGCGGATGATAGTGTTGGCTCTGCATGTGAGCCAGCGCTATCATCTCACTGTACACGCACAGCCACAGTCACCTGCAAAATCCAGCAATGGGGGGAAAGTCACGCCTCTGCTCTCTGCGCGCTTTCGTGATGTCTTTACACAGCGCCAGAGGATGTCATCATGCAGGGCCACAGCCACTACGGAGCGGCGCACTCCTCCTCTCTTCTAGCGTGAGACATGTGGTGCACTGTGGGCATGCAGCCCACGGGCAGCATGTTTGAGACCTCTGCACTAGATATTTCTCACTTCATTTCACCAATTAAACTATTTAGTGCTGATGCATCACACACAAATTGGATTACAAAAATATTTAAACAAAAGTTGTAAGGTAGCAGAATAGGTATAAAGCCAAGGGGGTGAATACTTTTGCAAGACACTCTATCTCTATTATTTTTATCCCATCCAAAATATCAAGCTTGGCTGTTTTATGCTGTACCATACAGTCATTCGCCCTTGTGCACCATTATAGGTACATAATTGAAGAGAATGAAAAAAGCTAGATTTAGGGCAAGGAGCAAAAATGTGTAGACCTACCAGTGCACTAACTTTCATGTTAGGATTTGTGAAACATTATAATACAGTACATTAAATAAGAGATTATATATCCAAGCTTTTGAGCTTTCCTGTATGATGTACAGAAGGAAATAAAAATCGTTACATTACAGATTTTTGAAAATGACTGTAATCCTTCGCCAGTAAAAGTAAATTATATCTTGATATTCCTTCATTAAATTTTCTTAAAAATGCATCATGATTTATATTCAGTGTTACTCTGCAGGGGGTAATAATAATTATAACCGTATCTAACATGTTCTCACTCACCATGATAATTAATTTGGAAGGAATTCTAGAAATGCTAAGTATCTTAAACATCTTTCTGCATTCATAACTTTGCCAGGAAATCAGTAATGAAGAAATAGTGAAGATTGGGAATCAAAAACAAGCTACACAATTAATTGATAAAAGCCACCTGTCTGTAACAAAGAATTTCATAGCTGACATCTTGCAAGAGGAATTATAACATACTGTACTTGGCGGATAAGGTTAAATTAATAGTCTCTCCTGTAGATCTTTCTTGATATCCATTGTGTTATATGTTCAGATACAAGCTGTGTGGTCCTTAACATTATTTTATGTACCATTACATTTTTACACTTACCAAAAAAAGAGAAAAGAAGCAGTCATTCCAATATCTACAAAAGTAAATGTAATACAGTTGGCATTTTTTAACCTTTACTCCCATTTTGCCTACTGTATGATGGTCTAAAAGAACATGGTCCAGCTTTTCTGTGTGGTCCATGCTTTGAAGAGGATATACAGTATGTCTGGTCCATATTATGTGTTAATTTGGTGGTCCACCCCATACCAACTGTGGCACAGCTAGAGGGATAAGAAAAGGTAGCATTTACTTCAGAGCCATGATGTGTGAAGGAGCCCAAATATCCATATGTCACATAAAATATATTATTGTTATAAACGGCACATGCAGGGTGGGCTTCCTTTCACAGACTTAGTACTGGGGCAAAGAAATTTTCAATTATACCAACGATGGGAATGCAGTAACAGCAATCTCACTCAGGTTCCAATACCTCAAGTGGTTTAAATGCACACCTGCCACATAATTAGACAACAGTGTAATAAATAGTATATGGCTGGTTTAGGTCTATTTAATATTTTGCATTGATGCTTAGAAGTAGTGATATGCGAGTATACTCGTTGCTCGGGTCTCCTCGAGCATGCTCGGGTGATCTCCGAGATCATGCTTGGAGATTTATTTTGCATCGCCTCGGCTGCATGATTTGCGACTGCTAGACAGCTTGAATACATGTGTGGAATGCCTGTTTGTTAGGGAATTCCCACATGTATTAAGCCTGTCTGCAAGTCGCAAATCATGCAGCTGAAGCCATGAAAACTAAATCTCTGAGCACGCCAAAATACTGGGAGATCACCCAAGCATGCTCGGGTAGACCCGAGCACCAATGCTACTCGCTCATCACTACTTAGAAGGCTTAAGTTATACCTCTCTGTATGCACTCAACTTCTGTATAGGGATGAGTGGATTCATGGATGTGCGGGTTTGGTAGGTTTGAAGAAGCTACAGTGAAAAGTTTGATTCGGGACCGAACTTGACCCCAAAAACGAACCCAATGAAACTCAATGGGGACCCAGAGTTCAGTGCATAAAAATGGATGTAAAATGGTCATAGTAAGGGCTTCAAAAAAAGACAAATGTGGGGTAACAGCAGGACAATTGCCCAGCAAACAAATGTGGATAGGAAAATGACTAAAAATAACCAAGAATAAAAAAAAGAAAAAAATATAATCTTGAACCAGGAAGCGGAGGTCCAAGTGGAGTAGTAGGTTGAGAAAGAGATGGAGGTGATGGTGTTTGTGGAAGAAGCATAGGAGGTAGAGGAGGCAGTGTAGGTGGAAGAGGTGGAAGAGGTATCCACACTTCGCTGCTTGTAATACTCCACCAATATGGTCATCATCACTGTTATTATCCCACTTCTATGCCTCCTAGAAAAACAAACCTTAAGATGATGATGGATGAGGTGGTGACACAGGAAGAAGAGAAGGAGGAGGAACAGGGAACACACACATCATTATCAGGCCAGGCATATACACGTCTTGGAGGATGGGTTCCTGTACCAAAAGCGGACAGGTCTACAAATGTCCAGCAAGGGGACAGTTTTGTATGATGAGAAGCAGGAATATGAGGAGGAGGAGGAGGAACAACTGTATTCACAGGAGGATGGCACTCAAACCCGCTCACAGGCATCAGTGAAGCATGGCTGGAGGGTTACACAGGATGCAAACAATACAGAGGACCCAAACGATACACCTCTCAGCAAGAACAGCTTCTTGATGCCTCTGAGCAGCCTGGCACACATGAGGCAATACATGCTGCTGTGCATGTGCAACATGTGCAACTACTAATGAGTTTCCTGAATTGTTGCAAGTTCTGATTACTAGGTGGCCACCCTGCTGGATCTCTGCTGCAAACACAACATGCAGTGATGAGCAAATACATTTGGCATTATTAGTTACTCGCACGAATAGCACACTATTCGTTACTCAGCAACTAATTTCCTATACACCTGGGTATATACCATTGACCCACCCAGCATGTTTGGCAATTTATTTGCAGCAACGGAACATCCTAGGCTTGCTTGCCAATCACAGTAATGCCAGCACCATCTTTGGTGTGGCATTGCTGTGATTGGTTGGCCTTACAGCATCAAAGGGGATGTTTAATCCCTGCTGGCACCATTTTGCACACATTGCAGCCGGAGACAGCATAGTGAGAGCTTAGTGTGAGCGTAGAGAGAGTGAAAGTAGCATATAGGGAGAGTTTGTGATTCCACAAAGTTCTTTTAAGAGCTACTGAGGGTGAAGATTAGTTCTTTGTTAGGTGAAGATAGCGTAGTCAGAAATTGAATACGAGGGAGAGTGAAAGGCAGGCACGTTAGTGTTATCAATCATTATTGCAAGTACATGCTGGCGATCTCTGTTAGAATAATATTTCTCGCCTATTGCTTAACCCCTTAAAGTCCGATGACGTGCACAGTCCGTCATGGCAAGGTGTCAGTTTTGGCACCTTGACGGACTGTGCACGTCATGCCTTTGAACTACCACTGCGTGTAAACACGCAGTGGTAGTTCAGTGCCGACAGCTGTCACAGACAGCTGGCAGGCACGGCAAGCTGTCGGTCCCCGCACATACAGCGCTGTGATTGGTCAGTCAATGTGACTGACCAAACACAGCAGCGATCGAGCAGAAGAGGCTGAAATTTCAGCCTCTTCTGCCCGATCAGTGCAGGAGCTCAGCGATGCAGTGGCTGAACTTCCTGCACTGACAGCCGGGAGCGGCGCCCCGCCGCCCTTTGCTGTAAACCCCCTGACTGCTGTGATCGAGCGCGATCGCAGCACTCAGGGGGGGAGGCAGAGGGTCGGGAGCTCCCTCTGCCTCAGATTGGCGCCCTGCAATGTATTTGCAGGGCCCGATCTCTGCCTTGATGACCCGGGGGTTGTCATGACAACCTCCGGGTCATCTAGCTACGGAAAGCTGCTGTGATCATGGTCACAGCAGCTTTCACTATAGGTACAATGCATTGCAATGCTGGAGCATTGCAATGCATTGTAACTGCAATAAAAAGTAAAAAGGTGAAAGTCCCATAAAGGGACAAGTTAAAAAAAAGCATTTTTTTAAAAAAAATTTAAAAAAAATATTAAAAAATAATTTAAAAAAATTCCTCTAAAAAATACACATTTTTATGTAATAAAAAAACAAAAAACAAAAAAATGCACATATTTGGTATCGCCGCGTCCATAAAAATCCCATCTATAAAAGCGTAACCCTAGTTAACCCCTTCAGTGAAAGCCGTAAAAAAAACCCAAAAAAGTAGTAAATTATACTTTTTCCAAGCGGTATCATCATACCGCTTGGAAAAAGTGCAATAACACACGATTAAAAAGTGGGATATAAATAATCATGGTACTGCTGAAAACTACATCTTGTCCCACAAAAAACAAGCTGCTATACAGCATCATCAGCGAAAAAATAAAAAAGTTATAGCTCGCGGAATAAACTGATGCAAAAATATTATTTTTTCTATAAAATTTTTTATTGTGTAAAAAAACGGCAAATCATAAAAAAATATATAAATGAGGTATCGCTGTAATCGTAGTGACCCGAAGAATAAAGCTGCTTTATCAATTTTACCACACGCGGAACGGAGGAAAAAAAAAAAAAAAAAATTCCTGAATTGCTGGTTTTTGTTCATTCTGCTTCCACAAAAATCGGAATAGGAAGCGATCAAAAAACGTTATGTGCCCGAATATGGTACCAATAAAAACGTCAGCTCGTCCCACAAAAAATAAGCCCACAGATAACTCTATCGGACGAAATATGGAAAAATTATAGCTCTCAAAATACAGCGATGCAAAAATTTCTTACAAAAAATTCTTCCAAAAAAAAGCGTCTTTTAGAGTGTGACAGAAGCTAAACATGAAAAAAGGGTATAAATCTGGTATCGCTGTAATCGCACCAATCCGAGGAATAAAGTTGCCTAATCACTAATACCGCACGAGGAACGGCGTAAAAAATAAAACCAATTCTTCACCTTTTGTGGATTTGTTCATTCTGCCTCCCAAAGATCGCAGTAAGGCGATCACAGTGGTTCCCCCCCACATATGGGATATCAGCGTACTCAGGACAAAATGCACATCAACTTTTGGGGTCCTATTTCTCCTTTTACCCTTATAAAAATAAAAATTTGGGGGCAAAAGGGTCATTTTTTGTGGAAAAAAATATGATTTTTTTACTTTCACGGCTACGTTATAAACTTCTGTGAAGCCCTTCTCTAGATAAGTTCCTTGGGGGGTCTAGTTTGCAAAATGGGGTCACTTGTGGGGGGTTTCTACTGTTTAGTCACATCAGGGGCTCTCCAAGCGTGACATGACACCCGCAGACCATTCCATCAAAGTCTGCATTTAAAAACGGTGCTCCTTCCCTTCCGAGCTCTGCCATGCGTCAAAATAGTGGTTCCCCCCCACATATGGGGTATCAGCGTACTCAGGACAAATTGCACAATAGCTTTTGGGGTCCTATTTCTCCTGTTACCCTTATAAAAATAAAAATTTGGGGGCAAAAATATTATTTTTTGTGGAAAAAAATATAATTTTTTTATTTTCACGGCTCTACGTTATAAACTTCTGTGAAGCCCTTGGGGGGTTCAAAGTGCTCACCACACATCTAGATAAGTTCCTTGGTGGGTCTAGTTTCCAAAATGGAGTCACTTGTGGGGGGTTTCTACTGTTTAGCCACATCAGGGGCTCTCCAAACGTGACATGACACCCGCAGACCATTCAATCAAAGTCTGCATTTGAAAAAGGCACTCCGTCCATTCCGAGCTCTGCCATGTGTCAAAATAGTGGTTTACCCCTACATAAGGGGTATCAGCGCTCTCACGACAAATTGCACAATAACTTTTGGGGTCCTGTTACCCTTTGACACCAGGTCCCTACTTTACCCATAAATGCAGGCATTGCTGACAGAGGTGCATATTCACCCCGAAATTCAGATATCAGCCCAATAGAGGTATGTTCATATTAGGTTAGGGACTCACCAGTATTGAGACCACCTTGACGATGGTTGGTGGGCTTCAAAATGTTTGGCCAAATGTTTATACTAAGCGTCTCAAATTTTTCCTTATATTCCAAAGCCATTTGCTATTCCAAATTTCATGTATTCCATATTGTCATGCTTTAGTATGATAGAGTGCAGCCTTTTTTTTGTATGTTTTACATGGGGTAGCTTCCCTTGGCTTGCACCTAGTTCACATTAGTCTGGAAGTGCCAGTCAGGTTTTTTTGTCTATTGTATGTTAGCTTGCTGACCGAGCACACTTCCGCCCCCACCAGGTGGTGATTTTAATTACACCAGGTCCCTACTTTACCCATAAATGCAGGCATTGCTGACAGAGGTGCATATTCACCCAGAAATTCAGATATCAGCCCAATAGAGGTATGTTCATATTAGGTTAGGGACTCACCAGTATTGAGACCACCTTGACGATGGTTGGTGGGCTTCAAAATGTTTGGCCAAATGTTTATACTAAGCGTCTCAAATTTTCCTTATATTCCAAAGCCATATTGCTATTCCAAATTTCATGTATTCCATATTGTCATGCTTTAGTATGATGGAGTGCAGCCTTTTTTGTATGTTTTACATGGGGGTAGCTTCCCTTGGCTTGCACCTAGTTCACATTAGTCTGGAAGTGCCAGTCAGTTTTTTTTGTCTATTGTATGTTAGCTTGCTGACCGAGCACTCCGCCCCCACCAGGTGGTGATTTTAATTACACCGTGTCCCTACTTTACCCATAAATGCAGGCATTGCTGACAGAGGTGCATATTCACCCAGAAATTCAGATATCAGCCCAATAGAGGTATGTTCATATTAGGTTAGGGACTCACCAGTATTGAGACCACCTTGACGATGGTTGGTGGGCTTCAAAATGTTTGGCCAATGTTTATACTAAGCGTCTCAAATTTTTCCTTATATTCCAAAGCCATATTGCTATTCCAAATTTCATGTATTCCATATTGTCATGCTTTAGTATGATAGAGTGCAGCCTTTTTTTGTATGTTTTACATGGGGGTAGCTTCCCTTGGCTTGCACCTAGTTCACATTAGTCTGGAAGTGCCAGTTCAGGTTTTTTGTCTATTGTATGTTAGCTTGCTGACCGAGCACTCCGCCCCCACGAGGTGGTGATTTTAATTACACCAGGTCCCTACTTTACCCATAAATGCAGGCATTGCTGACAGAGGTGCATATTCACCAGAAATTCAGATATCAGCCAATAGAGGTATGTTCATATTAGGTTAGGGACTCACCAGTATTGAGACCACCTTGACGATGGTTGGTGGGCTTCAAAATGTTTGGCCAAATGTTTATACTAAGCGTCTCAAATTTTTCCTTATATTCCAAAGCCATATTGCTATTCCAAATTTCATGTATTCCATATTGTCATGCTTTAGTATGATAGAGTGCAGCCTTTTTTTGTATGTTTTACATGGGGGTAGCTTCCCTTGGCTTGCACCTAGTTCACATTAGTCTGGAAGTGCCAGTCAGTTTTTTTTGTCTATTGTATGTTAGCTTGCTGACCGAGCACTCCGCCCCCACCAGGTGGTGATTTTAATTACACCAGGTCCCTACTTTACCCATAAATGCAGGCATTGCTGACAGAGGTGCATATTCACCCAGAAATTCAGATATCAGCCCAATAGAGGTATGTTCATATTAGGTTAGGGACTCACCAGTATTGAGACCACCTTGACGATGGTTGGTGGGCTTCAAAATGTTTGGCCAAATGTTTATACTAAGCGTCTCAAATTTTTCCTTATATTCCAAAGCCATATTGCTATTCCAAATTTCATGTATTCCATATTGTCATGCTTTAGTATGATAGAGTGCAGCCTTTTTTTGTATCTTTATGAGGTCATAACTCTAGAATGCTTCAGTGGTGATTCTGAGATATTTTTCTTGAGACATATTGTACTTTTTGATAGTGGCAAAAATTTTTTGATATGACTTGTGTTTATTTGTTAAAAAATGGAAATTTGGCGAAATTTTTTAAAATTTTGCAATTTTCAAACTTTTAATTTTTATGTCCTTAAATCATAAAATAATATTGCACAATTAGTTAATAAATAACATTTCACATATGACTACTTTACATCAGCACAATTTTTGAAACATAATTTTTTTGTTAGGATGTTATAAGGTGTTAGGCTCTGCGGAACGCACCTAATAGATATAGTAGAGAGGTGCGTTCGCAGCCCGGGGTCCACGGTGCAGGCGAAGCTCGCTGCTAGTAAGATGGCGAAAGTAGCGAACTCTGTTATCCCGCAGAGTCGCTAAATTAAACGCTGTAGAGTGCTGTGGCAGTAAGTGCGATTCTGTTAATCCCCAGAGCTGCTAACGGGAATGCCACAGCGCTATATGGCGATAAATGCGAACTCACTTAGCTTCAGCGAGCCGCAAAATAAAACGCTAGGGGGCTGAACCAGCGTTATAAAGCAAACCCTGTTGCTTCACAGAGCCGCTGAGAAAAAGACTGTGTCCTGTTATCACCACAAGGATACACAGATAACTGCTGTGCGGATAGCAGTCCGTGATCATGCAGACAGCAACGCAATCATGCAATCTCCTCACCGGAGAAGCCGGTATTCTAGGGGCTTATTTCAGCCAAGCCCTAACCACGTGCACTCAAATCTCCTCACCGGAGGTGCCGGTATTCTAGGGGCTTATTTCAGCCGAGCCCTAACCACATGTGTGCATGATCACACTGGCGCAAAGCACATAATGCAATTGATACTAGCGCATGGCGGCCCAGCTATGCCACCCTTTTATAGCAACAGCTACAGGACCTGCCAGAAACAAGGACCAATGAGAAACTGTTCCAAAACACATGTAGTTTCAGGACCTTCCTGGCGGCCCAATAGGAGCTGCTGCAGTACCTGAACATGTGACCCCTGATCTCCAATGAGAGATCTTACCCTGGGCATGCTCAGAAGGGGAAACGCAGGACTTCGTCCCAAAGAGGTCTGCTCCAGCACTGGCTATAATAGAAGATCCAGGAAGGGCAGCAGTAAGTCTCTGCACAGTATTGGAATGAGCAAGACGCTGGGACCGACGTCTCTGCTGAGCAGGCTCCACTGCGGACGGAGATGGATGGGGGACCGCAGTGGGACTGGTTTGAGACTCCCCTTGTGCAGCAGCGGGAACTCGAACCCTAACATTACCCCCCCTCCTAGGGCCCCCCTTCTTTAGGCCTCGCTGCGCTGAAAGGCAGCGATGAGCTGCGGAGTGTGAACATGCTCTGCAGGCTCCCAGGACCTATCCTCAGGCCCATAACCCCTCCAATCCACCAAATAAAATTTTTTGCCTTGTACCACCTTGCACCCAACAATGGCGTTCACCTCATGATCGTCCGTAGATGAACCCGACATCCCGGCAGATGACTCGGAAAACCGGGAAATGGCCACGGGTTTCAGGAGAGACACATGAAAGGTGTCGGTGATACCAAGGCGAGGCGGAAGGGATAGGCGGTCAACCACCGGGTTCACCTGCTCAAGAACTTTAAAGGGGCCCAAAAAGCGAGGTGCCAACTTGGTGGACTCTACAGTCATGGCCAAAAGTTTTGAGAATGACACAAATATTAATTTTTACAAAGTCTGCTGCTTCACTTTTTCTAATAGCAATTTGCATATACTCCAGAATGTTATAAAGAGTGATCAGCTTAACAGCAATTACTTGCAAAGTCAATATTTGGCTAGAAAATGAACTTTATCCCCCAAAACACATTTCAACATCATTGCAGCCCTGCCTTAAAAGGACCAGCTAACCTCTTTTCAGTGATTGCTCCATTAACACAGGTGTGGGTGTTGATGAGGACATGGCTGGAGATCAATCTGTCATGATTAAGTAAGAATGACACCACTGGACACTTTAAAAGGAGGCTGGTGCTTGGCATCATTGTTTCTCTTCTGTTAACCATGGTTATCTCTAAAGAAACACGTGCAGTCATCATTGCAATGCACAAAAATGGCCTAACAGGGAAGAGTATCGCAGCTAGAAAGATTGCACCTCAGTCAACAATCTATCGCATCATCAAGAACTTCAAGGAGAGAGGTTCCATTGTTGCCAAAAAGGCTTCAGGGCACCCAAGAAAGACCAGCAGGCGCCAGGACCGTCTCTTAAAAGTGTTTCAGCTGCGGGATCGGGCTACCAGCACTGCAGAGCTTGCTCAGGAATGGCAGCAGGCAGGTGTGAGTGCATCTGCACTCACTGTGAGGCGGAGACTCTTGGAGCAAGGCCTGGTCTCAAGGAGGGCAGCAAAGAAGCCACTTCTCTCCAGAAAAAACATCATGAACAGACTGATATTCTGCAAAAGGTACAGGCAGTGGACTGCTGAGGACTGGGGTAAAGTTATTTTCTCTGATGAATCCCCTTTTCGATTGTTTGGGACATCAGGAAAACGCCTCATTCGGAGAAGACAAGGTGAGCGCTACCACCAGTCTTGTCTCATGCCAACTGTTAAGCATCCTGAAACCATTCATGTGTGGGGTTGCTTCTCAGCCAAGGGAATCGGCTCTCTCACAGTCTTGCCTAAAAACACAGCCATGAATAAAGAATGGTACCAGAATGTCCTCCAAGAGCAACTTCTCCCAACACTCCAAGAGCAGTTTGGCGATCAACAATGCCTTTTCCAGCATGATGGAGCACCTTGCCATAAAGCAAAGGTGATAACTAAATGGCTCAGGGAACAAAACATAGAGATTTTGGGTCCATGGCCTGGAAACTCCCCAGATCTTAATCCCATTGAGAACTTGTGGTCAATCATCAAGAGATGGGTGGACAAACAAAAACCTAAAAATTCTGACAAAATGAAAGCATTGATTGTGCAAGAATGGACTGCTATCAGTCAGGATTTGGTCCAGAAGTTGATTGAGAGCATGCCAGGGAGAATTGCAGAGGTCCTGAAGAAGAAGGGTCAACACTGCGAATATTGACTTGCTGCATTAACTCATTCTAACTGTCAATATAAGCTTTTGTTACTCATATGTTTGCAATTATTATATTTCTGTCTGTGATAAAAACATCTGTCAAACACACATAAAAACCAGAGGGCAGCAGATCATGTGAAAATATAACATTTGTGTCATTCTCAAAACTTTTGGCCATGACTGTACACGTAGCCTGATGTTTCGGGCAGAAAGCCACACTAGGTCACCCGGAGCAAATGTAGGAGCGGGGCGCCGATGGGCATCGACCGAAGACCTCATCCTCTCTTTGGAGGCCTGAATGGCATCCTGGGTGCGGTCCCAAATGTCCCGTGCCTCCACAGCCCAGTCTGCCACCCTGGAATCGGCAGAAGACACGGGCATGGGCACTGGTACCCGCGGATGCTGACCGTAGTTCAGGAGGAATGGGGTCTGTCCGGTGGAGTCAGCCACAGCATTATTTAGAGCGAACTCAGCCCACGGTAGCAAGGATGCCCAGTCATCCTGCCTGGCAGAGACAAAATGTCGCAAGTATGTGACCAAGGTCTGGTTGGCCCTCTCTACCAACCCATTTGACTCGGGATGGTATGCAGAGGAGAGATTCAACTCAATGCTGAGTAAACGACACAGCTCTCTCCAGAACCGAGACGCAAACTGGGGACCTTGATCACTGACAATTTTGTCTGGCATACCGTGTAGGTGGAAAATATGCCTGATGAATAATGCTGCCAAGGCCCGTGCAGACAGTAACCGTGGTAAAGGCACCAAGTGCACCATTTTGGAGAAGTGGTCGGTTATCACCCAGATGATGGTGCAGCCCCGAGACTTGGGTAAGCCCACCACAAAATCCATCCCAACCATCTCCCAGGGCCTGTCTGCCACCGGTAAAGGGAAAAGTAACCCAGCTGGCCGTTGTCGAGGAGACTTATTCTTGGTGCAGGAGACGCACGCCTGAATGTATTGTATTCCCTGACGTCACGGACCATATGTGGCCACCAGTATGTCCTCGCCAGCAACTCAGATGTCCTCTTTGCCCCAAAATGTCCACCCACCCTGGACGAGTGTGCCCAAGAGAGTACCTCCGGTCGCAAATTGATGGGCATAAAAGTCTTGCCCGGAGGCACAGACTCAAGCGAAACCGGGGCCACAGTTCTTAGACTCTCTGTGGGGACAATCAGCCGAGGCTCCTCCTCCACCTCCTCAGAGGACACCACGGAGCGAGACAGAGCATCGACACGAATGTTCTTCTCCCCGGAGAGAAAATGGAGGGTGAAATGGAACTGGGAGAAGAACAGGGACCATCTGGCCTGACGGGAATTTAGCCGCTGGGCGGTCTGTAAATAGACCAAATTTTTGTGGTCAGTGAACACTTGAAAGGGAAAGCGAGCCCCCTCCAGGAGATGTCTCCACTCGGAAAAGGCCAACTTCATGGCTAGCAACTCCCTATCCCCAATGGAATAATTCCTCTCCGCTGGTGTGAAGGTCTTGGAGAAGAAGAAGCAAGGATGTTTACGACCTTGAGCATCCTTTTGAAAAAGGACTGCTCCAGCACCAATGGACGAGGCATCAACCTCCAATATAAAATGCTTATCAACCTCGGGACGATGTAGGATAGGAGTGCTAGCAAAATGGGACTTGATTGAAGTAAAGGCCTTGGAGACCTCCTCTGACCACAATTTGGGATTGGCTCCCTTCTTGGTGAGGGCTACCAAGGGAGAAACCAAAGTAGAGAAGTGGGTAATGAATTGGCGATAGTAATTAATGAATCCCATAAAGTGCTGCACCGCTTTAAGAGAGTGGGGTTCTTGCCAATCCATTACAGCCTGTAATTTGGCAGGATCCATAGCCAATCCCTGAGTGGAGATGATATAGCCCAGGAATGGCAGAGACTCCTGCTCAAACACACACTTCTCCAACTTCGCATATAAGGAATTTGCTCGCAAGAGGTCAAAGACCCTGCAGACATCTCTCCAGTGGGTGTCCATATCTGGAGAAAAGATGAGAATGTCATCCAGATAGAGTACCACAGAGGTGGCAAGCATGTCCCGGAAGATGTCATTTCCGAAATCTTGGAAGACGGCTGGAGCATTACAGAGCCCGAAGGGCATCACAAGATATGCGTAATGTCCATCTCTGGTATTGAACGCCGTCTCCCATTCGTCCCCCTCACGGACGCGGATAAGGTTATAGGCACCACGAAGATCCAGCTTAGTAAATACCCTTGCTCCCCGGAGCCTATCAAAGAGCTCAGATATTAGGGGCAAAGGATATTTGTTCTTAACGGTAATGGCGTTAAGACCCCTATAGCCTATACACGGTCGTAATTCTCCATTCTTCTGCACGTAGAAAAATCCTGCCCCTGCTGGTGACACTGACTTCCTAATAAACCCTCTTGCCAGATTTTCCTGGATGTATTGTGACATGGCCTCCGTCTCCGGAAGAGAGAGAGGATACACTCTTCCCCAAGGAGGCTCCGTTCCAGGCAAGAGGTCTATAGGACAGTCATAGGGGCGATGAGGCAGAAGAGTCTCCGCTGCCTTTTTAGAGAATACGTCCGCGTATGACCGATAAACCTTGGGGAGAGAAGCAAGGTCTATGGGTATCTAAGTGGTGGAAACCTGAACGTCCTCTCTGAGACATCTGTCTCTGCAATGATCACCCCAACCCAGTATTCTCCCAGAGGACCACTCAATATGGGGAGAGTGGTGGCGAAGCCAGGGTAATCCCAACAAAACCTCATCTGTTCCCTCAGGAAGAACAAAAAGGGATATATTCTCCTGATGAGATGGGGACTTAGACAGAGGTAGAGAGACAGTCTGGTGGGTGATTTGTGAGGGCAGGATTGTTCCATTCAATACTCTCACCGATATTGGCTCGGCGAGCTTCACCAGCGGTATGGAATGGCGAGAGGCAAAGGAGGCAAAGGAGGAGGACATAAAATTCCCCTCTGCCCCAGAGTCCACACAAAGCTTGGCGGGAAGAGTGGATGAACCTAGAGAGATTAACCCTTTAAGGAGCACTTTCGGAGCAAAATCCATCGCGTCTAATGACCCTGCACCCATGGTCACGGAACATGACCGTTTACTCATTCGCTGGGGACATCGGTTGGCATAATGTCCTGGCTGCTGACACACTCTACAGACCATGGATACTCGAGTGGTCCAAGACTTAGATCCCACTCGAGCAGTCTCCACGGTCTCTGGGAAGTCGGACGCCCGAACGGGAAATTCAAGAGGTTTGGCAAAGGTGGGTGCCAGCCGAAACCTCTGCCTACACTGGGTCCGCTCTAACCTCCGCTCATGAAAAAGGAGGTCGATGCGGGTAGATATAGAAATGAGTTTCTCCAGTGTGGCAGGGATCTCCCTAGTAGCCAAAGCGTCCTTTACATGGTCTGCCAGTCCTCTCCAGAACACTGGAATAAGAACTTTATCTGGCCACTCTAATTCAGAGGCCAAAGTCCGAAATTGGACTGAGAACTGGCTGACCATGGACAAGCCCTGAGACATTGCCAGCAGATGGAGTGCCGTATCGTGCGTGACCTGAGGTCCTAAAAAGACCTTTTTCAGAGCTTCCAAAAACTGAGGAGCACTCCGCACCACACGATTGTCGCGCTCCCACAGCTGCGTTGCCCACTCCAATGCTCTGCCCGACAGAAGAGACACAAAAAAGCCACTTGAGCCCGTTCCATGGGGAAACGTGTTGCCAGAAGCTCAAGCTGTATAGAGCACTGACTCATGAATCCCCGACAATGTTTACTGTCACCCGTAAACTTGTCTGGAAGTGGTAGATGGGATAATGTCGGAGCAGAGGTAGCGGTGGACAAACTGGCTGCAGCTACGCTAGCAGCCTGAACAGCGACTGCGGTAACATCCACAGCTGAGGTTGTGCGCTCAAGGACCGCCAACCTACCCTCCAGCTGCTTGATGTACTGCTGTAGACGCTGGTCGTCCGCCATTTTACTAGCCAGACCCTGGCACTAGTATTATGTTAGGGTCTGCGGAACACACCTAATAGATATAGTAGAGAGGTGCGTTTGCAGCCCGGGGTCCACCGTGCAGGCGAAGCCCGCTGCTAGTAAGATGGCGAAAGTAGCGAACTCTGTTATCCTGCAGAGTCGCTAAAATAAATGCCGTGTGGCAGTAAGTGCGACTCTGTTAATCCCCAGAGCCGCTAACAGGAATGCCACAGCGATATATGGCAATAAGTGCGAACTCACTTAGCTTCAGTGAGCCGCAAAGTAAAACGCTAGGGCGCTGAACCAGCGTTATAAAGCGAACCCTGTTGCGTCACAGAGCCACTGAGAAAAAGACTGTGTCCTGTTAACACCACAAGGATACACAGATAACTGCTGTGCGGATAGCAGTCCATGATCATGCAGACAGCAACGCAATCAATCTCCTCACCGGAGAAGCCGGTATTCTAGGGGCTTATTTCAGCCAAGCCCTAACCACGTGCACTCAAATCTCCTCACCGGAGGTGCCGGTATTCTAGGGGCTTATTTCAGCCGAGCCCTAACCACATGCGTGCATGATCACACTGGCGCAAAGCACATAATGCAATTGATACTAGCGCATGGCGGCCAAGCTATGCCACCCTTTTATAGTAACAGCTACAGGACCTGCCAGAAACAAGGACCAATGAGAAACTGTTCCAAAACACATGTAGTTTCAGGACCTTCCTGGCGGACCAATAAGAGCTGCTGCAGTACCTGAACATGTGACCCCTGATCTCCAATGAGAGATCTTACCCTGGGCATGCTCAGAAGGGGAAACGCAGGACTTCGTCCCAAAGAGGTCTGCTGCGGCACTGGCTATAATAGAAGATCCAGGAAGGGCAGCAGCAAGTCTCTGTACAGTATTGGAATGAGCAAGACGCTGGGACCGACGTCTCTGCTGAGCAGGCTCCACTGCGGACAGAGATGGATGGGGGACCGCAGCGGGACTGGTTCGAGACTCCCCTTGTGCAGCAGCGGGAACTCGTACCCTAACATAAGGGTTAAAATTTGACCTGCGATTTCTTATTTTTCCAACAAAATTTACAAAACCATTTTTTTAGAGACCACCTCACATTTGAAGTGAGTTTGGGGGTGAATATGACAGAAAATACCCAAAAGTAACAGCATTCTAAAAACTGCACCCCTCAAGGTGCTCAAAACCACATTCAAGAAGTTAATTAACCCTTTATGTGCTTCACAGGAACTGAAGAAATGTGGAAGGATTAAAATGAACATTTAACTTTTTTCACAAGCAATTTACTTCAGAACCAATTTTTTTTAGTTTTAGAAGTGTAAGAGAAAATGAACCACAAAATTTGTTGTGCAATTTGTCCTGAGTACGCCAATACCCCATATGTCGGGGTAAGCCACTGTTTGGGCGCACGGTAGATCTCGGAAGGGAAGGAGCGCCGTTTGACTTTTTCAATGCAGAATTGACTGGAATTGAGATCGGACGCCATGTCGCGTTTGGAGAGCCCCTGATGTGCCTACACAGTGGAAACCACACACATGTGACCCCATTATGTAAACTAGACCACCCAAGAAACTTATCTAGATGTGTAGTGAGCACTTTGAACCACCAAGTGTTTTACTTAATTTTATAATGTAGAGCCGTGAAAATGAAAAATCTTTTTTTTCCGCAAAAATTAACTTTTCGTCCCCAATTTTTATTTTCACAAGGGTAACAGGAGAAATTGGACCCCAAAAGTTATTGGCATTTTGTCCTGAGTAAGCTAGTACCCCATATGTGGGAGAAAACTACTGTTTAGGCACACATTGGGCTCGGAAGGGAAGTAGTGACGTTTTGGAATGCAGACTTTGATGAAATTGTCTGCGGACGTCATGTTGCATTTGCAGAGAACCTGATGTGCCTAAACAGTAGAAACCCCCCACAAGTGACCCCATTTTGGAACTAGACCCCCCAAGGAACTTAGCTAGATGTGTGGTGAGCACATTGAAACCCAAGTGCTTCACAGATGCCTATAACGTAGAACCATAAAAATAAAACATTTGATTTTTTCCACAAAAATAATTTTTTGCCCACAAATTTTTATTTTCCCAAAGGTAACAGGAGAAATTAGACCCCTAAAGTTGTTGTGCAATTTGTCCTGAGTACGCCGATACCCCATATGTGGGGGTAAACCACTGTTTGGGAGCACGGCAGAGCTCGGAAGGGAAGGTGCATCCTTTGACTTTTTCAACTCAAAATTGGCTGGAATTGAGATTGGACGCCATGTCGCATTTGGAAAGCCCCTGATGTGCCTAAACAGTGGAAAACACCCAATTATAATTCCAACCCTAACCCCAACAACACCCCTAACCCTATTCACAACCCTAATCACAACCGTAACACCAGCACACCCCTAACCCTAGTCCCAACCCTAACCATAATTTTAGCCCCAACCCTAACCCTAAGTTTAGCCCAAACTCTAACCCTAACTTTAGCCTCGACGCTAACCCTAACTTTAGCCTCGACACTAACTCTAACTTTAGCCTCAATGCTATCCCTAACTTTAGCCCCAAAGTTAACCCTAACTTTAGCCCCAATGCTAACCCTAATTTTAGCCCCAACCCTAACTCTAACTTTAGCCACAACCCTAACCCTAACTTTAGCCTAACACTAACCCTAACTTTAGCCTAATACTAAACCTAACTTTACATTAACACTAACCCGAACTTTAGCCCCAACCCTAACCCTAACTTCAGCCTATCACTAACCCTATATTTAGCCTAACAGTAACCCTAACTTTAGCACTAACCCAAACCCTAACTTTAGTCCAAACCCTAACCCTAACTTTAGCCCCAACCCTGACCCAACTTTAGCCACAACCCTAACCCTAACTTTAGCACTAACTCTAGTCCTAACTTTAGCACTAACCCTAACCTGCTTTATCTATTTTTTTGCCTTATAACAATATCGCTGACTGGCACAGCTGTTGCCAGCAGCATTTGTAAGGCCGGGGTCACACTTGCACGAGTCTCGCACCTCAATACCCGGTACTACCGCCGACACTCGGCATTGGAGTGTGCATACTCCGGTACTGAGTGTGCTGTGTCAGGTATTAAGGTGATATTTTCTCGCAAGTGTGATCCCGGCCTAACATTGTTTCTCCTCTCTCACTGACAGGAGATAAGAGGAGAAACAGCGTTATTATGAGGCAGATCACTGGAAAGTTTGTTGCTGCAACGAACTTTCCCAGCAATTGTATCATTGGCTGGTGTGATGCTGAAATAATCGGAACCTGAACCAATCAGGTCTCGATGAGGTTGGGTGTCACAGAAAGCGTTGTGTGCCAGAATCCCCTCGTTATAATGTATGTGGGGGTCCTGAGCAGCACAGAACCGCCGACTGTAGACAAACTTTGGCTGTTGGCTTGTGTCATAAAAGCGTAAAAAAAATAGAATTTTCTATTGGTTAAATAAAGCGTATCTTTATCTAGCAGTTGTGCGACTGGCGCAAACCCTGCAGAGATATGCAAATGTCACAATTTACCAATGGCAATATTTTCCTTAATCTGATGTCAGCATATGTCATAAAGGCGATATAAAAAAATTTGAATATTCTATTGGTTAAATAAATAGCGGATCTTTATCTAGCAGTTGTACAACTGGCACAAACCCTGCAGACATACACAAACGTCACAATTTATCAGTGGCAATAATTTTCCTTTGGCCGGGGTCACACTACCGTAGAATACGGATGAGTGCTGTGCCAGAAAACATAGCATAGCACTCGGACCAGTGTTAATCTATGGGGCAGCTCACATCACCGTATTTTTTCTCAGGTGCATTCTATGCACATGTAAAATCACAGCATGCTGCGATTGTATGCGTATATCATCTGAGACTCTCCAATGCAAGCCTATGGGTGCAAGAAAAACTCGGACACCACACGGACCATTCGTCTAGCTTGCGACAAATACGCACACATTTTCCTCAGTTCAGCCCATTGAGCCATTAAATTCAAAGGGAAAAATTAGTGAGAAATGTAAAGACATACGCATGTCATACAGATGTCATATGTATACACAGGTGTGAGAAAATCGCATCATCGCATTGCAAACACATTACACACATGGATGACCATACGGAGAGCACTTGTGCGACTCTCGTCATTGAGACTCGGACCGATTTTCCATACATTTAGTGTGACTCCGGCTTTAATCTGCTGTTGATGTGTGTCGTAAAAGTGATATAAAAAAAATTCTATTGCTTAAATAAATTGTGTATATATATATATATATATATATATATATATATATATATATATATAGTAGTTGTGTGACTGGCACAAAGCATGCAGAGATAAGCGAACATAACATTTTACCAATAATTTCCCTGAGTCTGATGTTGGCATGTGTCATAAAGGCGATATAAAAAAAATCTATTGGTTAAATAAAAAGCGTATGTTTATCTAACAGTTGTGCGACTGGCACAAACCCTGTAGAGATACCAAATGTCACAAATTACCAGTGGCAATAATTTTCGTTAATCTGCTGTTGACATGTGTCTTAAAGTTGATATAAAAAAAATTCTATTGGTTAAATAAATAGCGTATATTTATCTAGCAGTTGTGTGACTAGCGCAAAGCATGCAGAGATAACCAAGCGTCACTATTTACCAGGAATTTCCCTGAGTCTGCTGTTGGCTAATGTCATAAAGGCGATAGAGAAAAAACATTGAATGTTTGACTGTTTGTAGTCTGCCATACATGGCTGTTGTGAATGTGTTAGAAATGAATTCTGAGCAGAAGCTCCCTCTGGTGGTTACAAACAGTACTGAACCATTCAATGAGGATTGGCAATCAGGAGTTACAGACTGGTCTTATATAAGGGAGGTTCCCTCCTATCATGGTTGCCGGTGATCAATTGTTCTTGTCTCAACTGTGGTTCCTGGTTCACTTGGAAGCTTGCTGAGTCTTGCCTCTTCTCCTGCTCTCAGATAAGATATTTTCTGTTTTTATTTTTGTGCTTGCTGTTTGCATTGATCCCTGCACTTCTGTGGAGGTCAGCCAGATCCCCTCCGGGGGCTTGTGCTCCTCTCAATTTTTCTGAGCCACTGTTATTTGTTCATTTGCCTTTTCCAGTTTTTTCAGTGGCTGCGGCTTAGTTTTGTTGCGCTCTCATATGTGGGGGTAAAGCACTGTTTGGGAGCACGGCAGAGCTCGGAAGGGAATGTGCATCATTTGACTTTTTCAACTCAAAATTGGCTGGAATTGAGATTGGACGCCATGTCGCATTTGGAAAGCCCCTGATGTGCCTAAACAGTGGAAAACACCCAATTATAATTCCAACCCTAACCCCAACAACACCCCTAACCCTATTCACAACCCTAATCACAACCGTAACACCAGCACACCCCTAACCCTAGTCCCAACCCTAACCATAATTTTAACCCCAACCCTAACTTTAACTTTAGCCCACAACCCTAACCCTAACTTTAGCCTAACACTAACCCTAACTTTAGCTTATACTAACTAACTTACATTAACACTAACCCAACTTTAGCTCCACCCCAACCCTAATTTACCCATCACTACCCTAACTTTAGCCCCAAACCTAACCCTAACTTAGCCTATCACTAACCCTATATTTAGCCTAACAGTAACCCTAACTTTAGCCCTAACCCAACCCTAACTTTAGCCCAAACCCTAACCCTAACTTTAGCCCCAACCTAACCCTAACTTTAGGCCCAACCTAACCCTAACTTTAGCCTAAAACTAAACCTAACTTTAGTCTAACACTAACCCTAACTTTAGCCCCAACCTAACCCTAACTTTAGCCTATCACTAACCCTAACTTTAGCCTAACACTAACCCTAACTTTACCCTAACACAAACCCTAACTTTAGCCCAAACCCTAACCCTAACTTTAGCCCCAACCCTGACCCAACTTTAGCCACAACCCTAACCCTAACTTTAGCACTAACTCTAACCTAACTTTAGCACTAACCCTAACCTGCTTTATCTATTTTTTTGCCTTATAACAATATCGCTGACTGGCACAGCTGTTGCCAGCAGCATTTGTAAGGCCGGGGTCACACTTGCACGAGTCTCGCACCTCAATACCCGGTACTACCGCCGACACTCGGCATTGGAGTGTGCATACTCCGGTACTGAGTGCTGGCGGCTGTGTCAGGTATTAAGGTGATATTTTCTCGCAAGTGTGATCCCGGCCTAACATTGTTTCTCCTCTCTCACTGACAGGAGATAAGAGGAGAAACAGCGTTATTATGAGGCAGATCACTGGAAAGTTTGTTGCTGCAACGAACTTTCCCAGCAATTGTATCATTGGCTGGTGTGATGCTGAAATAATCGGAACCTGAACCAATCAGGTCTCGATGAGGTTGGGTGTCACAGAAAGCGTTGTGTGCCAGAATCCCCTCGTTATAATGTATGTGGGGGTCCTGAGCAGCACAGAACCGCTGACTGTAGACAAACTTTGGCTGTTGGCTTGTGTCATAAAAGCGTAAAAAAAATAGAATTTTCTATTGGTTAAATAAAGCGTATCTTTATCTAGCAGTTGTGCGACTGGCGCAAACCCTGCAGAGATATGCAAATGTCACAATTTACCAATGGCAATATTTTCCTTAATCTGATGTCAGCATATGTCATAAAGGCGATATAAAAAAATTTGAATATTCTATTGGTTAAATAAATAGTGGATCTTTATCTAGCAGTTGTACAACTGGCGCAAACCCTGCAAACATACACAAACGTCACAATTTATCAGTGGCAATAATTTTCCTTTGGCCGGGGTCACACTACCGTAGAATACGGATGAGTGCTGTGCCAGAAAACATAGCATAGCACTCGGACCAGTGTTAATCTATGGGGCAGCTCACATCACCGTATTTTTTCTCAGGTGCATTCTATGCACATGTAAAATCACAGCATGCTGCGATTGTATGCGTATATCATCTGAGACTCTCCAATGCAAGCCTATGGGTGCAAGAAAAACTCGGACACCACACGGACCATTCATCTAGCTTGCGACAAATACGCACACATTTTCCTCAGTTCAGCCCATTGAGCCATTAAATTCAAGGGGAAAAATTAGTGAGAAATGTAAAGACATACGCATGTCATACAGATGTCATATGTATACACAGGTGTGAGAAAATCGAATCATCGAATTGCAAACACATTACACACATGGATGACCATACGGAGAGCACTTGTGCGACTCTCGTCATTGAGACTCGGACCGATTTTCCATACATTTAGTGTGACTCCGGCTTTAATCTGCTGTTGATGTGTGTCGTAAAAGTGCTTAAATAAATTGTGTATATATATATATATATATATATATATATATCTAGTAGTTGTGTGACTGGCACAAAGCATGCAGAGATAAGCAAACATAACTTTTTACCAGTAATTTCCCTGAGTCTGATGTTGGCATGTGTCATAAAGGCGATATAAAAAAAATCTATTGGTTAAATAAAAAGCGTATGTTTATCTAACAGTTGTGCGACTGGAACAAACCCTGTAGAGATACCCAAATGTCACAAATTACCAATGGCAATAATTTTCGTTAATCTGCTGTTGACATGTGTCTTAAAGTTGATATAAAAAAAATTATATTGGTTAAATAAATAGCGTATATTTATCTAGCAGTTGTGTGACTAGCGCAAAGCATGCAGAGATAACCAAGCGTCACTATTTAAAAGGAATTTCCCTGAGTCTGCTGTTGGCTAATGTCATAAAGGCGATAGAGAAAAAAAATTGAATGTTTGACTGTTTGTAGTCTGCCATACATGGCTGTTGTGAATGTGTTAGAAATGAATTCTGTGCAGAAGCTCCCTCTGGTGGTTACAAACAGTACTGAACCATTCAATGAGGATTGGCAATCAGGAGTTACAGACTGGTCTTATATAAGGGAGGTTCCCTCCCATCATGGTTGCCGGTGATCAATTGTTCTTGTCTCAACTGTGGTTCCTGGTTCACTTGGAAGCTTGCTGAGTCTTTCCTCTTCTCCTGCTCTCAGATAAGATATTTTCTGTTTTTATTTTTGTGCTTGCTTTTTGCATTGATCCCTGCACTTCTGTGGAGGTCAGCCAGATCCCCTCCGGGGGCTTGTGTTCCTCTCAGTTTTTCTGAGCCACTGTTATTTGTTCATTTGCCTTTTCCAGTTTTTTCAGTGACTGTGGCTTAGTTTTGTTACACCAGAGAACTAATTTAGGTGGTAGAGGTCGTGTGATTTCAGGTGTTTTTGCAATTAGTAGAGTTGGTATTTTTTAGGGTTTTTTGGATTGCAGTAAGTGTCCTTCCTATCCTTTTTCTTTCTAGGCAGATTGGGCCCCAACGTTTGCTCTTACTATTTTCTGTCTGTGTCTGTATTTCCTCTTGTCTAACCACCATTACATGTTTGGGGGCTTCCTATGTTCTTTGGGGATCTGCTCCGGGGCAGATAGCTTTCCTCTTTCTATCTTTAGGTGTAGTTAACTTCTCAGGCTGTGACGAGGCGTCTAGGAACAAAGTAGGAACGCTCCACGGCTGCCTTTAGTTGTGGTGGTTAGTCAGGGTACTGCAATCCAGTAGATTCCAACCTCTCTGGTGTATTGCCGTTTTTGCCTGCTCTCCTCAGCTACCAAATCATAACAGTATCACCAGCCAAAACTGAAAATTATATGGTACTCAACAGAACGGAAAAATAGTAAAAGGAAAAAGAAAAAGGGAAGTTGTCAGAAATTTTTTTTTTCTCTCTGTTTGTTGCATTTTTTCCCTCTTTTTCTCTTGGTGCTGAGGAGGAAATTTTTATTTTTTTTTCTCTCTCAATGGAGTTTGCACAGTTGTTTGGCCTTGTGGATCAGCTTGCCACTGAAGTTCGGAGTATTGCTACCTATCTTGCAGGGTTGCCGGTTGTGGAACCTAGGATCCCCATGCCAGATTTATTTTTGGGGGATCAAGCTAAATTTCTGAACTTCAAAAATAACTGTAAGTTGTTTTTTGCCTTAAAACCTAAGTCCTCAGGGAACGCAGCACAGCAGGTTCAAATTGTCATCTCTCTCCTGCGCGGCGATCCTCAGGATTGGGCTTTTTCCCTGACACCTGGGGACCCTGTTTTGAGTAATGTTGATGCATTTTTTCTGGCTCTGGGGTTATTGTACGATGAACCTAATGTCACTGATTAAGCTGAAAAAACCTTGTTGGCATTAAATCAGGGGCTTGAGGACGCTGAGTTGTACTGTCAGAAATTCCGAAAGTGGGCAGTCCTGACCAAATGGAATGACGATGCTTTGGCAGCCCTTTTTCGGAAGGGTCTGTCAGAGAATGTAAAAGATGTTATGGTGGGTTTCCCTGCTCCCTCTGGTCTCAATGATTCTATGTCATTAGCAATTCAAATTGACAGACGTTTGCGTGAGCGTAGAGGTATGCGTGGAATAGTGTTGCCTTGTGAACCAGCTTCTGAACCCATACAGTGTGACAGAGTGGCTTCTGGGGCACAGCGTCATGAGTTTCGAAAACGCAATGGGTTATGTTTCTACTGTGGTGACGCCTCTCATGCTATTTCAGTCTGCCCTAAGTGGGGAAGACGTTTTGCACGCTCAGTTGTCTTGGGTAGTGTTCAGACTAAATTTCTGTTGACTGTTACCCTGATTTGCTCCCTGTCCACATTTTCTGCTCAGGCTTTTGTTGATTCGGGAGCAGCTATAAACCTGATGGATTTTGATTTTGCTAAACGTTGTGGGTTTCCCTTGATACCCCTACGGAAGTCTATTCCCCTACTGGGGATTGATTCTACCCCTTTGGCTGAGAATAAACCCCAGTTCTCTACTCAGGTGATAATGAGGGTTGAACCTGATCATCAGGAGAGTTGCAAATTTGTGGTGCTGTATAATCTGCATGACATTATTGTACTAGGTTTCCCTTGGTCACAGTCTCATAATCCTGTTTTGGATTGGAAATCTGTGTCTGTAACCAGTTGGAGCTGCCAATGTGTTAATGCCAACACTCCTGTTTTTTCTGCCTCTCCACAGGCTCAGGATGTTCTTGACTTTTTGACTGATTTTTCTGATGTGTTTAGCGAAAGTAAATCTGCATCCTTGCCCACCCCATAGGAGCTATGACTGCGCTATTGAATTAGTGCCTGGTAGTAAATTCCCTAAAGGTTGCCTTTTTAACTTGTCTGTACCTGAACATGACGCTATGCGGTGTTATATCAAGGAGTCATTGGAGAAGGGTCATATCAGACCATCCTCTTCACCCTTGGGTGCCGGTTTTTTCTTTGTGGCCAAAAAGGATGGTTCATTAAGGCCGTGTATTGATTATCGTCTCTTGAACAATATCACTGTGAAATATCAATATCCATTACCCTTGATTTCTGACCTGTTTTCCAGGGTGAAAAGTGCTACTTGGTTTACCAAGCTTGACCTCAGGGGGGCGTATAACCTTATTCGCATTAAGCACGGGGATGAATGGAAGACGGCGTTTAATACCCCAGAAGGGCATTTTGAGTACCTAGTGATGCCCTTTGGGCTCACTAATGCTCCTTCCGTCTTCCAGTCCTTCATGAATGACATTTTCAGGGATTTTGTGGATACATTTCTGATTGTTTATTTGGATGATATCTTGATTTTTTTTCCAATGACTGGGACTCTCATGTGAAACATGTTCGGACTGTGTTCCAGATTTTGAGAGAGAATGCTCTGTATGTGAAGGGATCAAAGTGTCTTTTTGGTGTACAGAGTATCTCATTTCTGGGATTCATTTTGTCCCCATCTGTTATTGAAATTGACCCGGTCAAGGTTCAGGCCATCTGTGATTGGGTCCAACCTACTTCATTAAAGGCTCTTCAGAGATTTTTGGGTTTTGCCAATTTTTATCGTAAATTTATTGGTAATTTCTCGGTTATTGTTAAACCATTAACTGATTTGACCAGAAAGGGTTCTGATGTGGTGAATTGGCCTCCTGAGGCAGTCTCTGCGTTTCAGGAACTTAAGCAGAGATTCACTTCTGCTCCTGTTCTACAGCAGCCTGATGTTTCTCTGCCATTTCAGGTGGAGGTTGATGCCTCTGAAATTGGGGCAGGTGCCGTTTTGTCCCAAAAAGATCCAGAGACCTCTAAAAGTAACCCTTGTGCCTTTTTCTCTCGAAAATTTTCTCCTACTGAACGTAATTATGACGTGGGTAATCGGGAGTTATTGGCCATGAAGTGGGCTTTTGAAGAGTGGAGACATTGGCTGGAGGGAGCCAAACATCAGGTGGTGGTCCTCACGGACCATAAGAATCTGGTTTATCTGGAATCAGCCAAGCGACTTAATCCTAGACAGGCCAGGTGGGCCTTGTTTTTCACACGTTTTAATTTTGAGGTTTCCTTTCTTCCTGGCACTAAGAATGTTAAGGCGGATGCCCTCTCGAGGAGTTTCCTTGCGGACTCTCCTGAGTTATCTGATCCTACTGTTATTTTGAAAGAGGGTGTAGTTCTTTCCACCATCTCGCCCAATTTGAGACTGGCTCTGGAAGGGTGTCAGGAGGATAAACCCGAGCGCTGCCCTATTGGGAAATTGTTTGTCCCAGACCGGTGGAAAAAGAGTGTGATGTCTGAGATTCATTGTTCCACGTTGGCCGGTCATCCCGGAATTTTTGGTACCAGAGACTTGGTTAGTCGGTCCTTTTGGTGGCCTACTTTGTCTCGTGACGTCAGGGAATTTGTGCAGTCCTGCGGGACTTGCTCTCGCTCCAAGCCTTGCTCTCGCTCTAGTGGTTTGTTGATGCCATAGCCTGTGCCCAAAAGACCATGGACCCATATCTCTATGGATTTCATTTCCGACCTCCCTGTTTCTCAGAGAATGACCGTTATCTGGGTGATTTGTGATAGGTTTTCCAAAATGTTACATCTTGTGCCATTACCTAAGTTGCCTTTCTCCTCCGAATTGGTGCCTTTGTTCCTTTTTCAAAATAACTTTATTATAATTTTTAGCAATGAGAGTAGGGTATTACAGTCTTACATCTCAAATAGAATATAACTTTCCATACTTAACAGTACTAGACATCAATCGAGTTAATCATGGAGATGAAGAAATCTAACTGTAGAATATATCAAGTAGCTCGACAGTAAGGATATTAATAAATAATAATAACATAACCATAACAATAACATTTCTAAACTAACAGTAGAGGATATCAATTGTTAATCAATCAAAGAGAATCTTTGCCGTGAGAGGATATAGGAGAGAGTCAAGCCAACATAAGCGAAATTAAGAGGTCAAGTCTTGCCAAGGATTCCATTTTTTACAGAAGGAAGTAAAACTGTTGTTAGCCAGTGCATGGCTTTTCTCGTATGACATGTGCAGAGACATTTTGTCTACAATGTCGGCTATTTTAGGAACCGCTTCTTCCTTCCAAAGAGAAGCTATTTGGTTTTTGGTTACCAAGAATAAGTGGATGATTAGATGTCTGTATGAGTGAGGGATTTCCTCAAGATCGAGAGACAATAAGGCCAATTGAGGGGTCAACGTCACAGTTCTAGAAGTGATCTTATCAACCAAGTCAGAGACATTTGACCATAGTAACCTTATCTTGGGGCACTCCCAAAAGACATGTAGAAGATTCCCTGCGAAACCACAGTCTCTCCAACAGTTAGGGGACACTCCCGGAAAAATTTTGCCATTTTAGCAGGTGTGAAATACCATCGGGAGACTAATTTATAATACGACTCATGGAGGGAAGCACATATGTTTGAGGAATAAGTAGCTTTAAGTGCTTTCCGCCATTGATCGTGAGAGAAATTCAAGTTCATATCCCTTTGCCAGTTAGTCTCGAAAAGGGTTTCCTTGGGTACTAGATCTTCGTTTAAGAAGTTATAAATAAATTTGGATTTCCAATAAAGGTTATTGTCCGGATTACAAATTAACATGCCTACCATCTCCGTGATAAGAGACTTTTTCCTGATAAATTTGGAGATGAGTTTTTTAATGAAATAAAAGATTTGGGCATCTTCAGGAGGAAGTTTATGTACTGACAACAACGCTTCATATTCAATGAAATCTTTTCCATCAAAAATATCCTGTACTTTCGTTAAACTAGCCAATCTCCAAGAGCTAGGAATTTCCTTTTCCATAATCAAGCCAAAAAACATCAGTGATATGTCCTTGATTTGGTCATATCTGAACCTCTTCCTGCTTTGTGTTTGGATTTTGGCCATATAGGTCCAGGCATATAAGGTAGCAGAAATAGTCGGCGAGATATGCGATACAGAGGAGGATGATAGGACATTACTTAAAATTAATTTTGCCAGAGGAGTGTTCCTATTATAGTGTCTTTCAATCTCTGACCAAGCCGGGCCATTATCCGGCCTGAGCCAAATACGAGACTGTTTCACCAAGGAGGAGTAGTAATAGTTAACCAAATTTGAGAGAGCAAGGCCTCCATTTGTTTTAATTTTGGTGATAGTGGTGAATGCTATCCTTGCTCTCTTCTTGTTCCATACGAATGTGTTAACTATACTTTGTAGTTTTTTGATTAGCTTTAACGGAATAAGTAAAGGTAAAGCTCTAAAGGTGTATAAAATTTTGGGGAGAGTAAAAAGTTTAAATAAAGTAATTCTCCCGGCCCAAGAAATTTCCTGCTTCCCAAGATTATTAAGTTCAGATTGCACTTCCTTAGTGATTTTTTTGGAGGTTAAGATCAATCGTCTTGCGAAAAACTCTAGAGATAAGTATGCCAAGATATGTCAGCGACTCCTTTTCCCAATCAAAATTAGTATTCCCTTTAATACCGCAGATATCATCCTGGCTCAAGAAAAAGTCCAAAATTTTAGACTTTGATTCGTTAATTTTGAACAACGATGCCTTTGAAAAATCTCCAAAATCCTGGAGGACATGCATAATAGAGCATGAAGGATTTGTAAGGCTGAGGATGACATCATCCGCAAACAGGCTAATTTTGTACTGTTTTCCCCCTATCTGGATTCCCCTAATCGACTCATTCCCTCTTATTCTCTCAGCAAGTGGCTCCATGATAATAGCGAATAGCAGAGGGGACAAGGGACATCCCTGTCTTGTACCATTCGTTATTGGAATGTTTTTAGATAGGTGACAATTTACATACACGTTTGCTGAGGGATAAGCATATAAGGCCATGATTGTTTTAATTATATTGAGGCTAAATCCAAATTTTTTAAGGGCCTCTACCAAAAAGTCCCAATTCACTCTATCAAATGCCTTCTCAGCATCCAACGCTAGGAGAATTGAAGGAGTTCTTTTAGATCTGATAGAGTGAATTAGATTGAATACCTTCTAGTACCGTCACTGGTCTGACGTCCCAGGATAAAGCCCATCTGGTCTTTGTGAATAATGCTTGGAAGAATAAATTTGATTCTATCGGCAATGATTTTTGAATATATTTTTACGTCAGTGTTAATTAGTGAAATTGGCCTATAATTTTTGACCGACTCCAGGTCTCCTTTAGTTTTGGGAATTAAGATTATAGTGGCCTTTAGCATTTCCGGTGGGAATTCTCCAATCGAAGATGCTTTATTGAACACTGAGCCGAGGCAGGGAACCAGGTGAGGGGCAAACACTTTAAAATACTCATTCGTGAAACCATCAGGTCCCGGTGATTTCTTAAGTTTTAGTTTCTTGATGGATTCGGAAATTTCATGCTGAGTAAAAGGGGCGTCGATGGCCGTCAATTGCTCAGCAGAAAGTTCAGGTAGGTTAATACTTGATAAGAATTTTTGGATGTGGAGTTTGACTGGCTGGGATGTATCTGGGTCGTACTTAAGATTGTATAGGGAAGAGAAATAATCTGCGAAATGATCCGCTATTTCTTTAGGGTGGTCGGAGATCATTCCGTTATATTTGATCCTATTAATCCTATTCCTAACTCTTATGGCCTGGAATCTCTGGGCCATAAGCTTGGAAGGTTTGTTATATGAGGAGTAGAAATTCGCTTTCATCCTCTTGGCATACCTATCATAGTCTTCGAATAAAGCTGCTCTCAGCGCAATTCTGAGGTTGATAATCTCTGAATGCAGTTCTGAAGAAGGTGCCACTAATTTTTGTTGTGCATCTTCCTTATTCTTAAGATCCATTTGTAAATTGTGGATCTTTTCCTTGTCCTGTTTTTTTTTTTGATTCAGTAAGCCTATCATCACTCCTCTTATAACGCATTTGTGGGCATTCCACAATGTGAACGGGCTCACATCTTCCGACTCGTTTTCCTTAAAATAGTTAGTGATGGCTTTCTCGATTTTTTCTCTGAAGATTGGGTTGTACAAAAGTGAGGAATTACATCTCCAGAGAAAGTCTCTCTTATGTGATAGACCAAGATCCACTTCACAGATTACAGGAGAGTGGTCTGAAAAGGACTTTGGTAGGATATCTATTCTCCTAAATCTGGAAATTGAAAAGTAATCGGTAAGGAATAGGTCGATTCTCGAAAAGGTCTTATCTACCTCTGAATAATGCGTATATTCCAATGATGAAGTGTTTATGCACCGAAAAACATCCAGGTATTCATGGCTGTGGAGCCATCCTTTTAAAACTGGGAAAGAAGACCTAGACCTTGCAGTAGAATCCAGCTGGGCGTCAGGGACAATATTAAAGTCTCCTACTACAATCACCACCCCCTTCTTAACCTCCTGGATTTTACTGTCAAGCTCGTTGAAAAATTTAATCTGAGCGTTATGAGGCGCATAAACATTGATGATAGTAGTCAATTGATTATTGACCATGGCCACCAGTATTAAATATTTACCCTCTGGGTCTGAGTGAGTCTCGATGCTGCGGAAATCTAATGAGTTTTTGATAAGGGTAATAACCCCTCCCCTCTTTTTATCGTTTAGGGCTTCAAATATATGAGAATAATTTTTATTTTCGAATCTTGGGTGACCTGACTTGGCAAGCTTGACCTCCTGTAAGCAAATGATCTCAGCTCTGCTTCTCTTGATCTCTCTCCATGTAGAGTGCCTCTTAACCGGGCTATTTAGGCCTCTCACGTTAAATGATAATATTTTAACCATTTTCTCCTAAGCAATAATGCTAACAAACAGAAAAAACAAAACACACAAAACTTAATAACCAACTAAACAGTCTTGTGAAGAATCCTCGAATTCGAAGGATGTTCTCCTTAAATGGGAAAGTTCATGGATGGCATTAGAAGCCCCCTGCAAATGACACATTTACAAAGAATAAAGTACACAACTTCTTACCCCGGATTATCCCCAATTTTGTTCAGAGAGGAGATAAAGGACATACCATCTTGTGGTGTGAGTAATGAAACAATCCTGCCTCCTCTATTTACAAGTAATTTAGTTGGGAAGCCCCATCTGTATTGGATACCCATCCTGCGTAAAATTGAAGTGACTTCCCCAAAGCTCTTTCTTAGCTGGATTGTATCTTTGGACAAGTCAACGAATACTTTAATATGATCAAACGGGGAGGAAGCTGCTTCTTGTCCCTCATAAAAGCTAGGAGTCTTTCTTTAGTGGGGTAAAAATGAAATCTTAGTATTGTATCCCTCGGAATATCTTCCGAAATGGATCTAGGTCTTGGTAACCTGTGTATCCTGTCAATCATTAGCTCAAGTTCCGGAGAATCCGGAAAGATTTTTTTAAGGATCCCCATAGTGTAGTTCTGTAAATTTGCCTGGCTTACTTTTTCAGAAATTCCCCTCAATTTAATGTTGTTCCGCCTACTGCGGTCCTCGATGTCAGCAAGCTTCATTCTTAGGTATTGCACCTCTTTTTGTGTATCTGCTTGCTGTTTCTGTAAAGAAGAAGAACTCTTTTCCAAGACAACAATTTTTTTATCGTGTTTATCAATCCGAGAATTGATAACTTCAAATTTGGCTTGTAAACGATTGGTATTTTCCTCCATTGTCAATCTAAGACTATTGTTTAGGGCGACTATTAGATCTTTCACGTAAGCTTGGGATACACCCTCATTGGAAGCTTGAATCCCTTCAATAGGGCATATTTTGGGTGCCTCCTCAGATAGCCTAGGCCTACTTCTATCTGGACTCTGAGTAGGAGAAGTGTCATGAAACTCCTCCTCAGAGTCAGACCAAGCTTTAATTATGTTTCTTTTTTTAGTGACAGTGGTATCCATATCAGCCTGAGTATCAATTATGTCTTGAATTTCTTTCAGCATACTAGTATCATCTTTTAAGCCAATTTTATAGCCCTCCGCAGGCGGAGACGCGGAAGGGCTGATACAAATTGCCTCATCAAGATCAGTGATATCCTTCCTGACAGCAGATCTCAGTGCTGGTTTGTGTGATGATTTTTCCCCCTGAGTTTTTTTGTTACTTTTAGTACTCATTTTTAAAGAGGGGTAACCTTTCAACAAAGAGGAAAGAATCAAATGCAATACAAAGTAACACAAGTGAATGATTAACCAATCTACGCGTCTTTTTTCTTTGAAATAAAACCTGCAAGACTTGCTGAAATAAAAGCTGTCAGGATAAGAAGACAGGAATGACTGAGCTCGCTGAATGATTTTAGCGAGTTTAGTTCCAAAAAGATAGGAAACGTCAGGCAAATGCAGACTTCTTCAAGAATGGGATTCCTCCTTAATGGAAAATTCCAGGAACAAACCAAGTTACCAGATGTTGAAGAACAAATAAGATCCTCCAGAAGAGAGATGAATCAAGATGTAGCTGGCGTCGCAATCCGGGACTCCAATAAAGCCTTTAAAGATTATGCGTCGTTGTTCGAGTCGCACTTGAGCTGTGCGATACTTTCTAGAACGCAGACTTGTTATGCGACTTTTTCCAAGTCGCAATCCTCCTTTGCGATGCTTTTAGTGACGCTATCCAAATTAGCGACTCCTTTCAGAGCGCAAAATCACTACTGCAACGGATTCACTTTACGGTAATGGCGGCGTTCACCGCTTACCTTCGGGAAACCGACGATGCAGCTGCAGCACATGGGACGTCCCGGCTTCAGGTGAAGAGGTCTCGGTCTCCGGTCCCTCCTGGAACTTGATTGAAGAAGACGTCGGCTTGATCCTGAGAAGACCGCCGGCGCTGAAGATCTCCACACCGCTTCAGGCAATGGAGGAAGCCTCAGGGACGCCCAGGACACTGGAGACTGCAACGGTGAGAAAATTTCTTCTTTGTCTTCTTTATATCCAGGTCTTCTTGCACCCGATGAAGTCAGGGGGCAAACCGCTCACTTTAGAAGGGGGGGACAGGTCCCAAACCAGTGCTGGAGGCTCAGACAGGATGCGGCTGCACTGGGCTGCACAGGGCTACTCCAGGCCCCGGCTTCTCCCTTCTCTGTAGGCCTCAAACGTTCCTCCTCTCAATCTCGCTCCAAAACAGTCCAAGTTAGGATTTTTATAATCCTTATGTGATCAGGGGTCCTCCGGTGTCGAAGATTTTTCTCCCAGCCTCCTCCAAACGTAGCTTATTTCGTTGCTAAAGCAGGGGGCTTCAGGAGCCCAGCAGAAAGATGTCTGCTCACATCTAGCAGCAAACCACGCCCCGGTGCCTTTGTTCCTTCAGCACGTGGTTCGGTTACACGGCATTCCTGAGAACATTGTGTCTGACAGAGGAGTCCAGTTTGTTTCCAGATTTTGGAGGACTTTTTGTTCTAAACTTGGTGTTCAATTGTCTTTCTCCTCAGCTTTTCATCCTCAGACCAATGGACAAACTGAGAGAACAAACCAGACATTGGAGACTTATCTGAGATGCTTTGTGTCTGCTGATCAGGATGACTGGGTCTCTTTTTTGCCTTTGGCTGAGTTTGCTCTTAATAATAGGGCTAGCTCTGCCACTTTGATGTCTCCATTTTTCTGCAATTTTGGGTTTCACCCTCGATTTTCTTCGGGACAGACGGAGGCTTCTGTCTGTCCAGGTGTTGACTCTGTTGTGGAGCGTATGCAGCAGATTTGGGACCAGGTAGTGGAGAGGTTGTCCCTCTCTCAGGAGAGGGCCCAGCGGTTTGCCAACCGGCATAGGACTGATGGTCCTCGGTTTGAAGTGGGGGACTTGGTCTGGTTGTCCTCAAGAAATATCCCTATGAGAGTTGCATCTCCTAAGTTTAAGCCTAGGTTCATTGGACCTTATAAGATCATGGAGATTCTTAATCCTGTTTCCTTTCGTTTACTTCTTCCAGGGACATTTAAGATCCATAACGTGTTCCACAAGTCCTTATTGAAGAGGTTTGTCGAGCCAGTGGTTCCTATGGCTGCGCCTCCTGACCCTGTTTTGGTTGAGGGCAATCTGGAGTATGTGGTTGAGAAAATATTGGATTCTCGTTTTTCTAGACGGAAACTCCAGTATTTGGTTAAGTGGAGAGGTTATGGTCAGGAGGACAATTCTTGGGTGTTTGCTTCGGACATCCATGCTAGGAGACTGATCCGTGCGTATCACAGAGCTCATCCTGACTGACCTGGTTGCCCAAATGAGGGTTCGGTGACCCCTCCTCAAGGGGGGGGTACTGTTGTGTATGTGTTAGAAATGAATTCTGAGCAGAAGCTCCCTCTGGTGGTTACAAACAGTACTGAACCATTCAATGAAGATTGGCAATCAGGAGTTACAGACTGGTCTTATATAAGGGAGGTTCCCTCCCATCATGGTTGCCGGTGATCAATTGTTCTTGTCTCAACTGTGGTTCCTGGTTCACTTGGAAGCTTGCTGAGTCTTGCCTCTTCTCCTGCTCTCAGATAAGATATTTTCTGTTTTTATTTTTGTGCTTGCTTTTTGCATTGATCCCTGCACTTCTGTGGAGGTCAGCCAGGTCCCCTCCGGGGGCTTGTGCTCCTCTCAGTTTATCTGAGCCACTGTTATTTGTTCATTTGCCTTTTCCAGTTTTTTCAGTGGCTGCGGCTTAGTTTTGTTACACCGGAGAACTAATTTAGGTGGTAGAGGTCGTGTGATTTCAGGTGTTTTTGCAATTAGTAGAGTTGGTATTTTTTAGGGTTTTTTGGATTGCAGTAAGTGTCCTTCCTATCCTTTTTCTTTCTAGGCAGATTGGGCCCCAACGTTTGCTCTTACTATTTTCTGTCTGTGTCTGTATTTCCTCTTGTCTAACCGCCATTACATGTTTGGGGGCTTCCTATGTTCTTTGGGGATCTGCTCCATGGCAGATAGCTTTCCTCTTTCTATCTTTAGGTGTAGTTAACCTCTCAGGCTGTGACGAGGCGTCTAGGACCAACGTAGGAATGCTCCACGGCTGCCTTTAGTTGTGGTGGTTAGTCAGGGTACTGCAATCCAGTAGATTCCAACCTCTCTGGTGTATTGCCGTTTTTGCCTGCTCTCCTCAGCTACCAAATCATAACACATGGCACAGTTCATTTCCAGATGCCTTTCCCAAGACTCTTGCGTGAAAGACATTTTGTCCACCATGAAATACTTGCTGTGCACCTTTCTTGATCCACAGTACAAGGAGAAATTTCCTTCTGTCTTGTCGGAGGCAGACATGCCATTTCCAGTGCATGCCAGAGGGCTGTTGTGGAAAACTTGCTCAAAAGATTACCCTCAAACAATGCTGCTGGCAGAGGTACTGTTATGGGTATGCAACTCAGGAATAGAGCCGGGGGGGGGGAATCTGACCCTCCACTAGGACTAGACTCGAGCCCTACAACGGAGCAGGCGACCTATTCCTTGTGAATAGACCCACCGACAAACCTAGTCTAGAATCAAGTGAAGACTTGAAGGTGGGGAAGGGGAGCCTGAAAGATCTAGGGACTGGGAACAAAACCCTGGTAACCTCCTAGCAGGGAAATAGAGGATGCTGCAGAAACAAAAGGAAAAAGCAAAAAGACTAAGCAAGCAGCATTAGAGTTCCCAGAACTGCACAAAGTATAGCAAAGCTATCAAGACTCCTAGCCAGAACTCAAGCGGATTAACACTGATGTCCAGCAAGGACTGGGAGACAGGTACAGTGTAATAAAGGGTGATACAATCACCTGACCAACGACAAGCCCAACACCAGGGAAAAAAGACCAGCAGCCAGAAACCACAACAAGATGGTGGATGGTCAAACTGAATAGATTCTAACAGTACCTTCCCTTTTACGAGAATCCTCCGGATCCTCTTTGCTGAGCCTTATTCGGAAATCTCCTGTTAAAAGCCTTAATCAGCCTTGAGGCCGAGACATCCTCCGCTTTCACCCAGGAATTATCCTCGGGACCGAAACCCTTCCAGGACACTAGATACTGCAACCTTCCTCTGTGCCACCTGGAATCCTATATGCGAGAAATCTCAAACTCGCCATCCTCATTAATTGGAGGAACAGTCGGCATCGCCTCCTTATCTGGCGTGTCAACTTTCTTCAGTAAAGATACATGAAAAACTGAATTAATTCTCCAGAACGAGGGTATGTCTAATCTCACAGCTGCAGAGTTGACAACCTAAACTACTTTGAAGGGTCCTACAAATTTAGGCTCCAGTTTTTCTAGAAGGGATCTTAAAATGCAGATTCCTAGAGGACAACCAGACCATGCCATGTCCCCAACTGCGAACAACACCTCCCTTCTTTTCCTGTCAAAATATTTCTTAGACCTCCAATTCGCCTCTTTCAAATTATGGCGTACATTGGTCCAAACCCTATCCAAACTTCCAGAAAAACTCTCCTCCTCAGGCACAGCTGCCCCAGTCTTTGAAAATGGACTGAAAGATGGATGTCTCCCTGTACAGCAAAAAATGGAGAACACCCAGCCGAGACAGACATATGATTATTAAGAGCAAATTCGGCTAGTGGTAGATATTCCGACCACAACTCCTGATTGTCTGCTACAAACCATCTCAAAAACTGCTCAACGACCTGGTTCTTCCTTTCGGTCTGTCCATTGGACTCCGGATGAAAACCTGATGAAAATGACAAATAAACCTTTAATCTGTCACAAAAAGCACGACAGAAGCGAGCCACAAACTGTGGTCCTCTGTCGGAAACAATGTCCGTGGGAACACCATGGAGCCTGACAATCTCTTTCACAAATGCCTTAGCTAGAGTCTTGGCGCAGGGCAATTTATTGAACGGGACCAGATGACACATTTTATTAAACCAGTCCACAACAACCCAGATGACAGAAAAACCTTCAGAAACCGGCAGATCGGTGATAAAATCTATAGCAAGATGCGCCAATGGCGAGTTAGGAACCTCCATAGGACACAGCAATCCTGCAGCCAGGGCATGAGAGGCCTTCAACCTAGCGCACACCGTACACTGACGCACCCACTTGATTTCTCTATGCCACCCTGGCCACCAGAAACTTCAACTGATTGACTTTCTAGTTTCCGAAATCCCTGGATGACCCCCTGCCGAGACTCATGACATTCAGCAAACAAAGCTCTCCTCAAGGCTTTGGGCACAAATAATTTACCACACGGAGTGTTTGTTTGTGTAGAATTCTGGGCTTCTAGGGTGTTATTCTCCAACTCAGAACCCAATGCTGCCACCAACACCCCTCTCTGCAAAATACATTCCTCCTTCTCAGTATTAACAGCTGGAGAGAAACTACGAGACAAAGAATCCGCTTTAACATTCTTTGTGCCAGGGATATATGTTACAGAGAAATGGAATCGGGCAAAAAACAGTGCCCACCTGGCTTGACGGGCATTCAAACGTTTAGCAGCATCCAGATAAATCAGATTTTTATGATCAGTAAAAACCTGTATCGGATGTCTAGCTCCCCTCCAAAAAATGTTGCCAATGCTCAAACGGGAGCTTAATAGCCAGTAACTCTCGGTTCCCAACATCATAGTTGAGCTCAGTCTCTGAAAATTTTTTAGAAAAGAAAGCACAGGGATGCGCCCCATCCTTTCCCTCCTGGGTCAGAACTTTACCCACCCCTACTGATGAGGCATCAACCTTTACCAGAAAAAACTTGATCTCATCTGTCTGGATCAAAACAGAAGCAGAGCTAAACCTCTCCTTGAGATGCTCAAAAGCCTCCATGCCTCAGTGGACCATTGGACAGTATTAAAATCCTTCTTGGTGAGATCAGTTATGGGTTTAGCGATGACAGAAAAATTCTTTATGAATTTTCTATAATAATTGGCAAACCCGAAAAATCTTTGGACAGATTTTAAACATTCAGGCTTAGGCCAATCCAGTACTGCCTGAACCTTCACCGGGTCCTTCTCAAACCCTTCACTGGAGACCAAGTACCCCAAAAAACTCATTTTCTGTACCGCAAACTTGCACTTCTCCAATTTAGCAAAGAGGTTGTTTTTACTCAAAATCTGAAGAACTTTGCGGACTCTCTGCCAATGCGACTCCAGATCAGGTGAATAGATCAAAATATCATCCAAATAAACAATAACACTCCTACTGATCAACAGCCTCAGAATGTCATTAATGACATTTTGAAAAAATGCAGGCGTATTAGTAAGGCCAAAACGCATCACCAGACACTCAAAGTGACCCTCCGGGTATTAAAGGCTGTCTTCCATTCATCGGCCTCCTTTACTCGCAGAAAATTATATGCCCCACGAAGGTAAATTTTAGAGAACCACTTAGCTCCGGTCAGTTGGTTAAACAAATCGGGAATTAGCGGCAATGGGTAAAAATTGCACACAGTGATCTTATTAATCTCCCGAAAATCTAGACACAGTCTAAGGCCCCCATCCTTCTTTTTGACAAAAAAAATCCTACCGCCACAGGAGACTTAGAGGGTCTTATATGACCTGCAGCCAAACTAGTCTGTAGGTATTCCTTTAAGGACTCCCTCTCGGGAATCGTCAGATGAAATAAACAACTCTTAGGGAGTATAGCACCTGGGACGAACTCAATAGCGCAATCGTAATCTCTATGGGTGGTAGAGCTTGCGATTCAACTTCTGAAAATACCTTCCAGAAATCCTGAATGGCTTCAGGTAGCTCTTTCTTAACAACAGCAGCAATGTGAACATTACAACATTGACCTTACAATACCAGACGACCAGTCCAGCAAAGGATTGTGCATTTTTAACCAGGGTAAACCCAGGACGACTGGAACAGGCAATTTATCCAGTACAAACAAGTCAATGCACTCCTGATGTTCCATATTGACAGGGAAAGAAGATGACAGCGGTTCAGAATCAAATTTATATTTGTCTAGAAATTGTTGATCAATCAAATTCAGTGCAGAGCCACAATCCACCATGACCTGAAAATCGATGGAATGACCAGGATAGGTGGAATTACCAGAAAAAAACTCCTGCGGACCGTAAAAATGCAATACGAACGGAAGTTGCTCCTGAGAATGAGATGACATCGCCCCAAGTTGCATTGGCTCCCCGCTGTCAATGGAGCTATCCTGAGAGACTGGGTCCAGCATTATAAGAGGCTTCTCATTATTCTGCCTTTCTCTCAATCTTCTATCCACACGGACAGCTAACTGCATAGCAGATTCCAAAGTATCAGGTGCAGGATAAGCAATGAGCAAATCTTTAACCCTTTCTCTCAAACCTGCTAAAAACTGACTCTTGAGCACTGGTTCATTCCACCTGACCTCTGCGGACCATCCTCTGAACAGGGTGCAATACCTCTCAGCATCACCAGAACCATGTTTAAGACGTCTGAGCTCTGCCTAAGCTGTGGTAACTCAATCCGGATCATCATATAACAACCCCACAGCAGTAAAAAATGCTTCTACTGACGTCAAACAAGGATCATTAGGTGGTAACGAAAATGCACAGATTAGGGGATCACTTCGCAACAAAGACATAATAATCCCCACACGCTGTGATTCACTCCCTGAGGTTCCAGGTCTAAGCCAAAAATATAGTAAACATGCATTTTTAAACGTAAAAAAATTCCTGCCGTTTACCAGAAAAAAACTCAGGCAGTCATACCTTAGGCTCTTCACAGCATACTCCAGGACAATTACTCACGTGCTGTTGCAGGCTGGCTACCTTCAAAGTTAACCTTTGCAAGTGTTGAGTAAGTTCTTGGACATTGTTCATATTGAAGGACTCCAGGAGAGAAAAAAAAATATCCTTTTCTTTTTTTTTCTTTTTTATATGTGCTGACTGGACAAACTGTTATGGGTGTGCAACTCAGGAATAGAGCGAGGGGGGGAAATCTGACCCTGCACTAGGACTAGACTCGATCCCTACGACGGAGAGGGTGACCTATTCCTTGCAAATAGACCCACTGACGATCCTAGTCTAGACTCAAGCGAGGACCTGAAGGTGGGGGAAGGGATCCCTGAAAGATCTAGGGACTGGGAACAAAACACTGGTAACCTCCTAGCAGGGAAATAGAGGATGCTGCAGAAACAAAAGGAAAAAACAAAGACTAAGCAAGCAGCATTAGAGTTCCAGAACTGCACAAAGTATAGCACAAGTGGATTAACACTGATGTCCAGCAAGGACTGGGAGGCAGGTGCAGGGTAATAAAGGGTGATACAATCACCTGTCCAAAGACAAGCCCAACACCAGGGGAAAAAGACCAGCAGCCAGAAACCACAACAAGATGGCGGATGGTCAAACTGATGGGGATTCTCTTGACCTGCAGCGTCGCAGCCCTGACTGCTCTTACAGCAAATAACTCCGGTGTGCCACCACAGAAAATAGCATTTCTCTGCTCAAATGACTTAGATGGATGTCCTTTATCTTCCTAAAGCAATTTAAAGCTGGGAAACCTTCTAAAATATGATTGGTTCATCAGATGTCTACGGAGCTCCTGTCTCCTGCATCTCACATCGCCGGGATCCAGGCCGCACCCCCTTTGATGTTGCTTTGAAGACAAAATGTGGTCACACCAGATATTGATTTGAATTAATTTATTTTTTGTTCGTTCACTTTGCATTTTGTAAACTGATACAAATAAACTGTTAACTAGTGATGAGCAAGTATACTCGTTGCTTGGGTTTTCCCGAGCATGCTCAGGTGATCTCCGAGTATTTTTGCGTGCTCGGAGATTTAGTTTCTGTGGACTAGCTGCATGGTTTATGGTTGCTGGACAAGCCTGAATACATGTGAGGAATTCCTGCTTGTTAGGGAATCCTCACATGCATTCAGGCTGTCCAGCAGCCATAAATCATGCAGCTGCTTTGACAGAAACTAAATCACCGAGCATGCCAAAATACTCGGAGATCACCCAAGCGTGCCCGGGAAAACCTGAGCAACGAGTATACTTGCTCATCACTACTGTTAACACTTGTGATTTTGAAAATATTATTACTTTGCAGCATTTTTTTCCACACCTGCCTAAAACTTTTGCACAGTACTGTGAATTATTTCCATATGCGGGTTAATTGTTCACTTTTTCATGTAAAAATGAGTAAATATACTACATTTCAGCAGCACATAAAAATTTTATATAATCTGTCATTTCTTGTGACACTATAATTACAAAAAGGAAAATGTATTAAATTAGACCCATCAGATAGCGTGCCAAGCAATTTCATTTAGGTCTCCATGTAATAATAGAGTAAGTGGTGTGATGTTTCAGCAGCCATAAAGCGGGAAGATTAACAGTACCTTTCTGCAAATTTTGTTTCCTTTTGAATTCACTCCAAGGCAAATTACCATAATTTATTCTGAAGCTATATATCTTAATTATATGCTGCAGTGCAGATAAAAGTTTTATGTATTTTTCGACACCTACAGGATATCTATTGTATCTCCCTTGAAATATTTCATATGTAACAAAGAGAATGCAATACAAATATAAGGTATTTGAATAGTAAGACCATAAAGGTCACTCATTACTATTTTTGGTATAGTGCTTTTTTTGGATATAAAGAGTATCACCAATTTTGATATATCAATATCTGAGACTGCCAAAGTGATGACACAAATTTTATTTCCCAGTACAGTATATACATGTTATATAGCAGGAACTCTGAAATTAATAAATAGAAAAGAAACCAGTAGGTCAGAAACATCCGGTGTCTTAATGGAATTTTTGAATATCTGGGCTCAAGTTGTGAATTTCTAGTGAAAGAAATAACCTTCCTCATATATCATAATTTTTTTAAATAAGGGAAGTGTTAATAGGTCCCTTGGACTGGCACATACTGTACTTGTTAGTTAACCCATTCACCCCCAAGCCTGTTTTCACCTTCATGACCTGGCCAAATTTTAAAATTCTGACCAGTGTCACTTTATGTGGTAATAACTCTGGAATGCTTCAACGGATCCCAGTGATTGTTAAAATGTTTATTTTTTGTTACATATTATACTTAATAGTACTGTTAAAATGTCTTTGATATGACTTGCATTTATTTGTGAAAAATCGGGAATTTGACAAAAATTTTGCAATTTTCAAATTTTAATATTTATGCCCTTAAACCAGACAGTTAATATGTCACACAAAATAGTTAATAAATAACATTTCCCACATGTCTATTTTACATCAGCACAATTTTAGAAACATAATTTTTTTGTTAAGAAGATAGAAAGGTTAAAATGTGACCAGCGACTTATCATTTTTCCAACAAAATTTACAAAACCATTTTTCTTAGGACCACATCACATTTGAAGTGACTTTAAGTGGGACCTATATGACAGAAAATGCCCAAAATTTACACCATTCTAAAAACTTCACCCCTCAAGGTGCTCAAAACCACATTGAAGAGGCTAATTTACCCTTCAAATGCCTCACAGGAATTTTTGCAATATGGAAGGAAAAAAAAATGAACATTTAACTTTGTTTCACAAAAATTTTAAGTAAGACCAAAATTTCTTTATTACCACACAATAAACATGAGAAAATGGATCACAACATTTGTTATGTAATTTCTCCTGAGCATGTTGATGCCCCATATGTAGGGGAAAGTACTGTTTGGGTGCATGGCAGGGCTTGGAAGGCAAGGAGCACCGTTTGACTTTTTGAACACAAAATTGTCTGGAATTGAAAGCTGATGCCATGACCCATTTGGAGAGCCCTTAATGTGCCTAAATGGAAATCTCTCACAACTGACATCAGTTGGAAATGAGACCCATACATGAACTTATTTAGATGTGTGGTGAGCACCTTGAACCCCCAAATGCTTCATACAAATTTATAATGTTGAGCCGTAAAAGCAAAAAATCTAATTTTTACCACAAAAATGTTTTCTAGCCCCAAACTTTTTATTTTCACAGGGTAACAGGAGAGATTGGAATCAATAGTGGAAGCCATCTTGCATTTGGAGAGCCCCTGATGTGCCTGAAAAGTTGAATCCTCCCACAAGTGACCCCATTTTGGAAATTAGACCCCTCAAGGAATTAATCTAGATGTGTGGTGAGCTATGAAAAAAAAAAAATCACATTTTTCCACAAAAATATTATTTTAGCCCCAATTAATTTACTTTCACAATAGTAACAGGAGATATTGCACCATACAAATTGTTGTGCAGTTTCTCCTGAGTATGCCGATACCCCATATCGCCTATTTGAAGTTAGACACAAACCTTGAACATTTGGATTTGTGTTTAGATTCCCCAGCATATTTTCCTCAAAATCGGCAAAATTCGGCCAAAGTTCGGTAAATGATCGAGTTTCCACTAATGCTTTTGTTTGGACTTTGGCTAGGATAGTGGTGCTGTATCATAAGTGTTTGATGAGGGCAGGGGGTGGGAAGAGATCAGAGAAGCGGCAGACTGATATATATTATTTTTTATTGACTTTATGCGTGGAGATTCCGGCATTTAGTCAGGGCACATAAACCATCCACAACATACAGACACAAGGGGTTGTATCATTTGCATCCAAAGTTACATGTCCCTCACCATATAAATAGTGGACATGTGGCTTTGGCACCATTTTGTGAGTGTAACAGCGCAGTGAGGCTGTTGCTGCTGCAAATAGTCAGATAGTTAGCTAGGCGGTTTAATCTTCACTAGTTCAGATAGATAGGATCCTGTGTCAAATAGACTATCCAGCATTTAAGTCTGGAGTGCTTATTTTGTGGTGCATCCACAAGTCCCCACTTCAACATATAAATCAATAGTGCTTCTGATTCTGTGCTACAGTGTACAGTTGCCACTTCAACATATAAATCCATAGTGCTGCTGATTCTGTGGTACAACGACCAGTCGCCATTTCAGCATATAATTCTTTTGTGCTAATTATGTGGTCCAGCCATCAGTCCACATTTCAGCATACAAATCCTTTGTGCTAATTGTGTGGTCCAGCCACCAGTCCACATTTCAGCATATCAATCCTTTGTGCTAATTGTGTAGCTCAGCCACCAGTTCACATTTCGGCATATCAATACTTTGTGTTAATTTTGTGTTCAAGCCACCAGTCCACATTTCAGCATATCAATCATATGTGCTGTGTGGTCCCACCACCTGTCCACATTTCAGCATACAAATCCTTTGTGCTCAAAGTGTGGCTTAGCCACCAGTTCACATTTCAGCATATCAATACTTTGTGTTAATTATGTGGTCAAGCCACCAGTCACATTTCAGCATATCAATCATATTTGCTGTGTGGTCCCACCACCTGTCCACATTTCAGCATATAAATCCTTTGTGCTAATTGTGTTGTCCAGCCACCAGTCCACAATTCAATATATAAATCTTTTGTGCTAATTCTGTGGTCCAGCCACACTATCTCAGAAAATAAATACTGTTTGATTATTTAGTGACAGGTGAATGACAGGTTTGGGCCTAGGGTTGTGAAACAGCTTGTTTAAAGAGGGGAAGGGTACATCCAACATGAGTGGGAAAAAGTGAGGTCATGGTGCACAGGGGAATAGGCTTGGTGTTCGAGGTGTATGTGGGGTACGTAGTTATGTTACTAAAAGCTCTGCTGAACAAACACTGGCTAGTTCTTTTCAATCAAAATGGATAACTTCTGTTGCTGGACAGGCTACTCAACTCCCTTTCTTTAGCAGCCGCATAGTGGTATGCCTTGTAGATGAGGGACAGAAAGAGGATGTGCTCCAGTGGATGGCAGGCGCTGCATAAAGTTGCCTCTGCTCCTCTTCCTCCACATTAACATAACGCACAATACAGTACTAAGAAGTGGCCACAAATTACCCTTGTTTCCCCCCACTTCAAACTCTCTAACTGCAACTCTGACTGGGGGGGAATCACAGATGGTCGAGTCTGCAGAGCTGTTCTCACATTCTATTCAATGGGCATCAGAGGTTGGCACCAAAGATTCACAGACTCAAGAGGAGGAAAGCATCTGCACCGATGCCCAAAACTTTTTTCAGTTGGATCTGGCACCAGAGGAAGTAGGGTCTGAACAAAATCCAGATACTCATCACAAGATGTTAATCCCCAGGGGTAGAAATGATCCTGATGAGACTCAGATGTACTCTTAGGGAAGGAAAAGGAGAAGGTTCACTTTCAGGTAAAGGAGTAGGAGAACAGAGAGGATGAGCATGAGGTTGTAGATCTCACTTGGTGTGAACCCAGACACACATGCTAAGTAGCTCAGCAGAGGAGATAGAGGATGAGGAAGATCAGTAGGTTACATTATGGCTTCCCGCACAGACACGGAGTGATGCAACAAATAAAATCACTACATCCTCAGCCACAACAGTTCGCAGGAGCGGCAAGGATTGCCTAGTCTTTTTTGAGACCGAAAAGGATAACCTAACTCACCTTATCTCCCAAATTTGTAAAGAAACTACTTAGTATAGGCAAAAAGTCCAATAATTTGACTATTACATGCATAAATCGGCACTTGCACAATTAACATGCGTTAGTCTGGAAATCTCCCTGGGCTAAAATGCAGATATTTTTTCCTCCTACACAGTCCAAAGCTAAGAACTTGAGCTCCACCATCTCCATGGAAATGTTGTCTTTCCACCTGGTGAATACAAATGGTTTCAGAAAGATGATGGCCATCGCAGTCCCTCAATATCAGTTGCCCTGTCGGTGATGGTGGTGGAAAAGGAGGAAGCAGAAGAGGATGCGGATAATAATAATAATATTTCTAAGTATTGGATTGTCATCACACAGGCGGGTGCAATGGGAGAGAGTATTACAGCAATCGAGAGGGGGCTCATGGTACCAGACAAACTGTTAGCGAAGGTGCAGGAACAATTGGAGGAGGAAGAGGTGATAGGCGTGCAAAAGTCAGGAGATGAAAATTATAATTATCCCCTCTCTGTTGTCCATGGTTGGAGGGAGGGGACGGAGGAAGCATGCTTGAGTGTTACCCCAACACCAACACACCATGGACTTGAACCTCATGGAAATGCCCAAAACATGAGCGCTTTCTTGCTGCGCTATCTGCAACATGATACCTGTATTGTTAGAATTAGATATCGTGCTGACTACTGGGTTGCCAGTCTGTTAGTAGTAGCAGCAGCAGCAGCAGCAGTGTAATTGGCAGAAGCAATGTGAATTGCTTCACACATGTTTTAGACCATCCTATACACCAGCAGAACGGAGAACAAATCTGACACATACTGACATACTGACTGACTGGAGAGGATAGTGCAGGAGTATCTCGAGCTCAATATCATTGCCATCAGGGTGGGTTTGCATTTTGATCTTCAAAAATGGAAGAGTGGTCTGAGCTCGCCAGTCATGCTTTGGAAGTTTTGTCATGTCCGGCAGCCAGAATTCTCTCAGAACGTGTATTCAGCGATGCTGGTGGTGTCCTGATGGATAAGCACATCTGGCTGTCCCCTGAAAGTGTAGCCCACCTAACTTTCATGAAGATGAACAAGTCATGTATCTCCAATGACTTTTGCACCTCAGTCGCAGATTGGGCAGACAAGGCGATGGTGTAGTTTTCAGTGTGCTGCATTCATCTCACGTTATTGCAGTCTGTGACAACTTTGTCATGCCTTCTGTGGCTGCTTTTGCCTCTACTGCTGCTGTTACTAACATGTGCATTGATGGCACAACAACCAGAATGTGTTACTTTTACAATTTGCCTTTTGTTTTTAAGCATATATTCCTATGATTCCTCCTCCTTTTGCTTCCTCCTGAGTCACAACAAGCCAAATTTTTGGTAAATGGATACTCTCATTCGTGTCTCCTTGTTGTGTGTTACCTGTCCCATTCACCCATGCTGTGCCATTATAAACTTTCTACTGTGGGTCAATTGATGCCACTTTTCCTGGTGTCTGTCCCTAATTTTTGGAAATGTTTTAACTTCAAGTATGGTCTTCTTCATGTGTTTCCAGAATTTGGCAGGGCTCCCAGCACAACAGGCCTACTCTGGTCCCTCACCCACCTGTTAATTTCAACTTAATTTCAAAGCTGTAAATGCTGGCCTAGACCCCGTCTCATTCATGGCCCATGCCAGACTGCTGCCCTGTTATACTATTTCCACTCTGGGGAAATTGATGGCACTTTAGTGGTGTGTGCCAATAATTTTTGGAAATGTTTAGACTCCAAGTTTGTCTTCTTCTTGTGTGTTGCCTGTAGCAGTAGGGCTCCCAGACCGGCAGGCCTTACTTTCAGTAAACTACCTGTGTTACTATTAGAAATGAGCAAACCTTTCAAGGTTTGGTTTGGTTCGGTTCGGCAAACGTCCCCAATGTCACCGAACAGTTGGGCAAACCTATCCTAACCCCACTGAACTCAATGGGAGGTAAAACCAATACCTTCACCGGGGTCAAAAAGCTGCCAAAACAGCTCAAATTAGGGGCAAACACCTGGAAAAGTGGCATTAATTGACCCAGAGTACAAATAGTATAATTGTGCAGCATGGATGCATGGGACAGGGCTTGGACCAGAATTTTTAGTGTAAACATCAATCTGTAACAGGTGAATGAGTGACAGGTGTAGGCCTGGTGCTCTGAGAGCCATGCCAAATTCAGGCAACACACATGAAGGAAACTCAACTTGGAGTCCAAACATTTCCAAAAATTATTGTCACACACCACTAAAATGACATGAATTTCACCAGAATAGAAATAGTATAATTGTGCAGCATGACTCCGTTTCTTTGGCAGTTGCACAGCGGTATTATTATTTTTTGTTATAGCGCCAATTTATTCCATGATGCTTTATATGTGAAAAGGTGTATACATAGTAAAAACAAATACAATAATCTTAATAAAAGTCACCGACTGGTACAGAAGTAGAGAGGACATTGCCCATGATGACTCAGTCTATAAAGGATGGGTGAAGATACAGTAGCTTATGGAACAGCTTGTCATGCAAGGATATGGTGGAAAGATGGTTACTGTAGGTTGTAGGCTTGTCAGAAGAGGTGGTTCTTCAGGTTCCTTTTAAAGGTTTCCATGGTAGATGAGGGTCTGATATACACTACGTTCCAAATTATTATGCAAAAGATATTTTTCTCTGATTTTCCTAAGTGGGTCGGTGCAAATGACAGTCAGTCTAATAAAAGTCATCACCCATTGTATACATCGAATTTTATTGAAGAAACCTCCCAATGATAACAGTATAATCTCCAAAATAGAAAAAAAAAATGCACTGTTCCAAATTATTAGGCACAGTAGAATTTCTGAACATTTGATCTGTTTTAAAGAACTGAAAATGCTCATTTGTGGAATTTGCAGCATTAGGAGGTCACATTCACTGAACAAAAAAAGCTACTTAACTCCAAAACATCCTAAAAGGCCAAGTTACATGTTAACATAGGAACCCTTCTTTGATATCACCTTCACAATTCTTGCATCCATTGAACTTGTGAGTTTTTGGAGAGTTTCTGCTTGTATTTCTTTGCATGAAGTCAGAATAGCCTCCCAGAGCTGCGGTTTTGATGTGAACTGCCTCCCACCCTCTCAGATCTTTTGCTTGATGATACTCCAAAGGTTCTCTATAGAGTTGAGGTCAGGGGAGTTTATCTCCTTCTATGCCCATAGCAGCCAATGACTCCAAGGTATTCTTTGCAGCATGAGATGGTGCATTGTCACGAATGAAGATGATTTTGCTACTGAAGACACGTTTCTGCTTTTTATACCATGGAAGAAAGTTGTCAGTCAGAAACTCTATCTACTTTGCAGAGGTCATTTTCACACCTTCAGGAACCTTAAAGGGCCCTACTAGCTGTTTCCCAATGATTCCGGCCCAAATCATGACTCCTCCATCTCCTTGCTAACGTAGCAGCCTTGTTGGGACATGGTGGCCATCCACCAACCATCCACTACTCCATCCATCTGGACTATCCAGGGTTGCTCAACACTCATCAGTAAACAAGACTGTTTGAAAATTAGTCTTCATGTATGTCTGGGCCCACTGCAACCGTTTCTGCTTGTGAGCACTGTTTAGGTGTGGCGGAATAGTAGGTTTATGCACCACAGCAAGCCGTAGAAGGATCCTACACCTTGAGGTTCGAGGGACTCCAGAGGCACCAGTAGCTTCAAATATCTGTTTGCTGGTTTGTAATGGCTTTGTAGCAGCTGCTCTCTTAATCCGATGAACTTGCCTGGCAGAAACCTTCCTCATTCTGTCTTTATCAGCACAAACATGTCTGTGCTCAGAATCAGCCACAAATCTCTTAACAGTACGATGATCAAGCTTAAGTTTTCGAGAAATATCTAATGTTTTCATCCCTTGACCAAGGCATTGCACTATTTGATGCTTTTCAGCAGCAGAGAGATCCTTTTTCTTTCCCATATTACTTGAAAACTCTGGCCTGCTTAATAGTGTGGAACATCCAGTTTTCCTTTTATTGGGCTCACATGGCAAACTAATTATTATCACAGTTATCTGAGATTGATTTCAGTTATCCAAAGAACCCTGAGACACAATACCATCAATGGGTTTCATTTACAAAAAAAACCAAAAAACGCTATGACACTTAAAACCAATTTGCATAATAATTTGGAACATAGTGTAGTATAGTGAAAATATTATAAATCTCCGTATATATTTCAGGAGTCAGACACAGACACTCTCAGGCTCAGTATGGATTACACAAGAATATAAAAAGCTGAAAAAAGGATACTGTATCACCAGATACCAGGTATATATAGTATAGTGAAAATATTGTAAATCTCCGTATATATTTCAGGAGGCAGACACAGATGCTCACAGGCTCAGTATGGATTACACAAGAATATAAAAAGCTGAAAAAGGGGTACTGTATCACCAGATACCAGGTCTATATAGTATAGTGAAGATATTGTAAATCTCCATATATGTTTCAGGAATCATACACAGACGCTCTCAGGCTCAGTATGGATTACACAAGAATATAAAAAGCTGAAAAAGGGGTACTGTTTCACCAGATAGCAGGTATATATAGTATAGTGAAAATATTGGAAATCTCCGTATATATTTCAGGAGTCAGACACAGACGCACTGAGGCTCATTATGAATTAGACAAGAATATTAAAAGCTGAAAAAGGGTACAGTATCATAAGCGTACAGCTGTATACAGTGTTGGGTTAATTTCAAATCTCCATATATATTTCAGGAGTCAGACACAGACGCTCTCAGGCTCAGTACGGATTAGACCAGAATATAAAAAGCAGATTGCAAGAAGTAACATGTGGGCCAATGTTTCAGGTGTCAATGATGCACTTACAGTGGTAGGTGGAGGAGGACTTTCTGCCAAAAAGGGTACTGTATCACAAGTGTACAGCTGTATACAGTGTAGGGAAATTGTAAATCTCTGTATATGTTTCTGGAGTAACAGATAGACGCTCACAGGCTCAGTATGGATTACACAAGAATATACAAAGATGAAAAAGGGGTACTGTATTACCAGATACCAGGTATATATAGTATAGTGAAAATATTGTAAATCTCCGCATATATTTCAGGAGGCAGACTCAGACGCTCACAGGCTCAGTATTGATTAGACAAGAATAAAAAAAAGCTGAAAAAGGGTACTGTATCACAAGCGTACAGCTGTATACAGTGTTGGGTTAATTTCAAATCTCCGTATATATTTCAGGAGTCAGACACAGATGCTCTCAGGCTCAGTATGGATTAGGCAAGAATATAAAAATCTGAAAAAGGGTACTGTATTGCCAGATACCAAGTATATAAAGTATAGTGAAAATATTGTAAATCTCCGTATATAATTCAGGAGTCAGACACAGACGTTCTCAGGCTCAGTATGGATTAGACAAGAATATAAAAAGCTGAAAAAGGGGTACTGTTTCGCCAGATACCAGTTATATGTAGTATAGTGAAAATATTGGAAATCTCCATATATATTTCAGGAGTCAGACACAGACACTCTTAGGCTCAGTATGGATTAGACCAGAATATAAAAAGCAGAAAAAGGGGTACTGTATCACCTGATACCATGTATATATAGTATAGTGAAAATATTGTAAATCTCCGTATATATTTCAGGAGTCAGACACAGACGCTCTCGGCTTAGTATGGATTAGACAAGAATCTAAAAAGCTGAAAAGGGGTACTGTATCACCAGATACCAGGTGTGTATAGTATAGTATAGTGAAAATATTGCAAATCTCCGTATAAATTTCAGGAGTCAGGCACAGACTCTCACAGGCTCAGTATTGATCACACCAGAATATAAAAAGTAGAAAAAGGGTAATGTATCAGAAGCGTACTGCTTTATACAGTGTTGGGGTAATTTTTGAGTCTCCGTATATATTTCCGGAGTAACACTCAGACGCTCACAGGCTCAGTATGGATTAGACCAGAATATGAAAAGCAGAAAAAGTGTACTGTATCAGAAGATACCAGGCGTATACAGTGTAGGAGTAATTGTAAATCTCCGTATATATTTCTGGAGTAACACACAGACGCTCACAGTCTCAGTATGGAGTAGACCAGAATATAAAAAGCAAAAAAGGCTAATGTATCCGAAGATACCAGGTGTATACAGTGTAGGGGTAACTGTAAATCTCTGTATATATTTCCAGAGTAACACACAGACGCTCTCTCAGTATGGAATTGACCGTAATACAGAAAGCTGAAAAACGGTACTGCATCAGAAGATACCAGCTGTATACGGTTTTGGGGAAAATTGAAATCTCCATATATATTTCCGGAGTCACACACAGATAGTCAGCATGTATTTGTCCGTGATACCAGCCGGTACACGGTAGTGTGTGAGGAGCCTACAGCTTTATACAGTGTGGGAAAAAATGAACGCTCGGTAACTGTGACTCTGGTGACTGTGGGGGAAGTCGGTGAAGAGTGTGCTCTTCAAGTATTGGAATTCCTAAAGCTTGCAGGGCGCTGTGGATGGAGAACTAAACTACACACCAGAAGATGGAGAACCAAACTACTAGACAACAGAGGTTGGAGAACTAAACTGCTAAACACCTGGGGTTGGAGAACTAAACCACTGCACACCAGGGGATAAGAATTAAACCACAACACACCAAGGGATGGTGAACTAAACCAATAGACACCAAGTCTTTGATTCCCAAGGCTTGCAGGACTACCCTCTGTATCTAAAATTTCCTCCACTGCTTCTGCCTCCTCAACCTGCATCCTCAACCTCCCCCTTAATGAGACATGCATTTCAACAGGAATGCCTGCGATCAGACGGAACCTGATCTCCCGATATCCAGGGGGACGGATCTCGCCGACCGGGTCATTACACACAGGTAGTTGACTGATCAATTGACCCACAGTAGAACCTGTTATAATTGCACACAAGCAGTCAGCTAAGGGCCATGCATGAGGTACCAGGGTGTGGCCCACCACTTACAGCTTGGAACTGAAGTTTTAATGAGGACATGGTGGTTAAGGGAGCGGTGTAAGCCTTCTTACCTGGGAGGGCTCATACTTCATGCAACACCTCCAATTTTTTCTTTTTATTCCAGCCACACTCCAATGTCACAAACATCAGTTTTATAGACTACTATTGGTAGAAAAATTTAAGGAAATTAACACAGGTAGTTGACTGAAAGTAAGTGCAGGCCTGCCTGTTTGGGAGACTTACACGGGCAACCCACCAGATGGAGACTCAACTTTGAGTCTCCACATTTCAAAAAATAATTGCCACACACCACTAAAGTATCATCAATTTACACAGAATAGAAACAAACCTTCCACCACAGGCAACCCATCTGTGCAGACCTGTGAGTCTGCACAATTTAGAAAATCAATGTCACAGCAACTCTAAAGTTGTATCAATTTCCACAGAGTAGAAATATTATAATAGACCTCTGACACATCTTCCACCACAGACAACCCACCAGATGGAGACCTAACCTGGAGTGTCCACATTTGAAAAAATTGTTGTAACATCAGCAGCAGTAGAAACAGCATGCACAGAAGACACCAAAAAAATGGCGCAGACTGCAATAAAGCAAGATCAATATATGACACTAAAAATGACACCATTGCCTAGTCTGCCCAATCTGTGACTGATGTGCAAAAGTCATCAGAGATCCATGACAAAGACTTGTGGAGCAGTACCTTGAATGCCTGCCCCCACAGCCACCAGAGTCACCCAGTGCCGAGTCCGCGAGATGTAATGCCCCTGCCCATGTTTGCTCGTCCACGTGTCAGTGGTGAAATGCACCCTGGCAGACATAGATTTTTTGAGGGAATGGGTGATGTTGGTGCCATGCTGTTGTAGCACAGGCACAGATTTCTTACAGAAGTATTGGCGACAAAGCAACTGGTACTGGAGGACATCGACGGCCATCAGCTTTTGGAAACTGTCTGGATCCACCTGATGGAATGGCAGTATTTCCGTGGCCAATGGATTGGAGATGGTTGAGTTCAAACTCTTAGCTTTGCCATGTGTAGAAGGAAACATTCTTTTACATGACCACAACTGGCTGGCTGCTGTGCTGAGAGAGGGTGGAGTACGGCAAACAGGAGAAACTGCTGGACTGTGAGTGAGGTGCAGGCGGAGATGTTATGGTGGATTGAGAACGATGTGTTGTGATAGCTGACACAAAAGCAGCAGTCATGTCTACTTCTGTAGCAGCTGACCGCCTCTCACTCACCCTGACTGTTGTGGGTAAACAATTGTAGATTGTGTGAACGCTTGAAATGGTGACAGAAGAGGAAGAAGCAGCAGATGGGGTTGATGGGATTGACGGTGGTTGGCGAGGCCCGCTGTTAGGGTCTGCGGAACGCACCAAATATATGAGGTAGAGAGGTGCGTTCGCAGCCCGGGGTCCACCGTGCAGGCGGAACCTGCTGCTAGTAAAATGGTGCAAGACACGAACTCTGTTATCCCGCAGAGTCGCCAAAATAAACACCGCAATGCGCTGTGGCAATATGTGCGAACTCTGTTATTTCACAGAGCCGCTAGAAGGAGTGCCGCAGCACTATATGGCGATGTGTGCGAACTCACTAAACACAACTGAGTCGCAAAATAAATACGCTAGGGCGCTGTCTAGCTTGAAAGCGAGCCCTGTTACGTCACAGGGCCGCTGAGAAAAAGTTCTGTGTCCTGACAGGCACCCAGGTACACAGTTAAGTGCTAAGCGAACATAGAACGTGATCATGCGCTAATGTACTCGCGGGAGTCACCCGCAATCTATGGCGTCTGAACGCCAGGCCCTGAATATGGCAATCAAACTCCTCACCGGTTATGCCGGTAATCTAGGGCATCTAGGACACCGACCCTGACCAGCTAGCATACCAAACTCCTCACCGATTAAGTCGGCATTCTAGGGCTTACTTCAGCCGGGCCCTAACCACACACACGCATGACCACACTGGCGCAAAGCATATAATGGTTGATATTAGCGCATGGCGGCCCAGCCATGCTACCCTTTTATAGTAACAGCTACAGGACCTGCCAGAAACAAGGACCAATGAAACTTGTTCCAGAACAACAGTAGTCAAAGGACCTTCCTGGCAGACCAATAGGAGCTGCTGCAGTACCTGAGCATGTGACCCCTGATCTCCAATGAGAGATCTCACTCTGGGCATGCTCAGAAGGGGAAAACAAGGACTTTGTCCTAAAGACGTCTGCTCGCCGATAACCAGTATTGGCCACAATAGAAGAGCCTGGAGGAACAGCAGTAATCCTCTGCACACTGTTAGACTGGGCGAGACGCTGGGACTGACATCCAAGCTGAGCAGGCTCCACTGCGGACGGAGATGAATGGGGGACCGCAGCGGGACCGGTTCGAGACTCCTCCTGTTCAGCAGCAGGAACTCGAACCCTAACATTACCCCCCCTCCTAGGGCCCCCCTTCTTTGGGCCTTGCTGCGCTCAAAGGCAGCGATGAGCTCCGGAGCGTGAACATGCTCGGCAGGCTCCCAGGACCTATCCTCAGGCCCATAACCCCTCCAATCCACCAAATAAAATTTTTTGCCTCGTACCACCTTGCACCCAACAATGGCGTTCACCTCATGATCGTCGGTAGATGAACCCGACGTCCCGGCAGATGACTCGGAAAACTGGGAAATGGCCACGGGTTTCAGGAGGGACACGTAAAGGTGTCGGTGATACCAAGGTGAGGCGGAAGGGCTAGGCGGTAAACCACCGGGTTCACCTGCTCAAGAACTTTAAAGGGGCCCAAAAAGCGAGGTGGACTCTACATGTAGCCTGATGTTTCGGGCAGAAAGCCACACTAGGTCACCAGGAGCAAATGTAGGAGCGGGGCGCCGATGGGCATCGGCCGAAGCCCTAATCCTCTCTTTGGAGGCCTGAATGGCATCCTGGGTGCGGTCCCAAATGTCCCGTGCCTCCACAGCCCAGTCTGCCACCCTGGAATCGGCGGAAGACACGGGCATGGGCACTGGTACCCGCGGATGCTGACCGTAGTTCAGGAGGAATGGGGTCTGCCCGGTGGAGTCAGCCACAGCATTATTTAGAGCGAACTCAGCCCACGGTAGCAAGGATGCCCAGTCATCCTGCCTGGCAGAGACAAAATGTCGCAAGTAAGTGACCAAGGTCTGGTTGGCCCTCTCTACCAACCCATTCGTCTCGGGATGGTATGCAGAGGAGAGATTCAACTCAATGCTGAGTAAACGACACAGCTCTCTCCAGAACCGAGACGCAAACTGGGGACCTCGATCACTGACAATTTTGTCTGGCATACCGTGTAGGCGGAAAATATGCCTAATAAACAATGCTGCCAAGGCCCGTGCAGACGGTAACCGTGGTAATGGCACTAAGTGCACCATTTTGGAGAAGTGGTCGGTTATCACCCAGATGATGGTGCAGCCCCGAGACTTGGGTAAGCCCACCACAAAATCCATCCCGACCATCTCCCAAGGCCTGTCTGCCACCGGTAAAGGGAAAAGTAGCCCAGCTGGCCGTTGTCAAGGGGACTTATTCTTGGCGCAGGAGACGCATGCCTGAACGTATTCCCTGACGTCACGGACCATATGTGGCCACCAGTATGTCCTCGCCAGCAACTCAGATGTCCTTTTTGCCCATAATGTCCACCCACCCTGGACGAATGTGCCCAAGAGAGTACCTCCGGTCGCAAATTGGTGGGCATAAAAGTCTTGCCCGAAGGCACAGACTCAAGCGAAACCGGGGCCACAGTTCTTAGGCTCTCTGTGGGGACAATCAACCGAGGCTCCTCCTCCACCTCCTCAGAGGACACCACGGAGCGAGAAAGCGCATCGGCCCGAATGTTCTTCTCACCGGAGAGGAAATGGATGGTGAAATGAAACCGGGAGAAGAACAGGGACCATCTGACCTGACGAGAATTTAGCCGCTGGGCGGTCTGTAAATAGACCAAATTTTTGTGGTCAGTGAAAACTTGAAAGGGAAAGCGAGCCCCCTCCAGGAGATGTCTCCATTCTGAAAAGGCCAACTTCATGGCTAGCAACTCCCTATCCCCAATGGAATAATTCCTCTCCGCTGGTGTGAAGGTATTGGAAAAGAAGAAACAAGGATGTTTCCGACCTTGAGCATCCTTTTGAAAAAGGACTGCTCCAGCACCAACGGACGAGGCATCGACCTCCAATAAAAAAGGCTTATCAACCTCGGGCGATGTAAGATGGGAGCGCTAGCAAAATGGGACTTAATTGAAGTAAAGGCCTTGGAGACCTCCTCTGACCACAATTTGGGATTGGCTCCCTTCTTGGTGAGGGCTACCAAGGGAGCTACCAAAGTGGAGAAGTGGGGAATGAATTGGCGATAGTAATTAATGAACCCCATAAAGCGCTGCACCGCTTTAAGAGAATGGGGTTCTTGCCAATCCATCACAGCCTGTAGTTTGGCAGGATCCATAGCCAATCCCTGGGCGAGATGATATAGCCCAGGAAAGGTAAAGACTCCTGCTCAAACATGCATTTCTCCAACTTTGCATAGAGGGAGTTTGCACGTAACAGGTCGAAGACTTTGCAGACATCCCTCCGGTGGGAGTCAATATCTGGAGAAAAGATGAGAATATCATCCAGATAGACTACTACAGTGGTGGAAAGCATATCCCGGAAGATATCATTGACAAAGTCTTGGAAAACGGCTGGGGCATTACAGAGCCCGAAGGGCATCACCAGGTATTCATAATGCCCATCCCTGGTATTAAAAGCCGTCTTCCATTCGTCCCCTTCACGGATGCGAATCAGGTTATAAGCACCACGCAGATCTAATTTAGTAAATACCCTTGCTCCCCGGAGTCTATCAAAGAGCTCAGAGATCAGGGGCAACGGGTACTTATTCTTAACGGTGATGGCATTAAGACCTCTGTAATCTATACACAGACGTAATTCTCCACTCTTCTTCTGCACGAAGAAGAACCCCGCTCCTGCTGGTGACACCGACTTCCTAATGAACCCTCTTGCCAGATTCTCCTGGATATATTGAGACATAGCCTCCGTCTCAGGAAGAGAGAGGGGATAGACCCTTCCCGAGGAGGTTCTGCTCCAGGCAAGAGGTCAATAGGACAGTCGTAGGGACGATGGGGTGGCTGAGTCTCCGCAGCCTTTTTAGAGAACACGTCTGCATATGACTGATAACACTTGGGAAGAGGAGAAAGATCTGCTGGTATCTCTGTAGTGGTAACCTGAATGCACTCCCTGACACATCTGTCCTTACATGACTCACTCCAACCCAGTATCCTACCGGAGGTCCACTCAATATGAGGGAGTGGGAACGGAGCCAGGGTACTCCCAGTAGGATTTCGTCTATTCCCTCGGGAAGGACGAGAAGGGAAATAATTTCCTGATGGGAAGGGGGTACACACAAAGTAAGAGGGACAGTCTGATGTGTAATTGGCGAGGGCAATGTCAACCCATTCACTACCCGGACAGTCACTGGTTTGTCGAGCGCTACCAGATGTATTGAGTGGCGACGAGCAAAGGTGGATGACATGAAATTCCCCTCTGCTCCTGAGTCCACACAAAGCTCGACTGTTAGTGTGGAAGAGTCCACAGTGACTGTCCCTTTAAATGTCATCTTAGAGGAAAATGCCGCTGTCTCTAGTGAACCTCCTCCCAGGGCCACTAGACGCGATCGCTTCCCCGATCGCTGTGGACATTTGTTGGCATAGTGTCCTGTCTGCTGACAAAGGTTACAGACCACAGAGACTCGGACGCTCGAGACTTAGGTCCTGCACGAGGAACCTCTGTGGCTTTTTGGGATTCGGACGCCAGATCGGGGGATTCGAGAGGTGTGGCAAAGGTGGGAGCCAACCGAATCCTCTGCCTACACTGGTCCCGCTCCAACCTCCGCTCGTGAAAACGGAGGTCGATGCGGGTAGATATGGAGATAAGCTTCTCCAGTGTGGCGGGAATCTCCCTGGTAGCCAAAGCGTCTTTAACATGATCAGCCAGTCCTCGCCAGTAGACTGGAATGAGTACTTTATCCGACCAGTCTAGCTCTGAGGCCAGAGTCCGAAACTGGACGGAAAACTGACTGACCAAAGACGAACCCTGTGCCAATGCCAGCAGTTGTAGCGCCGTATCGTGGGTGACCTGAGGTCCTAAAAAGACCTTTTTAAGAGCCTCCAGGAAACGAGGAGCACTCCGCACCACACGATCGTCGCGCTCCCACAGTTGCCCACTCCAACGCTCTGCCCGAGAGTAGAGACAGTACAAAACCCACTTGTGCCCGATCCGTGGGGAAACGGCAGCCAGTAGCTCGAGCTGTATAGAGCACTGACTCACGAATCCCCGACATTGCTTGCTGTCACCAGCAAACTTGTCAGGAAGCGGGAGGTGGGATAATGTAGGGGCAGAGGTGGCAGAGGACAAACTGGCTGCAGCCACGCTAGCAGCCTGAACAGCGACTGCGGTAACATCCACAGCTGAGGTTGTGCGCTCAAGAGCCGCCAACCTACCCTCCAGCTGCTGGATGTACTGCGGTAGACACTGGTCATCCGCCATTTTACTAGCCAGACTGTTGTGAATGGGTTTGAGATGAGTTCTGAGCAGAGGCTCCCTCTGGTGGTTACAAGCGGTACTGGACTGTCCAGTGAAGATTGTGAGGATTGGGAATCAGGTGTTACTGACTGGTCTTATATAACGGAGTCACCTTCCCATCAGGGTTGCCGGTGATCAATTGTTCTGGTCTCAATCCTTGAATCCTTTTTCCCTTGTAGCCTGCTGTGTCGTGTCTGCATCTCCAGCTATCAGATAAGACATTTTCTTCTTTTTGTTTTTGTGCTAGATTTTTGCATTTTGTCCTGCACTTCTGTGAGGGCCTTCAGGGTCCAACCGGGGGCATTTGCCCTCTCAGTTTAGTTCAGCCACTGATGTTTGTACTTTTGCTTTTTACAGTTTTTTCAGTGGCTGCTGTTTTGATTTTGTTACACCAGAGAACTAATTTAGGTGGTAGAGGTCGTGTGATCTCAGGTGATTTTGAAATTAGTAGAGTTGGTGCTTTTCAGGGTTTTCTGGGATTGCAGTAAGTACCCTTCCTATCCTTTTCTATTTAGTTAGTTTGGGCCCCAGCGTTTGCTCATACTATTTTCTTTCTGTGTCAGTATTTCTTCTTGTCTAACCGCCATTACATGTTTGGGGGCTTTCTATTATCTTTGGGGTTCTGCTCCGGGGCAGATAGCTTTCCTATTTCTATCTTTAGGTGTAATTAGTTTCTCAGGCTGTGACGAGGCGTCTAGGACCAACGTAGGAACGCTCCACGGCTGCCTCTAGTTGTGGTGGTTAGTCAGGGTACTGCAATCTCATAGATTCCAACTGCTCTGGTGTATTGCCTTTTTACCTGCACTCCTCAGCTACCAAATCATAACAGTATCACCGGCCCAAAAATTTAATATTGTATGGTACTCACAGAAGGGAAAAATATTGTAAAAAAAAAAAAAAAAAAAAGGTTGTCAGAGATATTTTTCTGTTTGTTGCATTTTTTTTTTTTTTCCCTCTGTATCTCTGGGTGCTGGGGAGGATCTTTTCTCTCAATGGAGTTTGCACAGTTGTCTGGCCGTGTGGATCAGCTTGCCACTGAGGTTCAGAGTATTGCTGCATATCTTGCTAGGTTGCCTGTTGTGGAACCTAGGATTCCCATGCCAGATTTGTTTTTAGGGGATCGAGCTAAGTTTCAGAATTTCAAAAATAATTGTAAATTGTTTTTTGCCTTAAAATCTAAGTCCTCAGGGAACGCAGCGCAGCAGGTTCAAATTGTCATCTCCCTCCTGCGCGGCGACCCTCAGGATTGGGCTTTTTCCCTGACACCTGGGGATCCTGTTTTGAGTGATGTTGATGCATTTTTTCAGGCTTTGGGGTTATTGTACGATGAGCCTAATGTCACTGATCAAGCTGAAAAAGCCTTGTTGGCATTAAATCAGGGGCTTGATGACGCTGAGGTATACTGTCAGAGATTCCGTAGGTGGGCAGTCCTGACCAAGTGGAATGACGACGCTTTGGCGGCCCTTTTCCGGAAGGGTCTGTCAGATAATGTAAAGGATGTTATGGTGGGATTCCCTGTCCCCTCTGGTCTCAATGATTCTATGTCATTAGCGATTCAAATTGACAGACGTTTGCGTGAGCGGAGAAGTATGCGTGGAATAGTGTTGCCTTGTGAACCTGCTTCTGAATCCATGCAGTGTGATAGAGTGGTGTCTGGGGCACAGCGTCATGAGTTTCGAAAGCGCAATGGGTTATGTTTCTACTGTGGTGATGCCTCTCATGCTATTTCAGTCTGCCCTAAGCGGGGAAGACGTTTTGCACGCTCAGTTGTCTTGGGTAATGTTCAGACTAAGTTTTTATTAACTGTCACTCTGATATGCTCTCTGTCCTCATTTTCTGCTCAGGCTTTCGTTGATTCTAGAGCAGCTATTAACCTGATGGATTATGATTTTGCTAAACGTTGTGGGTTTCCCTTGATACCCCTACAGAAGTCTATTCCCCTACTGGGGATCGATTCTACCCCTTTGGCTGAGAATAAACCTCAGTTCTCTACTCAGGTGATAATGAGGGTTGAACCTGATCACCAGGAGTGCTGCAAATTTTTGGTTCTGTATAATCTGCATGATATTATCGTACTGGGTTTCCCTTGGTTACAGTCTCATAATCCTGTTTTGGATTGGAAATCTGTGTCTGTAACCAGTTGGGGCTGCCAATGTGTTAATACCAACACTCCTGTTTTTTCTGCCTCCCCCCAGGCTCAGGATGTTCCTGACTTTTTGATTGATTTTTCTGATGTGTTTAGCAAAAGTAAATCTGCATCCTTGCCTCCCCATAGGAGCTATGACTGCGCTATTGAATTAGTGCCGGGTAGTAAATTCCCTAAAGGTCGCCTTTTTAACTTGTCTGTACCTGAACATGACGCTATGCGGTCTTATATCAAGGAATCATTGGAGAAGGGTCATATCAGACCATCCTCTTCACCCTTAGGTGCCGGTTTTTTCTTTGTGGCCAAAAAGGATGGTTCATTAAGGCCGTGTATTGATTATCGTCTTTTGAACAATATTACTGTGAAATATCAATATCCGTTACCCTTGATTTCTGACCTGTTTTCCAGGGTGAAAAACGCTACTTGGTTTACCAAGCTTGACCTCAGGGGGGCGTATAACCTTATTCGCATTAAGCACGGGGATGAATGGAAGACGGCATTCAATACCCCTGAAGGGCATTTTGAGTACCTAGTGATGCCCTTTGGGCTCACTAATGCTCCTTCCGTCTTCCAGTCCTTCATGAATGACATTTTCAGGGATTTTGTGGACAAATTTCTGATTGTTTATTTGGATGATATCTTGATTTTTTCTAATGACTGGGACTCTCATGTGAAACATGTTCGAACTGTATTCCAGATTTTGAGAGAGAATGCTCTGTATGTGAAGGGATCAAAGTGTCTTTTTGGCGTACAGAGGATCTCATTTCTGGGATTCATTTTGTCCCCATCTGTTATTGAAATGGACCCGGTCAAGGTTCAGGCCATCTGTGATTGGGTCCAACCTACTTCATTAAAGGCTCTTCAAAGATTTTTGGGTTTTGCCAATTTTTATCGTAAATTTATTGGTAATTTCTCGGTTATTGTTAAACCATTAACTGATTTGACCAAAAAGGGTTCTGATGTGGTGAATTGGCCTCCTGAGGCAGTCTCTGCATTTCAGGAACTTAAGCAAAGATTCACTTCTGCTCCTGTTCTACGGCAGCCTGATGTTTCTCTGCCATTTCAGGTGGAGGTTGATGCCTCTGAAATTGGGGCAGGTGCCGTTTTGTCCCAAAAAGATCCAGAGACCTCTAAAAGTAACCCTTGTGCCTTTTTCTCTCGAAAATTTTCTCCTACTGAACGTAATTATGACGTGGGTAATCGGGAGTTATTGGCCATGAAGTGGGCTTTTGAAGAGTGGAGACATTGGCTAGAGGGAGCCAAACATCAGGTGGTGGTCCTTACGGACCATAAGAATCTGGTGTATCTGGAATCTGCCAAGCGACTCAATCCTAGACAGGCCAGGTGGGCCTTGTTTTTCACACGTTTTAATTTTGTGGTTTCCTTTCTTCCTGGCACTAAGAATGTTAAGGCGGATGCCCTCTCGAGGAGTTTCCTTGCGGACTCTCCTGAGTTATCTGATCCTTCTGTTATTTTGAAAGAGGGTGTAGTTCTTTCCGCCATCTCGCCCAATTTGAGACTTGCTCTGGAGGGGTGTCAGGAGGATAGGCCCGAGTGCTGCCCTGTTGGAAAATTGTTTGTCCCGGACCAGTGGAAAAAGAGTGTAATGTCTGAGATTCATTGTTCCGCATTGGCTGGGCATCCTGGAATTTTTGGTACCAGAGACTTGGTTAGTCGGTCCTTTTGGTGGCCTACCTTGTCTCGTGATGTCAGGGAATTTGTGCAGTCCTGCGGGACTTGCTCTCGCTCCAAGCCTTGCTCTCGCTCTAGTGGTTTGTTGATGCCATTGCCTGTGCCCAAGAGACCATGGACCCATATCTCTATGGATTTCATTTCCGACCTTCCTGTTTCTCAGAGAATGACCACCATCTGGGTAATTTGTGATAGGTTTTCCAAAATGATACATCTTGTGCCATTACCTAAGTTGCCTTCCTCCTCTGAATTGGTGCCGTTGTTCCTTCAGCACGTGGTTCGTTTACACGGCATTCCTGAGAACATTGTGTCTGACAGAGGAGTCCAGTTTGTTTCCAGATTTTGGAGGACTTTTTGTTCTAAACTGGGTGTTCAATTGTCTTTCTCCTCGGCATTTCATCCTCAGACCAATGGTCAAACTGAGAGAACAAACCAGACATTGGAGACTTATCTTAGATGTTTTGTGTCTGCTGATCAGGATGACTGGGTCTCTTTTTTGCCTTTGGCTGAGTTTGCTCTTAATAATAGGGCTAGCTCTGCCTCTTTGATGTCTCCATTTTTCTGTAATTCTGGGTTTCACCCTCGATTTTCTTCAGGACAGACGGAGGCTTCTGTCTGTCCAGGTGTTGACTCTGTTGTGGAGCGTATGCAACAGATTTGGGACCAGGTAGTGGAGAGGTTGTCCCTCTCTCAGGAGAAGGCCCAGCGGTTTGCTAACCGGCATAGGACTGATGGTCCTCCGTTTAAAGTAGGGGACTTGGTCTGGTTGTCCTCAAAAAATATTCCTATGAGAGTAGCATCTCCTAAATTTAAGCCTAGGTTCATTGGACCTTATAAGATCATGGAGATTATTAATCCTGTTTCTTTTCGTTTGCTTCTTCCAGGGACATTTAAGATCCATAACGTGTTCCACAAGTCCTTGTTGAAGAGGTTTGTTGAGCCAGTGGTTCCTGCTGCTGTGCCTCCTGACCCTGTTTTGGTTGAGGGCAATCTGGAGTATGTGGTTGAGAAAATATTAGATTCTCGTTTTTCTAGACGGAAACTCCAGTATTTGGTTAAATGGAGAGGTTATGGTCAAGAAGACAATTCTTGGGTGTTTGCTTCGGACATCCATGCTAGGAGACTTATCCGTGCGTATCATAGAACTCATCCTGACCGACCTGGTTGCTCAAATGAGGGTTCGGTGACCCCTCCTCACGGGGGGGGTACTGTTGTGAATGGGTTTGAGATGAGTTCTGAGCAGAGGCTCCCTCTGGTGGTTACAAGCGGTACTGGACTGTCCAGTGAAGATTGTGAGGATTGGGAATCAGGTGTTACTGACTGGTCTTATATAAGGGAGTCACCTTCCCATCAGGGTTGCCGGTGATCAATTGTTCTGGTCTCAATCCTTGAATCCTTTTTCCCTTGTAGCCTGCTGTGTCGTGTCTGCATCTCCTGCTATCAGATAAGACATTTTCTTCTTTTTGTTTTTGTGCTAGATTTTTGCATTTTGTCCTGCACTTCTGTGAGGGCCTTCAGGGTCCCCTCCGGGGGCTTTTGCCCTCTCAGTTTAGTTCACCCACTGATGTTTGTACTTTTGCTTTTTACAGTTTTTTCAGTGGCTGCTGTTTTGATTTTGTTACACCAGAGAACTAATTTAGGTGGTAGAGGTCGTGTGATCTCAGGTGATTTTGAAATTAGTAGAGTTGGTGCTTTTCAGGGTTTTCTGGGATTGCAGTAAGTACCCTTCCTATCCTTTTCTATTTAGTTAGTTTGGGCCCCAGCGTTTGCTCATACTATTTTCTTTCTGTGTCAGTATTTCTTCTTGTCTAACCGCCATTACATGTTTGGGGGCTTTCTATTATCTTTGGGGTTCTGCTCCGGGGCAGATAGCTTTCCTATTTCTATCTTTAGGTGTAATTAGTTTCTCAGGCTGTGACGAGGCGTCTAGGACCAACGTAGGAACGCTCCACGGCTGCCTCTAGTTGTGGTGGTTAGTCAGGGTACTGCAATCTCATAGATTCCAACTGCTCTGGTGTATTGCCTTTTTACCTGCACTCCTCAGCTACCAAATCATAACACCAGACCCTGGCGCTAATATTATGTTAGGGTCTGCGGAACGCACCAAATATATGAGGTAGAGAGGTGCGTTGCAGCCCGGGGTCCACTGTGCAGGCGGAACCTGCTGCTAGTAAAATGGTGCAAGACGTGAACTCTGTTATCCCGCAGAGTCGCCAAAATAAACACCGCAATGCGCTGTGGCAATATGTGCGAACTCTGTTATTTCACAGAGCCGCTAGAAGGAGTGCCGCAGCGCTATATGGCGATGTGTGCGAACTCACTAAACACAACTGAGTCGCAAAATAAACACGCTAGGGCGCTGTCTAGCGTTGAAAGCGAGCCCTGTTACGTCACAGGGCCGCTGAGAAAAAGTTCTGTGTCCTGACAGGCACCCAGGTACACAGTTAAGTGCTAAGCGAACATAGAACGTGATCATGCGCTAATGTCCTCGCGGGAGTCACCCGCAATCTATGGCGTCTGAACGCCAGGCCCTGAATATGGCAATCAAACTCCTCACCGGTTATGCCGGTAATCTAGGGCATCTAGGACACCGACCCTGACCAGCTAGCATACCAAACTCCTCACCGATTAAGTCGGTATTCTAGGGGCTTATTTCAGCCGGGCCCTAACCACACACACGCATGACCACACTGGCGCAAAGCATATAATGGTTGATATTAGCGCATGGCGGCCCAGCCATGCTACCCTTTTATAGTAACAGCTACAGGACCTGCCAGAAAAAAGGACCAATGAAACTTGTTCCAGAACAACAGTAGTCAAAGGACCTTCCTGGCAGACCAATAGGAGCTGCTGCAGTACCTGAGCATGTGACCCCTGATCTCCAATGAGAGATCTCACTCTGGGCATGCTCAGAAGGGGAAAACAAGGACTTTGTCCTAAAGACGTCTGCTCGCCGCTAACCAGTATTGACCACAATAGCAGAGCCTGGAGGAACAGCAGTAATCCTCTGCACACTGTTAGACTGGGCGAGACGCTGGGAGTGACGTCCAAGCTGAGCAGGCTCCACTGCAGACGGAGATGAATGGGGGACCGCAGCGGGACCGGTTCGAGACTCCCCCTGTGCAGCAGCAGGAACTCGAACCCTAACACCCGCTAGTCAAACTTTTAGCACAGTGGGAATCCCACACTAAGGTATGTTGATCATGTATGTGCTGGTTCATGCATGTAGTAGCCAAATTATTGCAATTTTTGCCTCTATTGAGTTTTTTTTGCAAATTAGACATATAGCGTGTGTTGGGTCGTACTTTGTGGTCTCAAAAAAGGCCCAGGCTAGGCAACCCTTGCCGCCCCTGCAAACTGCACACTCGCAACTGGTGTTGGCCACAGGCAGAGTTGGGGCTGAGGATGCAGTCCTTGTTGTGGTTGCATCACATCTCGTCTATGTGGAATCTACAACCTCATTGTCATCCTCTCTGTTCACACACTCCCCACTCTGAGAGTCACCCTCCTCGTCTTCCTTCCCTAACACCACAGTACTGTCCGCACGCACCTTTGGTATGTGAGTCTCATCAGGATCACCTCCACCCTTGGTGGTTAACATCTGGTGACTAGAGTCTGGTTCTGCTCCGTCCCTACTTTGTCCGGCCTCGGATCCAACATGAAAAAATTTTGGGCATCGGTGCAGATGCTTTCCTCCTCTGGATTCTCTGATTTTTTGTAGAAGACCTCTGATGCCCATGGAATACAATGTGTGTACAGCTCTTCAGAATGGCCCATCTAAGGTTCCCCACAGTCATTTGGGCATTTGGAAATTTTTGACATGGGGGAAACAAGGATGATTGGGTGGCCACCTCTGATAATTGTAATGTGTGTGATGTTAAGGTGGATGAAGAGGAGGAGAGGCCACTTGATGCAGTACTTGCAATCCACTGGAGCACATGCTCTCTCTGAGCCTCATCTACAAGGCATACCATTGTGCGGCTGCCAAATAAAGGGAGTTAAGTAGGCCTGCCAGTAACAGATGTTGTCAGTGGTCTTTGGATAGGACAAGACGGTGTTTGTTCAGTTGAGCTTTCTTTCACAATAACACCTAACCCACATACACGTCGAGCAGCAAGCCTATTCCCACTTCCACCATGATCTCGGTTTTTCCCACTCATATTGTAAGTAGCCTTCCCTTCTTTTACCCTGTTGTTTCACAACCTTAGGCCCACAGCTGTCAGTTACCTGTCAATAAATGAACAATAACAATTTTCTTAGATAGTGTGACTGAGCAACACTGTTATGCTTAACGATTATTAAGTGGAAATATAGACACCTGATTTGCCACTGAAACACCGTTTAAGCACAAAGGATTTGGAGTAGCTAATTGGGCCTCATTGATGCAACATTATTGTAGGCCAAATGATTTTTACGTGGAAATCTGGCCTTCTCATTTGCCACTGAAACACAATTTTAGCACAAACGATTAAGAGTAGATCATTGGGCTGCTGTCACGCTGTCTAGCAGATGTATAAATATATAATGTCAGTAATCTATCAAGTGGGACAACATACTATCTAACATATAAGTAGGTAACATTAACATGTATATATAGCATAGTATTACCTGACATAATATCCTGTGAGTCAATACTGAATCCTTTTCACGCTGTCTCTGGCTAGAGGTGGACCGGGGTCTATGCTGACCCTAAACTGGGGTCCTGACTAGTCCCTCTACCTGGAGGTACTGTTATGGTACAGAGGTCCAGGCCACCAGCGTAAACCCTGTCTCCTACTAATCCCTGACTACTGTAATCTAGTCCTTAGAAGGACCCTGATTACCACCAAAGGGAATGGACAGGTAAAGGTTAACAAACAGTATAGACAAACGAGACAGACAGGGGATAAAGTAAATACTGTCTTTCATACAACATATAAACACAGAGGGAACACCAAAGGTCTAGGAGATAAACTATAAGCAAGGAGGGGAAGAACAACAAAAGAGCTCTTAGCTTAAAGGGTATGCCACACTAAACAAGAACGCTAACGAGATCGCTAAAAAACGTCATTATTTAGTGATCTCGTTAGTGACGTTGTTGTGTGTGGCATGTAGCAATGACGTGGCCCCTGCTGTGATCTCGCTGATCGTTCACTAGAGTTCTGGACCGTATTTTGATCGTTGGCGTCCCGCTGGTGAGCCTATATCGCTGTGTCTGGCACCTTTTGTGAACGATGTGCGCTGTTTTTTACATCGCAATGACCGCCAAAGTCGTTAAGGAGATCGCTAACCGCTTATGCGTCGTTAACGAGATCGTCCACTTTGGCAGCTACTAGCGACATTAAAACGATCACAAAAACGATCGCATTAGTATGCGTCGTTATCGTGATCGTTAGCTGGAACGTTTAGTGTGGCAGTACCTTAAGTCTTCTCAGAACCGATCCTATCTGCAGTCTGTATGAATACTTTCACCGGCATCTAACACCCAGACTGGCAGGGATATAAAGGAAGCTAATTAAACATAATCAAAAGCAGCCGGGCGAGGCTGGACCTAGTCTTAGCAAATAGCTAGGTAAAATTAACTCTCTCATTACCAAACACAAAGTAACAGCAACTCAGCTGCGAGAAGTCAGAATGTGCAATCGCGACGATCCTCGTGGCGATGCACCCATGACAGTACCCCCTCCTTCTACGAGGGGCCTCCGGACCCTCAGGGCCAGGTCTGCCCGGGTAAGTTGTGTGGAAGGTCCGAACCAATCGATCTGCGTTAATCTCCGACGCAGGGACCCACGTCCTCTCCTCAGGACCATACCCCTTCCAATGAACCAGGTACTGAAGGGACCGACGATTCAGACGTGAGTCAATGATCTTCAACACCTGAAACTCCAAGCTACCATTGACCACCACCGGAGGAGGAGGCAGAGGCGACGGTATAACTGGCGCCACGTACCTTTTAAGCAACGATTTGTGGAACACATTGTGGATTTTAAAATTCCTCCGCCGGACGATCTCCCTGCTGTATCCTACGTAACTTCGTTTCAGCAAGGGAGATCCGATCCGGGTCATCATACACCAAACCCAGGGCAGCAAAAAATTGATCTACTGACTGGAGGGCCGGGGAGCCCGGGGGAAGAGAGAACGCCCAGGATTGAGGGTCCCCTTGTAAGAGCGAGATGACAATTCCCACCCTCTGCTCTTCACTCCCCGATGACCGAGGCCGCAGCCGAAAGTACAATTTACATGCCTCCCGGAAGGTAAAAAATTTGTCCCGCCCACCAGTGAACCTGTCCGGGAGAGCAACCTTAGGTTCAGATCTGGTTTGCTCCGGGGGGACAAAACCTTGGACTTAATATCCATAAGCTCCATGGACAACCTCTGCAACTGCCGGGCAAGCTGGGCTACTGGATCCATGGTAGCTGAGGAGAATTTTTAGTATGGCCGGTGAAAATGTCACGCTGTCTAGCAGATGTATAAATATATAATGTCAGTAATCTATCAAGTGGGACAACATACTATCTAACATATAAGTAGGTAACATTAACATGTATATATAGCATAGTATTACCTGACATAATATCCTGTGAGTCAATACTGAATCCTTTTCACGCTGTCTCTGGCTAGAGGTGGACCGGGTCTATGCTGACCCTAAACTGGGGTCCTGACTAGTCCCTCTACCTGGAGGTACTGTTAATGGTACAGAGGTCCAGGCCACCAGCGTAAACCCTGTCTCCTACTAATCCCTGACTACTGTAATCTAGTCCTTAGAAGGACCCTGATTACCACCAAAGGGAATGGACAGGTAAAGGTTAACAAACAGTATAGACAAACGAGACAGACAGGGGATAAAGTAAATACTGTCTTTCATACAACATATAAACACAGAGGGAACACCAAAGGTCTAGGAGATAAACTATAAGCAAGGAGGGGATGAACAACAAAAGAGCTCTTAGCTTAAGTCTTCTCAGAACCGATCCTATCTGCAGTCTGTATGAATACTTTCACCGGCATCTAACATCCAGACTGGCAGGGATATAAAGGAAGCTAATTAGAACATAATCAAAAGCAGCAGGGCGAGGCTGGACCTAGTCTTAGCAAATAGCTAGGTAAAATTAACTCTCTCATTACCAAACACAAAGTAACAGCAACTCAGCTGCGAGAAGTCAGAATGTGCAATCGCGACGATCCTCGTGGCGATGCACCCATGACAGCTGCATGGATGCAACACTATAGGAGGCCTAACAATTTTAAAGTGAAAATCTAGCCTTCTGATTTGCCACTGAAACACAGTTTTAGCACAAACGATTAAGCACAGCTAATTAGCCCTCCAGGCTGCAACATTATATTATGCCTAACGATTTTTAAGTGAAATCTGGCTGTAACGAATGGAAGCGGAGGCATAGATGGTGAAGTTCACATTCGTCTTTATTTTTTAATGTGGAACCTCGAGACCGCGGTCCGGGGGGCTCCGAAGGGGGCGTGACTAGTGAGCCCCGGGTACCCGTAGTAAGGCCCCTCGAACAGGACCAGAATGGAATACCCGGAGGACACAGGTGCTACCTCCAGTTAGACCCCGGACACGTGGCAGCTGTCCCAGAGGGACCAAAAGGGTAACAGGTATATAACAGAAACCGTGGAGAGTTTGATGGAGATGAGGAAGGTCCTGGTCCAGAGTGGATGGTAGCAGGCTGGCTCCAGTGACCTTGTCACAGTCCACGGACACAGATGGCTGATGGCGGAACGGGATGACACTTGCGCCAGTAATAACCGAGATTGTCCAAGTTAGCCAGATACGGGTTAGCAAAGATCTGTGGAGACAAATAGTATAAGCGAAGCACAGAGACTGCAGACGCAGCGCAGACAGATCAGGAACAGAACCGGATGTAGCAATGATAGAACACGTTGCTCCGGCACTCCCCTTATGGTGGAGTGACCAGATATAGTACTGAGTGCGCTGCCATTGGTTAATTGACTATTTCAAAAAATGCACGCTGCCCCTTTAAGAGAGACGGTGGGCGCGGCCTCACGTCCTAAGCAATCTTCCTGGAGGCCTGCTGGCTGCGTGCCAGGAACTGGGGGAGGACGCAGGACGCTGTGGAGCAAGAGACCTCAGCCTGCGCACAGACAGCTGCAGAGGGACAGCCAGAGGAGCAGAAGGTAAGTGACCAGAACGGAGAGCAGAGCCAGCACGGGGACCGAGTGTAACACTGGCCTTCTGATTTGCCACTGAAAAGCAGTTTTAGCACAAACGATTTAGAGTAGCTAATTGGGCCTCGTGTCTGCACCACTATTGTAGGCCTAATAATTTTTACGTGGAAATCTGGCCATTTGATTTGCCATTGAAACACAATTTTGGCACTACCGATTTGGAGTAGCTAATTGGGCCTCGTGGCTGTATCACTATAGTAGGACTAATAATTTTTACGTGGAAATCTGGCCTTCCGATTTGGCACTGAAACACAATTTTAGCACAAACAATTAGGAGTAGCTAATTGGGCCTCGTGGATGCAACACTATAGGAGGCATAACAATTTTTAAGGGGCAATCTGGCCTTCTGATTTGCCACTGAAACACAGTTTTAGCAAAAACAATTAAGAGTAGCTAATCGGCACTCCAGGCTGCAACACTATATTAGGCATAACGATTTTTAACTGGAAATCTGGCCTGATTTGCCATTGAAACACAGTTTTGGCACAAACTATTTGGAGTAGCTAATTAGGCCTCATAGCTGCACCACTATAGTAGACCTAAAGATTTTTACATGGAAATCTGGCCTTCTGGTTTGCCACTGAAGCACAGCTTTAGCACAAACGATTTGGATTAGCTAATTGGGCTTTATTGCTGCACCACTATAGTAGGTTTAATGATTTTTAAGTGGAAATCTGGCATTCTGATTTGCTACTGAACCACAGTGTTGGCACCAACGATTTGGAGTAGCTAGTGGGGCTTATGGAGACTGCCACACAGTATTTGCACAATCTGCTTCAATGCTGGAAGATCGATTTCACACAGGACAAGTTCACTTTCAGCACCAGCACTAGTGCAGGGCGGCCTCTCTGCACTGTGACACTGAGTAAATGGCGCCAGCAAAACAAGATGTCCGATTTTCATATGGCCAGGAATATGTGACTTCGGCAACCAATCACAGAAGACCTTGTGTCATGACGTTGTGACTGGTTTCTGGGCCCTGATTGGTTGCCAGAATCAACACACATAAAGTTAAGGGAAGAAAAAAAAAATTTGTGCCACTGTTGTAACCTCTCCACCTGGTCCTCTGACCTGGACACAGCCCCTCCCTTCATCAAATTCATCCCCTCAGCCCCAATTTATCATACAGCACCACAATGATAGTCAAAGTAATAACAAAAGCATTAGTGGAAATGAAATAATTTACCAAACTGTGACCGACTTTTGCTGACTTTGAGTAAAAATACTCGAATCCGAATGTGCTACGTTCGTGCTGAATTTAAGATTGAAAGAACAAAACAGGAAATATGGCCTGCACACCAAATGTCACTCAAATGAGTAGTAATATAAGATAGCTAATCAGCCTGCAGACTATGGACCAGAAAAATGGACAGTCGCATATTTATATAGCAAAAACCAAGAAAAAGAGAACAGGAACGACCATGTGTCCAATAAAAAGTATATACTTTATTTAATTATATCACATATTAATATAAGGAGTTAAAAACACTGTATGTATGCATCAATGTGCATAGAATAATACTTAAATATAAACAAAAAAGGACGATAACATGTGGGTCACTGGGCATGCAAAAAGGACCAAAATCCACTGTTGGAAAATATTACATGAAATATATGAATTGTGAACAAAATTGTAAAAATAAAAATTGAAATATGTGACCAAAATATCGTCTACAGCGAAGGCTACATGTCGAAACGCGCGTTGGGGAGGACGTACATGCGGGTCCACGGGAGCACTGCCAGCCGTAAGTATTGATCGGTATTTACCTATGATTCTTTGATATATCTCGTGGCAGCATTGTGAGTGATATTTTGGGTCCATGCAAGCCAGTCCACCTTTTGGGATTGCTGCAAAATTTTGTATGTTTGCACTGACACCTAGTGGTGTATTTTAGTATATTCAGCACTTATGCACTTTATGTGATAATTTTTTGCACTCCCTTGATGTATGTGTTGTGAATTCTATATATATATATACATTTTTTGATGTGATTTTGATACAATAATATTTGTGATAATTTTTGCACTAATTGTGGTCACAGTTATATTCACTTAATATTTTGGTATTTTGGTCACATATTTCAATTTTTATTTTTACAATTTTGTTCACAATTCATATTTTTCATGTAATATTTTCCAACAGTGGATTTTGGTCCTTTCTGCATGCCCAGAGACCCGCATATTATCCTCCTTTTTTGTTTATATTTAAGTATTATTCTATGCACATTGATGTATACATACAGTGTTTTTAACTCCTTATATTAATATGTGATATAATTAAATAAAGTATATACTTTTTAATGGACACATGGTCGTTTCTGTTCTCTTTTTCTTGGTTTTTGAATTTAAGATTGGCACATATTTTCCAAACACATTCACTCATCTCTAATTATGGGTTGATATCAGCAGCTGGTGCTGTTATTCAGACACTCCCATTACTAAACCAGTGAATGCTGGTGTGACAGCCTAGGAAGCCCTATTCTCTGAAGTGGGCTCCATTCTCTTGAATTTTTGTCAGGGCTAGTCGTGGGACATCGATATGAATTATGGCGGATCCATTTGACTACAGCGGACTGGCATGGGATTTTTTGGGTAAAATAAATTGAGGAAAGAGGATGTCTGGGATTTTTTTTAAAATAAAGAACTTTTCTCTATGTGTTTTTATTGATTATTACTTACAGGGTTAGTAATAGGAGTGTCAGACTATCACATCTCCATTACTAACCCCAGGTCATTATGGCAGCTGTGATTTCTGACAAATCACAGCTGTCATCAACCCCATATATTACTCCACTTGCAACCAAACCAGGGCATTCAGGATGTGCATGGTAAAGCGTCAGAATTGGCACATCTAATTTCATGCGTCAATTCTGGGGTAACTGCGCGATTCTATTTTTTTGGCTGGGATGGGCCAATAATTATGAACAGTCCCAGCCTAATAATAGAAGGCTGCAGCTGTCTACTTTATCTGCACTGGTTTTAAGAAAATAGGGGGGGACCCCATTCAGTTTTTTAAAATTATTTATTTATTTAATCAATTAATTAATCACAGACATCAGTATGTATCTATCAATCAATCTCTCTCCCTCTATCATGTATCTACTTCCCTCTATCATCTATCCATCTATTTCTCTCTTTAAAGGGAATCTGTCACCCTAAATTGGCGGGATATTTAAATGATGGCAGTCAGGTCACATGGGCGGTGTTTTCGGTACTTGCCTTAACATGTTGTTCGCTGCTGTCTCCATTATTTCTGGGAATTGTAGTCGTTTGCCCTCCATATAACGCGCCTGCGCATTGCAATCTGCGGGCAAAGCATACTGCACGTGCGCAATTCAAGATTGCAATGCTCAGGCGCGTTATATGGAGGGCAACGACTACAATTCCCAGAAATAATGGAGACAGCGGCGAACAACATGTTAAGGCAAGTACCCAAAACACTGCCCATCTGACCTGACTGCCATCATTTAAATATCCTGCCAATTTAGGGTGACAGATTCCCTTTAACTAAGCCTTTTTTTCCTTGTCAACTAGCTTTCAAACGCATTAAAAATGCACTCAAAACTCATCTAAACATGCAAGAAATGCTTTGAAATGCAGAAATGGTGCAGAAATTTCTGCATCCAAATACTTGAGCACTACTTGTGCACATACCCTATGTCTGCTCAGGTATGTTTTTGATGCAGATTTCACTTAGGCCACGTGCACATGTTCAGCATTTGATGAGTTTTTTTATCTCAGTATTTGTAAACCAACACCACAAGTGGATCAATCACAGGAAAAGTATAATAGAAACACGTCACCACTAGAGATGAGCGAATATGTTTGGAAAACGATGGCCAAACATAAATTCGGCACGAATATGGTACATTCGGATTCGTGATCGGTAACACGAGCATTTTTCTTAAAATCGGAAAAAGTCAGTAACATTCGTTAAAAGATAGAATAAAAGCCAGCAATTTATGTGCCACATTCAGTAAAATCACAGCGTGACAGGTTAGGATAGAATATACAGAATAGGTATATACACATAGAATAAATATTATTATGATTATTAAATGAGTCTGTGTCTTTCTTTCATTTAAAGGACTTTTTTCTGGGTGTCTGTTTTTTCCTGCAATGTGACTATGGGGTTAGCAATGGGGGTGTCTTATTGACTCCTCTCCATTACTAACCTCGTGGCTTGATGTCACTTCACAATACAAAGGTGACATCAACCCCCTAAATATCATCCCACTTGCCACCGCTACAGGGCAAGTGGGAAGAGAGAGGCTAAGTGCCAGAATTGGCGCATCTTAGAGATGGGCCTTTTCTGGGGTGGCTGAGAGCTGATGTTTTTATCATGGGGAGGGCAGTATCCATGGCCCCTTTCTAGGCTGTTAATATCAGCCCACAGCTGTCTACATAGCCTTTGCTGGTTATTAATTATTGAGGGACCCTCCGTCAATTTTTTTAGGGCCCCTCATTTTAATAGCCAGTAAAGACTAAGTATACAGTTGTGAGCTGATACTAATAGCCTGGAAAGCTCCATAGGTATTACCCCTTCCCAGGCCAAAAACATCGTCCCCCAGCCATCGGCTTTCCCTCTGCTGGTTACAAAAATTACTTGGGAGCCTACGCCATTTTTTTCTGAAAAATAATCTTTTATTAAATAAATACATGTACAGTAAGCTGCACACACACTGCACTAATTGTGTTTGTCACAGACATCTGTATATCTACCTGTTCTATTTGTATTTACTGTATGTAATCCATCTCTTCTATCCTGTCAGATCCTGCAGTGATTTTAAAGTACACTGCACATGAATTGCCGGCTATTCTTGTATCTATCTATCTATGCAATATAAATACATATACAGTACAGACCAAAAGTTTGGACACACATTCTCATTCAAAGAGTTTTCTGTATTTTCATGATTATGAAAACTGTACATTCACACTGAAGGCATCAAAACTATGAATTAACACATGTGGAATTATATGCTTAACAAAAAAGTGTGAAACAACTGAAAATATATCTTATATTCTAGGTCCTTCAAAGTAGCCACCTTTTGCTTTGATTACTGCTTTGCACACTCTTGGCATTCTCTTGATGAGCTTCAAGAGGTAGTCACCAGAAATGGTTTTCACTTCACAGGTGTGCCCTGTCAGGTTTAATAAGTGTGATTTCTTGCCTTATAAATGGGGTTGGGACCATCAGTTGTGTTGTGCAGAAGTCTGGTGGATACACAGCTGATAGTCCTACTGAATAGACTGTTAGAATTTGTATTCTGGCAAGAAAAAAGCAGCTAAGTAAAGAAAAACAAGTGGCCATCATTACTTTAACCCCTTAATGACCAAGCCATTTTGTAGGTTAAAGACCAGGCCAATTTTTACAATTCTGACCACTGTCTCTTTATGAGGTTATAACTCTGGAACGCTTCTACGGATCTTGGCGATTCTGAGACTGTTTTCTCGTGACATATTGTACTTCATGATAGTGGTAAAATTTCTTCAATATAACTTGTGTTTTTTTATGAAAAAAACGGAAATATGGCAAAAATTTTGAAAATTTTGCAATTTTCAAACTTTTAATTTTTATGCCATTAAATCAGAGAGATATGTCACAAAAATTAGTTAATAAATAACATTTCCTACATGTTTACTTTACATCAGCACAATATTGGAACCAAAATTTTTTTTTGTTACGAAGTTATAAGTGTTAAAAGTTGACCAGCAATTTCTCATTTTTCCAACAAAATTTACAAAACCATTTTTTTAGGGACCACCTCACATTTGAAGTGAATTTGAGGGGTCAATATGACAGAAAATACCCAAAAGTGACACCATTCTAAAAACTGCACCCCTCAACGTGTTCAAAGCCACATTCAAGAAGTTTATTAACCCTTTAGGTACTTCACAAGAATTGAAGCAATGTGGAAGGAAAAAATGAACATTTAACTTTTTTTCCCAAAATTTTTCTTTCGACACAATTTTTTTAAATTTTGTCAAGGGTATCAGGACAAAATGAACCACAATATTTGTTGTACAATTTCTCCAGAGTACACCGATATACCATGTGTGGGGGTAAACCACTATTTGGGCGCATGGCAGAGCTCGGAAGGGAAGCAGCGCCATTTGACTTTTTTGGCTGGAATTGAGATTGGACGCCATGTCGCATTTGGAGAGTCCCTGTGTGCCTAAACAGTGGAAACCCCCCACAAGTGACCCCATTTTGGAAACTGGACCCCTCAAGGAACTCATCTAAATGTGTTGTGAGAGCTTTTAACCCCCAAGGGCTTCACAGAAGGTTATAATGTAGAGCCGTAAAATTAAAAAATCATATTTTTTCCACAAAAATGATCTTTTCATCCCAATTATTATTTTCCAAAGGATAAAAGGACCCCAAAAGTTATTGGGCAATTAGTCCTGAGTACGCTGATACCCCATATGTGGGGGTAAACCACTATTTGGGCGCATGGCAGAGCTCGGAAGGGAAGCAGCGCCATTTGACTTTTTTGGCTGGAATTGAGATTGGACGCCATGTCGCATTTGGAGAGTCCCTGTGTGCCTAAACAGTGGAAACCCCCCACAAGTGACCCCATTTTGGAAACTAGACCCCCCAAGGAACTTATCTAAATGTGTTGTGAGAGCTTTTAACCCCCAAGCGCTTCACAGAAGGTTATAACGTAGAGCCGTAAATTAAAAAATCATATTTTTTCCACAAAAATGATCTTTTCATCCCAATTTTTATTTTCCAAGGGATAAAAGGACCCCAAAATTTATTGTGCAATTAGTCCTGAGTATGCTGATACCCCATAGGTGGGGGTAAACCACTATTTGGGCGCATGGCAGAGCTCGGAAGGGAAGCAGCGCCATTTGACTTTTTTGGCTGGAATTGAGATTGGACGCCATGTCGTATTTGGAGAGTCCCTGTGTGCCTAAACAGTGGAAACCCCCCACAAGTGACCCCATTTTGGAAACTAGACCCCCCAAGGAACTTATCTAGATGTGTGGTGAGAGCTTTGAACCCCAAGGGCTTCACAGAAGGTTATAACGTAGAGCAGTAAAATTAAAAAATCATATCTTTTCCACAAAAATGATCTTTCCACCCCCAATTGTTATTTTCCAAAGGGTAACAGGACCCCAAAAGTTATTGTGCAATTTGTCCTGAGTACGCTGATACCCCATATGTGGGGGTAAACCACTATTTTGACGCATGGCAGAGCTCGAAAGGGAAGGAGCGCCTTTTTCAAATGCAGACTTTGATGGAATGGTCTGTGAGTGTCATGTCACGTTTGGATAGCCCCTGATGTGCCTAAACAGTAGAAACCCCCCACAAGTGACTCCATTTTGGAAACTAGACCCCCCAAGGAACTTTTCTAGATGTGTGGTGAGCACTTTGAACCCCCAAGTGCTTCACAGAAGTTTATAACGTAGAGCCGTGAAAATAAAAAAATCATATTTTTTTCCACAAAAATAATCTTTTTGCCCCAAATTTTTATTTTTATAAGGGTAACAGGAGAAATAGGACCCCAAAAGCTATTGTGCAATTTGTCCTGAGTACGCTGATATCCCATATGTGGGGGGGAACCACTATTTTGACGCATGGCAGAGCTCGGAAGGTAAGGAGCACCGTTTTTAAATGCAGACTTTGATGGAATGGTCTGCGGGTGTCATGTCGCGCTTGGAGAGCCCCTGATGTGCCTAAACAGTAGAAACCCCCCACAAATGACCCCATTTTGCAAACTAGACTCCCCAAGGAACTTATCTAGATGTGTGGTCAGCACTTTGAACCCCCAAGGGCTTCACAGAAGTTTATAACGTAGAGCCGTGAAAATAAAAAAAATCATATTTTTTTCCACAAAAATGACCTTTTTGCCCCCAAATTTTTATTTTTATAAGGGTAACAGGAGAAATAGGACCCCAAAATCTATTGTGCATTTTTTCCTGAGTACGCTGATACCCCATATGCGGGGGGGAACCACTGTTATCGCCTTACTGCGATCTTTGGGAGGCACAATGAACAAATCTACAAAAGGTGAAGAATTGGTTTTCTTTTTTACGCCGTTCCTCGTGCGGTATTAGTGATTAGGCGACTTTATTCCTCGGATCGGTGCGATTACAGCGATACCAGATTTACTTCCTTTTTTCATGTTTAGCTTCTGTCACACACTAAAAGATGCTTTTTTTTGGAATAATTTTTTGTAAGAATTTTTTGCATCGCCGTATTTTGAGAGCTATAATTTTTCCATATTTCGGCCGACAGAGTGATCTGTGGACTTATTTTTTGCGGGACGAGCTGACGTTTTTATTGGTACCATATTCGGGCACATAACGTTTTTTGATCGCTTCCTATTCCGATTTTTGTGGAAGCAGAATGAACAAAAACCAGCAATTCAGGAATTGTTTTTTTTTTTATTTTTTTTCCCCCGTTCCGCGTGTGGTAAAATTGATAAAGCAGCTTTATTCTTCGGGTCACTACGATTACAGCGATACCTCATTTATATATTTTTTTTTATGTTTTGGTGTTTTTTACACAATAAAGAATTTTATAGAAAAAATAATTATTTTTGCATCAGTTTATTCCGCGAGCTATAACTTTTTTATTTTTTCGCTGATGATGCTATATAGCGGCTTGTTTTTTGCGGGACAAGATGACGTTTTCAGCGGTACCATGATTTTTTATATCTGACTTTTTGATCGCGTGTTATTGCACTTTTTCCAAGCGGTATAATGATACCGCTTGGAAAAAGTATAATTTACTACTTTTTTGTGTTTTTTTTTACGGCTTTCACTGAAGGGTTAACTAAGGTTACGCTTTTATAGATGGGATTTTTACGGACATGGCGATACCTAACATGTGTATTTTTTTTGTTTTTTATTTTTTTTATTACATAAAAATGTGTATTTTTTAGGGGATTTTTTTAAAATTGTTTTTTAATATTTTTTTTACAATTTTTTTTAAAAAATTATTTTTTTCAACTTGTCCCTTTATGGGACTTTCACTTTTTTTAACTTTTGATTGCAGTTACAATGCATTGCAATGCTCCAGCATTGCAATGCATTGTACCTATGGGGAAAGCTGCTGTGAACATGATCACAGCAGCTTCCTGTAGCTAAATGACCCGGAGGTTGTCATGACAACCCCCGGGTCATCAAGGCAGAGATCGGACCCTGCAAATACAGTGCAGGGTGCGATCTTAGGCAGAGAGAGCTCCCGACCCTCTGCCTCCCCCCCTGAGCTCTGCGATCGTGCTGGATCACAGCAGTCAGGGGGTTAACAGCCAGGGGCGGTGGGGGCTCCGCTCCTGGCTGTCAGTGCAGGAAGCCTGGCCACTGCAGCGCCGGCTCCTGCACTGATCGCGCTGGGGAAGCTGAAATTTCAGCTTCTCCTGCGCGATCGCTGCTGTGTTTGGTCAGTCAGATTGACTGACCAATCACAGCGCTGTGAGTGAGGGGACCGACAGCAAAGGTCCCGGCACCGCTTGCCGTGCCTGTCAGCTGTCTGTGACAGCTGTCGGCACTGATCTACCACTGCGTGTTTACACGCAGTGGTAGATCAAAGCCATGACGTGCAGAGTCCGTCCTGGTGCCAGAACTGGCACCTTGCCATGACGGACTCTGCACGTCAGTGGACATTAAGGGGTTAAGAAATGAAGGTCAGTCAGTCCGAAAAATTGGGAAAACTTTGAAAGTGTCCCCAAGTGCAGGTGCATAACCATCAAGAGCTACAAAGAAACTGGCTCACATGAGGACCGCCCCAGGAAAGGAAGACCAAGAGTCACCTCTGCTTCTGAGGATAAGTTTATCCGAGTCACCAGCCTCCGAAATTGCAGGTTAACAGCAGCTCAGATTAGAGACCAGGTCAATGCCACACAGAGTTCTAGCAGCAGACACATCTCTACAACTGTTAAGAGGAGACTTTGTGCAGCAGGCCTTCATGGTAAAATAGCTGCTAGGAAACCACTGCTAAAGACAGGCAACAAGCAGAACAGACTTGTTTGGGAAAAAAAAAACACAAGGAATGGACATTAGACCAGTGGAATTATGTGCTTTGGTCTGATGAGTCAAAATTTGAGATCTTTGGTTCCAACCACCGTGTCTTTGTGCAATGCAGAGAAGTTGAACAGATGGACTCTACATGCCTTGTTCCCACCGTGAAGCATGGAGGAGGAGGTGTGATGGTGTGGGGGTGATTTGCTGGTGACACTGTTGGGGATTTATTCAAAGTTGAAGGCATACTGAACCAGCATGGATACCACAGCATCTTGCAGCGGCATGCTATTCCATCCGGTTTGCGTTTAGTTGGACCATCATTTATTTTTCAACAGGACAATGTTATGGGTCTGCGGAACACACCAAATATATAATGTAGAAAGGTGCGTTCGCAGCACGGGGTCCACCGTGCAAGCGGAGCTTGCTGCTAGTAAAAATGGCGTGAGAAGCAAACTCTGTTATCCCGCAGAGTCGCTAACATAAACGCCGTAATGCGCTGTGGCAATGAGTGCGAACTCTGTTACTCCACAGAGCCGCTAGAAGGAGAGCCGCAGCGCTATATGGCGATGTGTGCGCACTCACTAGACACAACTGAGTGGCAAAGAAAACACGCTAGGGCGCTGACTAGCGTTGAAAGCGAACCCTGTTACGTCACAGGGCCGCTGAGAAAAAGCACTGTGTCGTGTAAGGCTCTCAGGTACACAGTTAAGTGCTAAGCGTACATAAAGCGTGATCATGTGCTAATGTCCTCAGCGGGAGTCACCCGCAATCTATGGCGTCTGAATGCCAGACCCTGAATACGGCAATCAAAACTCCTCACCGGTTATGCCGGTAATCTAGGGCATCTAGGACACCGACCCTGACCAGCTACCATACCAAACTCCTCACCGATTAAGTCGGTATTCTAGTGGCTTATTTCAGCCGGGTCCCTATCCACACATACACATGACCACACTGGCGCATAGCATACAATGGTTGATATTAGCGCATGGCGGCCCAGCCATGCTACCCTTTTATAGCAGCAGCTACAGGACTTTCCAGGAACAAGGACCAATGAGAAACTGTTACAAACACATGTAGCTACATGACCTTCCTGGCGGACCAATAGGAGCCGCTGCAGCACCTGAACATGTGACCCCTGATCTCCAATGAGAGATCTCACTCTGGGCATGCTCAGAAGGGAAAACGCGGAACTTTGTCCCAAAGACGTCTGCTCCAGCACTGGCTATAATAGCAGATCCAGGAAAGGCAGCAGCAAGTCACTGCACAGTAGTGGAGTGGGCAAGACGCTTGGACCGATGTCTCTGCTGAGCAGGCTCCACTGCGGCCGGAGATGAATGGGAGACCGCAGCGGGACGGGTTCGAGACTCCCCTTGTGCAGTAGCGGGAAATCAAACCCTAACATTATCCCCCCTCCTAGGGCCCCCCCTTCTTTGGGCCTCGCTGCGCTCAAAGGCAGCGATGAGCTGCGGAGTGTGAACATGCTCGGCAGGCTCCCAGGATCTATCCTCAGGCCCATAACCCCTCCAATCCACCAAATAAAATTTTTTGCCTCGTACCACCTTGCACCCAACAATGGCGTTCACCTCATGATCGTCGGTAGATGAACCCGATGTCCCGGCAGATGACTCGGAAAACCGGGAAATGGCCACGGGTTTCAAGAGGGACACGTGAAAGGTGTCAGTGATACCAAGGCGAGGCGGAAGGGCTAGGCGGTAAACCACCGGGTTCACCTGCTCAAGAACTTTAAAGGGGCCCAAAAAGCGAGGTGCCAACTTGGTGGACTCTACCCGTAGCCTGATGTTTCGGGCAGAAAGCCACATTAGGTCACCCGGAGCAAATGTAGGAGCGGGGCGCCGATGGGCATCGGCCGAAGATCTCATCCTCTCTTTGGAGGCCTGAATGGCATCCTGAGTGCGGTCCCAAATTTCCCGTGCCTCCACAGCCCAGTCTGCCACCCTGGAATCGGTGGAAGACACAGGCATAGGCACTGGTACCCGCGGATGCTGACCGTAGTTCAGGAGGAATGGGGTCTGTCCGGTGGAGTCAGCCACAGCATTATTTAGAGCAAACTCAGCCCATGGTAGCAAGGATGCCCAGTCATCCTGCCTGCAGAGACAAAATGTCGCAAGTATGTGACCAAGGTCTTGTTGGCCCTCTCTACCAACCCATTCGTCTCGGGATGGTATGCAGAGGAGAGATTCAACTCAATGCTGAGTAGACGACACAGCTCTCTCCAGAACCGAGACGCAAACTGGGGACCTCGATCACTGACAATTTTGTCTGGCATACCGTGTAGGCGGAAAATATGCCTAATGAATAATGCTGCCAAGGCCCGTGCAGACTGTAACCGTGGTAACGGCACTAAGTGCACCATTTTGGAGAAGTGGTCGGTTATCACCCAGATGATGGTGCAGCCCCGAGACTTGGGTAAGCCCACCACAAAATCCATCCCGACCATCTCCTAAGGCCTGTCTGCCACCAGTAAAGGAAAAAGTAACCCAGCTGGCCGTTGTCGAGGGGACTTATTCTTGGCGCAGGAGACGCACGCCTGAACATATTCCCTGATGTCACGGGCCATCTGCGGCCACCAGTATGTCCTCGCCAGCAACTCAGAAGTCCTTTTGGTCCCAAAATGTCCACCCACCCTGGACGAATGTGCCGAAGAGAGTACTTCCGGTCGCAAATTGGTGGGCACAAAAGTCTTGCCCGGAGGCACAGACTCAAGCGAAACCGGAGCCACCGTTCTTAGGCTTTCCGTGGGGACAATCAGCCGAGGCTCCTCCTCCACCTCCTCAGAGGACACCACGGAGCGGGATAGAGCATCTGAGGGAATGTTCTTCTCACCGGAGAGGAAATGGAGGGTGAAATGGAACCGGGAGAAAAACAAGGACCATCTGGCCTGACGGGAATTTAGCCGCTGGGCTGTCTGCAAATACACCAAGTTCTTGTGGTCTGTGAACACTTGGAAGGGGAAGCGAGCCCCCTCCAGAAGATGTCGCCACTCGGAGAAGGCCAACTTCATAGCCAGTAACTCCCTGTCCCCGATGGAATAATTCCTCTCTGCTGGTGTAAAGGTTTTGGAAAAGAAGAAGCAGGGATGCTTCCGACCCTGGGCATCCTTTTGAAAAAGGACTGCTCCAGCACCAACAGAAGAGGCATCCACTTCTAAGATAAACGGTTTATCGACATCGGGGCGATGTAAGATGGGAGCACTGGCGAAATGCGACTTGATGGAGGAGAACGCCTTGGTGACCTCCTCTGACCACAACTTGGGATTAGCTCCCTTCTTGGTGAGGGCTACCAAGGGAGCTACCAAAGTAGAGAAGTGGGGAATGAATTGGCGATAGTAGTTAATGAACCCCATAAAGCGCTGCACCCCCTTAAGGGAGTGGGGTTCTTACCAATCCATCACAGCCTGTAGTTTGGTAGGATCCATAGCCAATCCCTGGGTGGAGATGATATAGCCCAGAAAAGGTAGAGACTCCTGCTCAAACATGCACTTCTCCAACTTCGCATATAGGGAATTTGCTTGCAAGAGGTCGAAAACCTTGCAGACATCTCTCCGGTGGGAGGCCATATCTGGAGAAAAGATGAGAATGTCATCCAGATAGACTACCACCGAGGTGGTCAACATATCCCGGAAGATGTCGTTCACAAAGTCTTGGAAGACAGCTGGAGCATTACAGAGCCCAAAGGGCATTACCAGATATTCATAATGCCCATCCCTGGTGTTAAATGCCGTCTTCCACTCGTCCCCCTCACGGATGCGAATCAGGTTATACGCACCCCGCAGGTCTAGCTTAGTAAATACCCTTGCTCCTCGAAGCCTGTCAAAAAGCTCAGAGATTAGCGGCAAAGGATACTTATTTTTCACGGTGATAGCGTTGAGACCCCTATAATCAATGCACGGACGTAGTTCTCCGTTCTTCTTCTGCACAAAGAAGAACCCCGCTCCCGCTGGTGACACCGACTTCCTAATGAATCCCCTTGCCAAGTTCTCCTGAATATATTGGGACATGGCCTCTGTCTCAGGAAGAGAGAGGGGATAGACCCTTCCTCTAGGAGGCTCAGCTCCAGGCAAGAGGTCGATAGGACAGTCATAGGGGCGATGAGGCGGAAGAGTCTCCGCAGCCTTCTTTGAGAAAACATCGGCATAAGACAAATAGACCTTGGGAAGAGGAGAGAGGTCTATGGGTATCTCAGTGGTGTTGACCTGCACGCTGTCCCTAATGCATCTGCCTTTACATAAATTACCCCAACCCAGAATTCTCCCTGAAGCCTACTCAATATGGGGAAAGTGGTGGTGGAGCCAGGGTAATCCCAACAAAACCTCATCTATACCCTCAGGGAGAATAAAAAATGATATATTCTCCTGATGGGAAGGAGACATAGACAAGGTGAGTGGGACAGACTGATGGGTGATTTGTGAGGGCAGAATTGCTCCGTTCAACACCCGAACCAATACTGGTTCAGCCAGCAACACCAAAGGCATGGTGTGGCGAGAAGCAAAGGAGGATGACATAAAATTTCCCTCTGCCCCAGAATCCACACACAGCTTGACGGGTAGGGTGGTAGAACCGTGGGTAATTATCCCCTTGAGGAGCACTTTAGGGGCAAAACTCATGGTGTCCAGTGACCCTGTTCCTACGGTTACTGGGCGCGACCGCTTATTCAGCCGCTGTGGACATCGGTTGGCAAAATGTCCCTGCTGCTGGCAAATATAACAAATCGGGGATGGACGAGTGACCCGAGATTTAGATCCTGCAGGAGCAACCTCGTGAAGGTCGGGCGCCTGAACAGGCGACTCCAGAGGGTTGGTGAAGGTAGGAACCAACTGGACCCTCTGCCTACACTGGACACGTTCCAGCCTCCGCTCGTGGAAACGGAGGTCGACGCGGGTGGAAATAGCGATAAGCTTCTCCAGTGTGGCAGGAATCTCCCTGGTAGCCAAGGCGTCTTTCACATGACCCGCCAGTCCTCTCAAGAACACGGGAATGAGGACTTTATCTGGCCACTCTAATTCCGAGGCCAGAGTCCGAAATTGGACAGCAAAATGGCTGACCAAAGCCGAACCCTGGGTACTTGCCAGCAGTTTGAGCGCCGCATCGTGGGTGACCTGAGGTCCTAGAAAAACCTTTTTCAGAGCCTCCAGAAAATGAGAAGCGCTCTGCACCACACGGTCGTCGCGCTCCCACAGCGGCGTTGCCCACTCCAACGCTCTGCCCGACAGAAGAGCTATCACAAAGCCCACTTGTGGCCGATCCGTGGGAAAACGTGCAGTCAGAAGCTCGAGGTGTATGGAGCACTGACTTACGAATCCCCGACATTGCTTGCTGTCACCAGCAAACTTGTCTGGAAGCGGGAGGTGGGACAATGTAGGGACAGAGGTGGCAGAGGACAAACTGGCTGCAGCTACACTAGCAGCCTGAACAGCGATTGCGGTAACATCCACAGCTGAGGTTGTGCGCTCAAGAGCCGCCAACCTACCCTCCAGCTGCTGGATGTACAGCTGTAATCGCTGTTCATCTGCCATTTTACTAGCCAGACCCTGGCGCTAATATTATGTTATGGGTATGCGGAACACACCAAATATATAATGTAGAAAGGTGCGTTCGCAGCCGGGGTCCACCGTGCAAGCGGAGCTTGCTGCTAGTAAAAATGGCGTGAGAAGCAAACTCTGTTATCCCGCAGAGTCGCCAACATAAACGCCGTAATGCGCTGTGGCAATGAGTGCGAACTCTGTTACTCCACAGAGCTGCTAGAAGGAGAGCCGCAGCGCTATATGGCGATGTGTGCGCACTCACTAGACACAACTGAGTGGCAAAGAAAACACGCTAGGGCGCTGACTAGCGTTGAAAGCGAACCCTGTTACGTCACAGGGCCGCTGAGAAAAAGCACTGTGTCGTGTAAGGCTCTCAGGTACACAGTTAAGTGCTAAGCGTACATAAAGCGTGATCATGTGCTAATGTCCTCGCGGGAGTCACCCGCAATCTATGGCGTCTGAACGCCAGACCCTGAATACGGCAATCAAAACTCCTCACCGGTTATGCCGGTAATCTAGGGCATCTAGGATACCGACCCTGACCAGCTACCATACCAAACTCCTCACCGATTAAGTCGGTATTCTAGTGGCTTATTTCAGCCGGGTCCCTATCCACACATACACATGACCACACTGGCGCATAGCATACAATGGTTGATATTAGCGCATGGCGGCCCAGCCATGCTACCCTTTTATAGCAACAGCTACAGGACCTTCCAGGAACAAGGACCAATGAGAAACTGTTACAAACACATGTAGCTACATGACCTTCCTGGCGGACCAATAGGAGCCGCTGCAGCACCTGAACATGTGACCCCTGATCTCCAATGAGAGATCTCACTCTGGGCATGCTCAGAAGGGAAAACGCGGAACTTTGTCCCAAAGACGTCTGCTCCAGCACTGGCTATAATAGCAGATCCAGTAAAGGCGGCAACAAGTCACTGCACAGTAGTGGAGTGGGCAAGACGCTTGGACCGACGTCTCTGCTGAGCAGGCTCCACTGCGGCCAGAGACGAATGGGAGACCCAGCGGGACGGGTTCGAGACTCTGCTTGTGCTGCAGTGGGAAATCAAACCCCAACAGACAATGACCCCAAACACACCTCCAGGCTGTGTAAGGGCTATTTGACCAAGAAGGAGAGTGATGGGGTGCTACGCCAGATGACCTAGCCTCCACAGTCACCAGACCTGAACCCAATCAAGATGCTTTGGGGTGAGCTGGACCGCAGAGTGAAGGCAAAAGGGCCAACAAGTGCTAAGCATCTCTGGGAACTCCTTCAAGACTGTTGGAAGACCATTTCCAGTGACTACCTCTTGAAGCTCGCCAAGAGTGTGCAAAGCAACAATCAAAGCAAAAGGTGGCTACTTTGAAGAACCTAGAATATAAGACATATTTTCAGTTGTTTCACACTTTTTTGTTAAGTATATAATTCCACATGTGTTAATTCATAGTTTTGATGCCTTCAGTGTGAATGTACAATTTTCATAGTCATGAAAATACAGAAAAATCTTTGAATGAGAAGGTGTGTCCAAACTTTTGGTCTGTACTGTATATATACAGTATATAATATATATTATATACATATATTATATATATTGTGTCACTGACATATATATATCTATGTATTCTATGTATATAAATCTGCTCTATTCTAACCTGTCAGTGTGATTTTACTGTACGCAGCACATGAATTGCCGGCTTTTCAAAGGACAACGGTGCGTAAAAATCGGACAGCACTCGCATGGTCCGCATGCTGCGATTTTTTTCTCAGTTCAATTTCAGCTGAGAAAAAAACACAGATGAGATGTAACCCATTAAATAACATTGGTCAGAGAGCAATCCGATTTTTTATCGGATTGCACTCATCCGTTTTTCTCACAAATGAGTATCAGCTCTAACACTGGGCCGAGTGCTACGCGATGTTTTCTCGCATAGCACTCGCCCGAATTCTACGGAAGTGATGCCGGCCTTCATCAGCCACTCCTGCACTGTAAATAAATAATTAAAAAATAAACCTGCATGGGTTCCCTTGTATTTTTGATAACCAGTCAGGCAAAACTCACAGCTGGGGGCTGCAACCCTCAGCTGTCAGCCTCAGCAAGGCTGGTTAACTAGAATAGAGGGGTCCCCACTCTGTATTTTTTAATTATTTAAATAAATAATAAAAAAAAATAGCATGAGGTCCCCCCTATTTTTGACAACCAGCCTTGCTAAAGCAGACAGCTAGGGGCTGGTATTCTCAGGCTGGTAAGGGGCCATGGGTATTGGCCCCCCAGCTGAAAAAAAGCAGCCAACAGCCGCCCAGAAAAGGCACATCTATTAAATGCTCTAATTCTGGTGCTTTTCCTGGCTGTTCCCACTTGCCCTGTAGCGGTGGCAAGTGGGGTTCATATTTGTGAGGTTGTATTGTCAGGTGACATCATGCCCTCGACTTTATTAATGGAGAGGTGTCTGTAAAATATGTATAAAAAAGCACAGCAGCATGCTGTGAATGCCAACACATATAATGTCAATTGAAATAACAACTTCCAAATGCTTTGTACCTCAGCAAGATGTACTTACAAAAAAAGTGACGGTTCTTAGCGCATAAATTGGCCAATTCATGTGTGCTCATCAACCATGGCAAGGTGACACTTCTCTGACAGGTCCTATAATAACCCTTCCATATCGTACTGTACGTGCCACTTTCAGGCTTAAAAACCTACAATAATGGACAAACATGTCTCTCTTGGGCTTCAAGCCTACCAATTGAATGAGCAAGTAGAACTGTTTGAGAACACCTGCAGGTCAATGGGAGGAGTGCAAGGTCAGAGCAGTTCTACTTGCCCATTCAAATTGCAGAGAAGTGTCACCTTGCCATGGCTGACGGGCACACATGAATTGACCAATTTATGCGCTAAGAACCTTCGCTTTTTTTGTAAGCACATCTTGCTGAGGGACAAAGCGTTTGGAATTTGTTATTTCCATTGACATTATATGTCTTGGCATTCACAGAGTGCTGCTGTGCTTTTTTATAGACAGCTAAATAGATAGGAATAAAAAAATTGGAAGCAGCACTCCAAATATAGCAAAAAACATATGAGTGGACTTTATTAGGCCATCATGGCATGGTGCAACGTTTCGGCTTCAAAAAGCCGTTTTCAAGTAGAAACATCAGTGGCTGGATGAAAGATGCAACAGTCTGTCAGGATCCCAGAAACTCACTCAGCTTTTATGCACACACACTGATTACAAGCAAACAGGTCACAGGTCAGGATGTTACCTTTAGTAGCCAATCAAACCCATTTGTGAACTTCTGTTCATGTTATCAGGTCAAAATCACCAGGGTATGTAAATTTTTGATCAGGGTCATTTGGATGTTTTGGGTTGTCATTATGATTTAAAAAGAAAAACACAGTAGTTTGACAATAAATGGCTTCACCCAACCACTAACAATGAGAGGAGAAAAAGTTTTGTGGTTATCATTCATATTCTCTGAAAAAAGGCCAAGAAAGCAAAAATTCTTCTGTTGGGTATGTAAACTTTTGAGTACAACTGTAGATAGAAAAACCTGACCAGCACCTCCTAAGTGTGAACAGGTACAAGCTGTAATAGCGCATTATACAGAAAAAGTAAAAACAAAGCAGAACTCTGCATTAGGGCTCATACCCACCTGAGAGAAATACGGACGAGTGCAATCCGATAAAAAATCGGATTGCACTCGGACCAATGTTATTCAATAGGTGACATCTCATCTGCGATTTTTTCTCAGCTGAAATCAGACTGAGAAACAAAATCGCAGCATGCTGCGTATTGCTGCGTATCTCAGACGAGACTCGCCAATGCAAGTCAATGGGTGTGAGAAAAAAACGCACAGCACTCGCGCCACAGATATCCTTTGAAAAGCCGGCAATTTATATGCGGCTATATAGTAAAATCACACTGACATGTTATATTATAAAAGATAGAATAGATATATACACATAGGACACCATTGTAGGCATTTACTACAGGCCGCCTATGCAAGCTGAAGATTTGGATGAACTCTTTATGCATCATATGGCCAAGTTCTCCAAAAAATATGACATAGTGGTCATGGGAGATTTCAACTATCCAGACATTTGTTGGGAATCTCTCTCAGGCAAAACTAACAGGTCCAGGAAATTCTTATCCTCTCTTGCTGACAACTTTATCTTCCAAAAGGGTAGGGGAGAAAACAAGGGGATCTGCTACCTTGAATCTAATTCTTATAAACAGGGAGGAAATGGTTGAGGAGGTAAGGCCTCATTCACACATCCGGCGGGCGCCTAAACGGCGCCCCCGGCATTTAGCCGCAGTGCCGCATCCGGTATTTTGTATGAAAAACGGATGCGCCGCATCCGGTTTTTCGCCGCATCCGGTTCACGAATGCGGCAAAAAAACGCATCCGTCTCATCCGGTGTATCTGGTTTGGCGTCCGTTGAAGCCGTATGCGCCGGATCCGGTTTTTTAAGACCACCCTTTTTGGGGTTCCAAACATGATTGGCTACTGTAATCCTATATATACACTGCTCCTACAGCCCATCTTTGACAGGTTGTAGAGGAGCAAGTGCAGTTTTGAGAGAAGAGCAAGTAGCAAGTGATTGGCGAACATGGATGTCATTATCGGCAATATCTTCAGGAATCTTGTTGATTTTACTGCGGAGATGAATCGATTGAGGTTTATCGTTCTGGAGAAGGAGCGAAAGTTTGAGGAGCAGCGCATTAGGCGTCAGCGCCTGCGAAGACGCCGCCGTATGTGGATCCACCCCATTACGGCACAGAGATTAACTCGTGGTGTCTATTCCACACTAAACATGGAGCTGTGACAATATCCAGATAAGTTCTTTGCCTATCTGCGGATGAACAAAGAAAACTTTGATGATTTGCTGGAGCGTGTTGGAGACAAAATTAAAAAATCGGACACCTACTGTCGGTTCTCGATATCTCCGGCGGAGCGTCTCATGGTGACTATAAGGTAAGCTATATGTATTGGATCTGTTTGCTTGAGCGCACTTGTAATTTTATCATTAATTGAACATCACAGGCCAACTAGGAAACCACATGAGTATCCCCAAATTTAGTTATAAAACAGTCTTTGTCATAGATGTGATTATGTTTGTATCTCCAATAGTCGTACTGAGTTCTGGTATTTAATGCTGCGTTTCTAAAATAATTTGTATTTTCTAATTTGTTTTCAGATTTCTTGCAACTGGTGAGACGCTGGCATCGCTACATTTTCAGTATCGGATGGGAATCTCAACACTATCCGGCATAATAAAGTATACTTGTCGTGCTCTGTGGGATACTTTGGTTGAAGAATTTATTCCAGAGCCAACAACAGAGCGATGGCTTCAAATAGCGGACCAGTTTCTACTCATCTGCCAGTTCCCCAATTGCCTGGGGGCCGTTGATGGAAAGCACATCCGCATTCAAAAGCCAAAAGGAACTGGATCTGAATTTTTTAACTATAAAAAATATTTCTCTATCGTCCTGATGGCTATTGCAGATGCGCACTACAAGTTTATCGCGGTGGACATTGGGTCTTATGGACGGTCTAATGACTCCCAAGTGTTTAAACTATCTGCTATGGGACGTAAATTGTATGGAAACAGTTTTCATTTCCCCCCCCCCAGGACACTGCCTCAAACCTCAGGCCCACCGATGCCATTCGTGTGTGTAGGTGATGAGGCATTCCAGCTGTCCCAACACCTATTGAAGCCGTATGCCAGCAGAGAATTGACACATACAAAGCGGGTATTTAACTACCGCCTCACAAGAGCCAGATGGATGGTGGAGTGTGCCTTTGGCATTATGACAGCAAAATGGCGTGTCCTTTTGACTGCAATAAACTTGAAGACCGAGACTGTTGATGATGTAGTGAAAGCGTGCGTGGTCCTCCATAATTTTGTCCTAACCAAGGAACCAATTTCTCTGGAGGACCACAATCAAGAAACAACTTTGCACAACTACATCAACATTACCACTCGCAGTACAGTTGCGTTTCTAGAATGAGGGACAGTTTGCTCAATACTTTGTGTCACGGAAGGTAGTGTTGACTGGCAGGATGACAGAGTGTGATAAATGTATTGTTTCTTTTAATAATTTTCATTACCCAATAACCTTTAATTTTTACTTGTCACCTTTTGGTGTTTTCTAGCTAGTAACCTTTTATGCCATTGTTGTGTCATGGATGTTTATTTCACTTTTGATATTATAAAGGTGTAATCATTGTACCTATTGGTTGCCTATCTGTCGTCAGGCCACCTAAATGTCAAAGTTCAGTCTTTTCTTTGTATTGCTCAGGTGATAATTGTCCTCAGCACTAGTGCAAGTACATAAGTGTAATTATTCCTGAAAACAATACTGTTGGTTGGTTCCTTGATGACTGGATTTGGGGACCATGGCCTACAATGTACCCTTTTTTGGACAAAAGGTGAAATTGTATTAAAAGTATTTCACCATTTGTCCTAAAAAAGTGTACATTATAGGCCATGTTTCCCCAACTGCAGTCCTCAAGGCCCACCAACATGTCAAGTTTTCAGTCTTTCCTTTGTATTGCTCAGGTGATAATTGCCTCACCTGTGCAATACAAAGGAAATCCTGAAAACATGATATGTTTTTGGTGGGCCTTGAGGACTGGAGTAGGGGAAAACCTGGGGTAGGGGATAATCTAAAAAAGTACACATTTTTAGTGAAAAGATAATAGAAAACCGGGACATAACTTTGTAAAAAAGGTTGCATTTATGAACCTTTTAGCCAAAGTTATCTGTACCTGTATAACAAATTTAAAACTAACATCCTATAAATTAAAGACAGACAACAATGTTAAACCAATTAACAATTTATTTTAAAACATTTTTTTTAATATAATTGTTATAAAATTAGGCCTTTTGGCCAAATGTTTAACATAGAAATAACCTTTTTTTTATATTAAACTTTATTTATTCAACTTTATTTTTTTATTTATTTTTTTTTTTTCATTAAAAAAATTATCAACAAACATATTTATAGGTCTGTGTAGTGTGGGGTGGAAATACTGCTGGAGGGGCTGCGGGACACTTCGACCGTGGGAGTGTGGAGAGTGTGGAGGGACGAACGGGATGGTGGTGGGGAAGGAACAGGAAGAGGTGAAGGGGTGGAAAGACCAAAAGAATGGGAAGACAAGGCAGAACAGGTGGGTGGTGGTGGAGTGGAGGGTTGTGCATGAGGAACAGGCGACATAGTAGGTATTTGGAAGGGGGAAGGAGATTGGTAGGTAGAAGTGTGGTAGGGGGTAGGTGGCTGGTAGTGGGTAGGTTGTTGGTACTGGGGAGGTGGTTGGATCTGGGGAGGTGGTTGATATTGGGGAGGTGGTTGGACCTGGGGAGGTGGTTGATATTGGGGAGGTGGTTGGACCTGGGGAGGTGGTTGATATAATGGAGGTTGATGGAGCTGGGGAGGTGGTTGGTATTGGGGAGGTTGATATTGAATAGGAGGGGGAGGAGGTATGGCAGGTGGAGGGGGGGGAAGATGGACGGCGGCTGTAGGGGGGGGAGGTGGTGGAATGACTGGGGTGGATTGAGGATGGGAGACAACCTGCGCTAGAGCAGAGTGGCATGTGTGCATCACATACATCTGCTGGTCATAAGATAGCGGATCTATGCGCTCCGCAACTGACCTAAAAAAGCTGAAGTTCGGGGGTGCTCTTACCTCTGAACGCACAGTTTCCAGAAGTGTCTTGACCTCACCAACTAGTGTGGTTATCTGACGAACGCCTGCGGCAACTTGTTCAGATAGCAACTTAAGGCAGTTCTGGAAAGATGCGTTCATGTGTAAGAACTCGGGCGCATAGTTCTTTTCCTGACCCTTCTGACGCTGCCGCCCAGTACCCGCAGCTGTACTAGAGGTGGCAGGGTCAGAAGGGTGGGGTAAAGGGAAGGCTATATCCTGACCAGCAGATTCATGTAATGCAGCCGGCCACGATGCTCCAGCGCTGGTGGAGGGGACTGCGGGATCTAATGTGTGTGAAGTCTGGGAAGGGGCAGATGTGGAGGGTTGGTCAAAGTGTCCCTCGGTGTCGGTCTCCTGAGGGATCGCTCTAGAAGGTCTCAACTCTGCGGGCGCCCGAGTGCTGCTCACCGTGCTGTGGAAGAAACAAAAACATAAAATTAATATACAGATGTGGAATGGCCCTGGCTGTAAAAAAAAAAATGTAACATTTTATGGTTATATTTACCTTCTGGTGACCATTGTTTCACGCAGGAACGCCAGAGCTCGTGCATATTTGTACTTGCTCTGGCGTCCTGAAGATCCACTCGGGGCCCACATCTCTTTGTTAAATTCCTTCTTAAAGCGATCCCTCACAGACCGCCCCGCTTCATAATTCTCTCCCCTGAAACGAGAAAGCACACATTGGTTACTATACAACAACCACACTTTAGTCCTCGTGTCCCCAGAGTTAATGTTTTCATTGTTTCCATAGTGTTTCACCAAAGAAAATGGAAAACAAGAAGCGTTGGTTACACGAGGACAGAAGTTTTGAAAATACACCTTTACAGTCAGCAACATGAACTATACTTACGTAATTTAGTCTGGGACCTAGGATTGAGGTCCTCCCAGCGGTGCACCATTGCTGCTGCCACTTCCGTCCAGAGCCGTCGTGTCACAATTTGATCCGCATGCTGGCGGTCCCCATGTTCCACAGCGGCTCCCTTTCTCGGACCAGGTCGATCATCAACTCCACGTCCAATCCCTCCTCCGTGTCCGAGTCGGGAGCACGCTGTGAAGCCTGTGAAATTAACAAAGGAAAAAAAAAAATCATCAGACACATTGTTTGAAATTTGCAAAATTATACATGTTACAATGGGAAAATTAATGAACAAAACATTTTTAGATAACACATTTTGTAAAAATGAAAAATTATAGAAAATGGCAAAAAAAAAACACTTACACGTTGAGAACCGCCGACAGTCTCACGACGACTCTGGGAGGCGCTGGGAGAAACCCTCTGGCTCCCAGATGCGAGAGACTAAAAATGAAAAGAAAAATTTGGATATTGGCAGGTGTTGTCCGCTATGTGAAGTATGTACTAAATGTTTTTCTATGTGTTGTGTGTACTGTGATGGTGTGTTTCTGCGATTGATGCAGGATACTTACGAATTGTGAGCCCACTCCGGGTATCTCTCCACCCCGTCCTTCTTCCTCTGGGAGCTCCTCGTCATCTTCAGATTCCTGTTATTAAAAAAACCCAATCAAGACATATAGCCCACATATTGATTGTGGAAAGAAAAATTAAAAATACATATTTTTACCGCCAATTCCTGACGATGGGTAGGAGGGCTCCCAGAAGAAGATGTGTCCTGCTGTTCCTGCTGTGGCGGCTCTGGCTCTGGCTGGGAGGGAGGAGATGGCGATGCCGGTGGTGCTGCCGCCGCCGCTTCAACCGCTGCTTCCTCCGCCAACACCGCCATTGCGGCAGCTGCTGTTTGACGTTGTCTGCTGTGGAAGAAACAAAAAGGGACAGTCAATATATTTCTATATTCCTTGTCCCTGGCTGAAAGAGAAAAACAAACATGTATTTTTATTGAAATGGGGGATGTAATCTTTACTTTCTACTGGCTTCCCTCCTTGCCCGCCTCTCCTCCTCTCGTCTATCTCCAGCCGCCGCCTCCCCCTCTTCTTGACGTCTTCTACTGTTAAAGTAAAAAGGGAAAAAACAAAAAACATGTAATTTACAGCAAAATGTGTGCTGTAATACTTACTTTCTGCGTGCTAGCCTCCTAGCTTGGAGGTCCTCTCCTCCCCTCTGCTGAACTTGCACTTCAGCCGCCGCCGCCGCCCAGTGAAGTCTTCGGCTGTTGAATAAGGACACAAAAACGGACAGTGAATATATCTGTATTCCTTTCCCTGGCTGAAAGAGAAAAACAAACATGTAATTTAGAGCAAAATGTGTGCTATACTTACTTTCTGCTTGCTAGCCTCCTAGCTTGGAGGTCCTCTCCTCCCCTCTGCTCAACTTGCGCTTCAGCCGCCGCTGCCGCCGCTCGTTGAATTCTTCTGCTGTTGAATAAGGACACAAAAACGGACAGTGAATATATGCGGATTCCTTGTCCCTGGCTGAAAGAGAAAAACAAACATTTAATTTTTAGGCACATGGGGGATGTCATATTTACTTTCTACTGGCTTGCCTCCTTGCATCCAGGATCTCCTGCGCCCTTGGATCAGCAGCATCAATTCTTCTGCTGTGGAATTAACAGACAAAAAGGAATTGTGTTTATATGTATTGATTGTCCCTGTTTTAAAATATAACATTCAAACAAGGACATTATTCCGACCACATGCAATCATTTGTAGCCATCAACAGTACCATGGGTATCCCTGGACAAAAATAAATAAATAAATAAATAAAAAAATTAACATTTTTAATCAACCGATCCCCAATAACAAAAAAAAAAAAACAGTACAAACATAATGATAATAAAAACATGGACATTTCACATACAAGCATGAGTATATTTAAGGTCAGAGGCACCCAAAAAAAAAAATTGCAACAAAAAGAAAAGTAGATCAACATTTGGATACTAAACACATGCAAATGTAATAGCAGCATGAGTAGATAAACCGTGACAGGCCACAAAGAACAAAGATTGCAAACAAAAAAACATTAGCATACAATGCAAGAGACCATGAGTAGATAAACCGTGAGAGGCCACAAAGAACAAAGATTGCAAAGAAAAAAACATTAGCATACTAAACAAATGCAAGAGAGCATTAGTAGAAAAACCATCACAGGCCCAAAAATAAACATTGGCAAAAAAATGGAGATAAACATTACCATAGTAAACACATGCACATTTCAGATAGTAGCAGGACAAGCAACCACATCACAGGCGCAAAAAATAAACATTGGCAAAAAAAATGGAGATAAACATTACCATAGTAAACACATGCACATTTCAGATAGTAGCAGGACAAGCAACCACATCACAGGCCAAAAAATAAACATTGGCAAAAAAAATGGAGATAAACATTACCATAGTAAACACATGCACATTTCAGATAGTAGCAGGACAAGCAACCACATCACAGGCCCAAAAAATAAACATTGGCCAAAAAAAAGGAGATAAACATTACCATAGTAAACACATGCACATTTCAGATAGTAGCAGGACAAGCAACCACATCACAGGCCAAAAAATAAACATTGGCAAAAAAATGGAGATAAACATTACCATAGTAAACACATGCACATTTCAGATAGTAGCAGGACAAGCAACCACATCACAGGCGCCAAAAAATAAACATTGGCAAAAAAAATGGAGATAAACATTACCATAGTAAACACATGCACATTTCAGATAGTAGCAGGACAAGCAACCACATCACAGGCCCAAAAATAAACATTGGCAAAAAAAATGGAGATAAACATTACCATAGTAAACACATGCACATTTCAGATAGTAGAAGGACAAGCAACCACATCACAGGCCCAAAAAATAAACATTGGCAAAAAAAATGGAGATAAACATTACCATAGTAAACACATGCACATTTCAGATAGTAGCAGGACAAGCAACCACATCACAGGCCCAAAAAATAAACATTGGCAAAAAAAATGGAGATAAACATTACCATAGTAAACACATGCACATTTCAGATAGTAGCAGGACAAGCAACCACATCACAGGCCCAAAAAAAAATTAAAATTATATCATACACAAATCCACATTTCATATTGTCGCAGGGAGACCAAGCACATCACTACAAAAAAACAGTACCAGTAGATCTACATTATCAACATTCACAACAGTAGCAGGGAATACACAATAAAGTTCCCAAACAAATGCATTTTAAACTCGGGGACCCACCCCATCATCGGCAATTTAATTTCATACAATACCAGGGGAACCAATCCCCATCACAGAAAAAACATGAAATATAAAATGTACCAGGGTGCCAAAAATAAACATCAGCTCACACAGCATTGGTGACATATGTATTGTACATTTTGGATTTTGGGGGGGGGAGGCATATTTACCGTCTGTTTTCCTGGCGCTCCATGATCCTGGCTGCGAGTCTCCGGTGGCTGAGGCGTCGGTGGCTGAGGCGTCGGTGGTCTCCGGTGGCTGCGTCTCCGGTGGCTGCGTCTCCGGTGGCTGCGTGTGTGGCTCTGTGGCTTCTGTGGATGTGTCTGATGTCCCACAAATTTTTTTTTTTATATGTTTGCTGAGGGGTGGTATCTGTCTGGTATCTGTTTGTTGTGGGCTGGTATATCAATTAAAAAACCGGATGCGGCTACCGGATGCGGCTCAAGCCAGATGCGGCGCATTGCGGCGTCCATAGACTTTCATTGTAAAAAAAACCGCACGCGCCGCATCCGGCGCATGCGGCTTTTTCGCCGCAGACAAAAAACGTTACATGCAACGTTTTTTCCAGACACCGGACGGTGACCAGACACCGCATCCGGCACCAACCGGACGCGCCGCAGTGACATGCGGCGCCATCCGGCGCTAATGAAAGTCTATGGGAAAAAAACCGCATGCGGTGCATATGGTTTTGTGATGCGGCGCTGCTGAAAAATGCCGGGGGCGCCGCAATGAGAAAAACGGATGTGTGAAAGAGGCCTAAGAGTGGCTGGGACCCTAGGAGGTAGCGACCATGCTATTTTAGAATTTTGGATAACTAGAGGAGGAAGACTCAGACTTCGAGGTTAGATTTCAGAAAGGCAGATTTTAAGGGACTCAGAAAGAGAATCGGAGGGATCCAATGGCTGGATATCCTTAAGGACAAAAATGTCCAGGAGAGATGGGAAATCTTGAAAATGAGATTCTCAAAGCACAATCATTAACAATTCCGAAAAGGGGGAAGAATAGGAAGCATTTAACGAAACCAGGAGGGTTGAACAAAGAACTTAAACACATGCTAAAAAGGAAGAAAGAAATGTTTATCAAATGGAAACAGGGAGGCATATCTAAAGAATATAATGATGTCTGCAGAACCTGCAGGGCAAGAATCAGATTAGCTAAAGCTGACAATGAATTAAGGCTTGCAAGAGATGTCAAAAGCAATAAAAAAAGGATTTTGGGGATATATCAAAAGTATAAGAAAAGTCAAAGATGCTATAGGATTTTTACAGGATGAAAATTATTAACTGGTAAGAAAGGATGTTGAGAAGGCGGAACTTTTAAATTCCTATTTTGCATCTGTTTTCTCTCAGAAAGGAAATGTAACATCAACTGATCTTCACTGTCCTATTAAGGGAATAGAAGAATCCAGGATATATATATAAACAGAAATAGTGAGGAAACACTTAGCTAACATAAATGAATTCAAGTCTCCAGGTCCAGATGAATTACACCCCAGATTACTGAAGGAGATAGAAGAAGAAATTTTTGAACCACTCTCCATAATCTTTGAAAATTCTTGGAGAACAGGTGAAGTCCCAGAAGACTGGAGAAGAGCAAATGTTGTTCATATCTTCAAAAGGGGAAGAAGGTGGACCCAGGGAACTATAGGCCGGTGAGTCTGACATGTATACCAGGAAAGATCTTTGAACAAATTATTAAACAACAAGTATGTAAGTACCTGGACAAGAATGAAGTGAATAACCAGAGTCAGCATGGGTTTGTAACTAATAAGTCATGTCAGACTAATTTAATTTCCTTCTATGACAGAATCACTGACTGGGTAGATCAGGGAAATGCTGTAGATATATTATAACTTGACTTCAGCAAAGCATTTGACAAAGTATCTCACACAATCCTTATTGAAAAAATGACTAAGTATGGAATGGACAAGGCAACTGTTAGGTGGATTCATAACTGGCTTAGTGACAGGACACAAAGAGTGGTAGATAATGGTTGCACATCCAGTTGGAAGAATGTATCAAGTGGGGTACCACAGGGCTCTGTCTTGGGCCCTGTATTGTTTAACATCTTTATCAATGATTTAGAAGAAGGAATTGAGGGTAAATTGATTAAATTTGCTGATGACACAAAGCTAGGAGGGATAGCTAATACAAGAGAAGAGAGAGGATTCAAAAATATATAAATAAACTGGACCAGTCGGCAGCAACTAACAGAATGGTTTTTAACAGTGAAAAATGCAAAGTACTACATCTGGGAAATAAAAATGAAAAAAGCGTATACAGAATGGGAGGAATAAGGCTAAGCAACAGCACATGTGAAAAAGACTTGGGTATACTAATAGATCACAGACTGAACATAAGTCAACAGTGTGATGCAGCAGCAAAGAAGGCAAATACAATTCTGGGATGTATTAACAGAAGCATACAGTCTAGATCATGTGAAGTCATTATTGCCCTCTACTCCTCTTTGGTCAGACCTCATCTGGAATACTGTGTCCAGTTTTGGGCACCAAATTTTAGAAAAGACATCAACAAACTGGAGCAAGTTCAGAGAAGAGCGACCAGAATGGTATCCGGTCTGCAAACCATGTCCTATAAGGAACGGTTACAGGATTTGGGAATGTTTAGCTTGCAAAAAGAAGACTGAGAGGAGACTTAATAGCTGTCTACAAATATCTCAAGGGCTGTCACATTGTAGAAGGATCATCTTTATTCTCATTTGCACACGGAAAAACTAGATGCAATGGGATGAAACTGAATGGGAGGAGACACAGATTAGATATTAGAAAAAACTTTTTGACAGTTAGAGTGATCAATGAGTGGAACAGGCTGCCACGAGAGGTGGTGAGTTCTCCTTCAATGGAAGTGTTCAAACAGAGGCTGGACAGACATCTGTCTGGGATGATTTAGTGAATCCTGCTTTGAGCAGGGGGTTGGACCAGATGACCCACGAGGTCCCTTCCAACTCTACCATTCTATGATTCTATGACATAGAATAGACATTCTTACAGATGCACCTTTTCTGGGGTGGCTGGGGGCAGTTTTTTTTAGCCGGGGGGGCCAAAAACAATGGTCCCTCTCTAGGCTATTAATTTCTGCTCTCAGTTACTTGCTTGCCCTCTCTGGCGGAGAAAATTGCGGTGGAGCCCACGCAAGTTTTTTCCATGAATTAATCTTTTAATTTAACACCAACAGCTCCAAAATTTTACACACACACACTACTAACATTATTAGTGAGGGACATATATAAATCTAACGGATATGCAATTGAATTTCACCTATTCTGCTATATATATCTCTATGAAATAAATATATATACAGTACAGACCAAAAGTTTGGACACACCTTCTCATTTAAAGATTTTTCTGTATTTTCATGACTATGAAAATTGGACAGTCACACTGAAGGCATCAAAACTATGAATTAACACATGTGGAATTTTTTACTTAACAAAAAAGTGTGAAACAACTGAAAATATGTCTTATATTCTAGGTTCTTCAAAGTAGCCACCTTTTGCTTTGATGACTGCTTTGCACACTCGTAGCTAATACTTCTTGATATTTTAGGCTATTGATACTGCCTTCCACCTTGCAAATGTTTCGCACAACCCCATACTGAATGTAACCCCAGACCATGATCTTTCCACCACCAAATTTAACTGTTTTCTGGGTGTATTTGGGATCCATACGGGCGCCAGTAGGTCTCCTGCAGTATTTGCAGCGGCTGTGGTGTAATTCTACTAAAGATTCATCAGAGAAATCCATCTTCTGCCACTTTTCCAGCGTCCATCTGTTTAGCAGGCTGTGGGACTTTGCAAATGCCACACGGTTTTTTTTTGCCTTTTGTTTAGTGCTGGCTTCTGTGCACTGAATTGACCATGGAGGCCATTTCAAGACAGAATCCTACAAACTGTTCTAGTTGACACAGGGACTTGAGGTGACTAGGCCTGTTGGAGCTCTGCTGCAGTGGAAAAGGGGCTTGCTTTGGATTTTCTAACCAACAAACGTTCCTCCTGAGCAGTTGTTTTGCAGGGTCTGCTGGACCTGGGCTTGTCAAACCCATCTCCAGTCTCTTCATATATTTTTTTAATTCTTTGTACTTGACGCTGAGACTCACCAAAGGTGCCAGCCACCTCTGCAGTGGATCTGGTCTTCAGCCTCTTGATAATCAAGGATTTGGTCGCAGGGTGGATTTTTGGCATGTTGTCAGAGCTCAAGTTTCAGTTCAAGTGAAGGTCTGGGGTGCTGGGTTTCTTTTTATACACACCCACTAATTAACCGATCATTTATTGAGCACTAGTGAGGAGGTAAACTAATATTGATGCATTATATGACCAGGTGACAAAACTTTTGTCTTGCCAAAACCTGACCATTCTGTGTTCATTAAATGATCAATATTTCACCATTGATGCCAATTTATTTTCTTAACCTAAACCAAATTTGGAAGGGTTTCAGCTTTCAAAAGAGTAATTTATAAAACCAATGGATGAATTTAACGTCAGGTTATAAGCTTTGATTTACATAACATGGATAAACGACATAACTTTTGTCAGGGAGTGTACATACATACATATATATCTGTTTTGAAGATTATTTGGTTTTAAAATGCTGTGTACAGTTTTGCTTTAAAATGCAATTTTAACATGAGGATTTACAATAGAGAGAACTGCTGTATGTAAAAGCTCATGTTAAAATCGCATTGCACTCGGATTGCATACGCATGTCAAACGGACGTTCCATTGCAAAATCGCAGGGAAATCGCATTACACTCGCATGACACTCGCATAGCACTCGGCCGTTTTTTCGGTCCGGAAATCTGACCTTTTTTTCTCGCAAATGGTACGTACCCTAAGTCAAACTATGTGAAAACACTGAAAACATTAATTCTAGACTGTGTTACTACTCAAAAAGATGTACTTACAAAAATGAAGGTTCTTAGCCGCAGAGTGCTGCTGTGTTTTCTTTTTCTATATAATTCAGCCATCGCAGATTGCATCTGTTCACACTTAGGAGGTGCTGGTCAGGTTTTTCTGTATATTTAACTATTGGAGGTTTGGCTGCCTACAGCCTTATTCTGCTCTCCTCCCATTGACTTGCAGGTGATCGCAATCAGTTCTACTTGCCCATTTTGAATTGTAGGCTTATAGCCTGGGAGAGACATGTTTGTCAATTTAACTGTGGGCTGATAGCCCAAGAGTGGCATGTAGAGTAGAAAAGAAAAACGGTATGGGGTCCCCCATATTTTTGATAACCAGCTAAGGTCAAGCAGGCAGCTGCAGGATTATATTAATAGGCTAGGAATGCCCATGGTTATTGCGCCCTTCCCAGCCTAAAAATACCAGCCCTCAGTCGCACCTGAATTGGCGCATCATATTTGATGTGCCAATTCTGGAGCTTAGCTTCAGCTCTCTCTAATTGCCTTGGAGTGGTGGCAAGTGGGGTAATTGTATTTTTTGGGTTGATGTCAGCAGCTGCTACTGAAAGCAAGCTCAGGGGTTAGTAATGAAGAGGTGTCAGGCAGAAGCCCCCTTTACTAACCCAGTAAGTAAAATGGAAGTCAACACAAACACAGAAAAATCCTGTATTTAAAAAAAAAAAAATTCATCCACGACTCTGCTAGATCTGGCGGCTGTGTAAAGAAAGGTTATCTTCCTGACATCTCACTGTTCATCACAGTGGCTGGCTTTTGTGCTACCCTCAGTGTGAGAACCTGTTATACTATTGTAGGAACTCGAGGATTCTGATAGCGTGGGGCAATGAACAATCATAGACGGGTTTCTTTGAATGCAAATACTGTATTTGTGAAACAGCAAAACACCCAAAAACAGTATACAAACAACCCGTAGTGACACGCAATGAAGCGAGTCCATATATATATACAAGTCCAGTTATATTAATCCAGATATATAAGTACTTGAACCTCTATAGCAAGGGCGGTAAGGTTCTTACGATGAAGTCCTCACACAAATGTAACCATAAGGTAAGTCTGATGCACAGGTAACGTGGCTGGATTTACACACTGCTGGTGTATGAAGAGTCAGATCCAGGTATGCAGTAGACACAGGGAGGTCCAGGAACAAGTTAATCTCTGTTGTGGCATAATTCAGTGAAGTCCAACAACAAGTTCATATGTAAGTAATATTCCAGTAACAGTTCCAACAGCTCTCACCAGAGGGAGTGAACGAAGGGTTAAACAACACAGTTCAGAAACACAGTTCTTACCAGATGGAGTGAACCAATGGTTACATTCCAAAGTCAACAGGTTAGTGATAACACAGTAAGTGCAGCTTACATATGCAGAGAATGTCCAGAGCCATGGGTAGAAACTGCTGTGGCTGAGAAACACCTGAAGATAACCTGGTTATGCACTTTCCTGGTAAATACACAAAAGATCTGGGAGGAACAAAGCAGCTGGGTTGCAGGGAAACGGAAGCAGAATACTCCAGCAAGGAAGCCAGCACCTGAGCTGGTTTTTAAACAAACGAACAGGAAGTAGGGCACACAAAACAGCAAACTCCATTTTAACAAAGGGCAAAATCATTGACAAAGTTACCTAGAAAACCCGGAATACTGACAGAACTGGCAGTGGTTGCTACAGCATATCAAGCTTCATTCCGTGAATGAGGCTTCATATGCTGCGGACGTCGGAACAGTAATCATGGTGAAGTAGACTGCGTCAGATCTGCGCAGGACCTTTTCTTTTTAATATATGGGTGAAGGGGAATTATAGGGGAGTGTTTTTTTTAAATAAAGGACTTTTGTTTGAGTTTGTTTTTAAATAACTCATCTGCCAGTTAAGCAAATGTAAATGTTTAATAAATATTCAATGCTTCCTGCGCCCATCTGTCGGCTCCGGGGTCCCCAGGTCTTAGATAGAACCAGTGATGTGGCTGGACAAGCACAATAATGCCAGTAGCCAATATGACTATTGCATTACTGTGTATGGCAGGCAATCCCAGCATGTTGATTGGCTAACAGCTGCAAAATATCCGGGACAGGGACTCAAGCATTTGCGCTCTAGCACCCCCAATACTCGGCTGAGTAACAAACGTGCCCGGGCACCTAATGCTTGATCAAGTAATGCTCAGTGCCGAGCACGCTCACCGATCACTGTATAGGACATAACAGAAACAGCTGTCATTGATTGAATGGAAACTCCACTCTGTACATGGAAACTTTTTCATATCACAGTCTGTCTTGTAAAAAAATAAAGTTCTTGCAATTTTCACTAAGCACTGGGGATACATAAGACTCATACTTCCTGTTCTTTTCAGAAGTCATCATAGACAGTGTTATAGTGAAAGGTAACGCATTTCTAGACACAGAAAATAACACAATGAATTTGAAAATATAAATTAAATGCTTTGATACAAAATATAGCATATTAGTCAGTCTATTGCTGCTAAAACATAAGTGAAAAACTTGCAAGAAAAGTATGTGTGAAAAATGAAATATTTATATTTTTTTTATATAGATTGTAGTGTTGAGCGATACTTTCCGATATCCAAAAATATCGGATAGGAATGGTATCGCCGATATCACTAAAATATCGGCGATACCCGATACCGATACCGGAAGTCCCATGTAAGTCTATGGGAACAAAATATAGCAACTAAAAAAACCCTTTCTTTCGTTGTAAACACAAAATATACACACATAGAATACATATATATATATATATACATGTCATTGTGACATATATATATATATACATATATGTATAGTTTATACACTTCTACATAGTAAAATAGCCTCTGATTCAATTGCCGGGTAAAGCCGGCTTCTGTGAAAAGACAGAAGCACCCGACATGAAATGACACTTGGTGTACATAGGGTTAACCATGTCTTTTCATGTCGTTTGCTATCTGATTTGCACAAACAATTACATCAGTCTATGTGTGCAAAATTTCACACCTGTAGGGGTTAATTAAAGTTGTAAATTCGTTGTAAAAAAAACTTTTTTGCTACGAATTTACACCTTTAATTAACCCCTACAGATGTGAAATTTTGCACACATAGACTGATGTAATTGTTTGTGCAAATCAGATAGCAAAGGACATGGTTAACCCTATGTACACCAAGTGTCATTTCATGTCGGGTTCTGCATTTTCACAAAAGCCGGCAATTGAATTAGCGGCTATTATACTATGTAGAAGTGTATGAACTATAAATATAAATATATATATATATGTGTCACAAATTCAATGACATGTATATATATATATATGAGGTGTAAAATTGTTTAAAAAAAATGCGTGGGCTCCCGCCCTATTTTCGCAACCGACAGACAAAGCCAGCGAATGGGGCAGATAATAATAGCCAGAGAGGGACCATTATTTTTACCCCCCCCCTGGCTACTAACATCTGCCCCCAGACACCCCAGAAAAGACAAAATCTATAATTAATTCGCCCTTTCTGGCATTTGCCCGTCTATTCCATTGCCCTGTAGCGGTGGCGAATGGGTTAATATGGGGTTAAAGCCACCTTGCAATTGAAGGTGACCTTAAGCCAGTTAATAATTGAGAGCTGTCAATTAGACAACTATCATTATTAATCCTATTGCATGAAATAAAAATAAAACACACACACTTTAATTAAAAATCATTTTAATGAATAAAGACACATGTTTTTGACCATCTTTTATTTGACTGCAAAAAACCTTTCCTGTAATAAAAATAAAATAAAAAAGAAAAAATTATTTCTTACCTATCCCATGCACAGTCAGGTTCCCACGGTGTAATCCTTCAGAAAGGGTTAAGGGTTTACTGCAGGGACCGCAGCTAATGCTGCAGCCTCACAGTAAACCCCCAAATGAATGAGTTCCTCTCCTGGCTGACAGGAGAGGAAGTGGAAAGCTTAATTGATTGCTTTCACTTCACTTTAGGTCAGCAGGGACACAATCAATGACGTCAGAGGGAACTGATTAACAAAAATAGGGGTTCCCTTCGAAAAAAAAATGGCGTCGGGTCCCCCTATTTTGTTAACCAGCCTGATGAAGCAGACTGCTGAGCAGTGGCGTTACCGTGAATGAAGCAGACCAAGCAGCTGCTATGGGCCCGACAGGTGAGGGGGCCCTCGACGGTCGGGTAGCTGTGCTGGACACAGTACTACCAGGGGGTCGGCGGGGGGGGGGGAGCGCAGCTCTTCTATATACTCACCCTCCTGGTGCGGTCTCTGCAGCCCCTGCTCTTCTCCCACGGTCCCGACGCCTGTGTTCAGCGGTCAGGTGGTACCGCTCATTACAGTCATGAATACACACATATTCATGACTTTAATGAGCTGTCCCGCGTGACCGCTGAACACTGGCGGCGGAGACGTGGGGAGAAGAGCAGGGGCTGCACAGACCGCGCTGGCGGAAAGGGTGAGTATAAGGGATATTTACCTGTCCCGTCCACCATTGCTCGTGTCCTCTTGCTGCATTGTTCAGGTCAGAGGCGCGATGACGTCGTTAGTGCGCGCCGCGCCCTCTGCCTGATCATTCACTGCTGGAGGACCCCGGCACTCAGCAGTGGAGAGAGGACAGGTAAATATCTTCAGGTGCGGGGCCCTGAGCGAGCGGTGACATCGGCACCCGGTGTCACCCCCTGCTCAGGGACACCGGCACCTGGCCCCAGCGACGGAAAGGTGAGTATGTCTTTTTTTTTTTTTTTTTGGTTGCAGCACGGCGGCGGCAGCATAAGGGCCTATATATGGAGCATCTATGGGGGCACAATCTATCGGGGGCATAATACATTTTTTTGTTTAATGTGTTTAATGTTGTCCCCTCACTGTGCTGGCACTTTACATTTACAATGGCTCTGGGTTTTTTTTTTGGGGGGGCCCATTCAGACTTTTGCTATGGGGCCCCATGATTTCTATGTACGCCCCTGCTGCTGAGGCATGGTATTTAAGGCTGTTAAGGAGCCAATATCCATGGACCTTGCAGCAGCGTCGGACTGGAGTACCTTGGGCCCACCAGAGAAAAATATTCTTGGGGCCCACCATCATACTTCCCAACCTTTGAAGAAGGGAAAAGAGGGGAAAACAAAGGCTGTGGCACGCTGTGCTGCTGCAGCAAATTTTAGGCCATGCCACGTTGCACCACAGACTGTCAGGAGTTGGTGGATGCTTTAGTCCAGGTGTGGAGGAGATCCTCAGGAGACCATTCCGTCGCGCTCATCAGGAGCATGGCCTGAAGTTGTAGTGAGGTCATACAGCATACCTCCCAAATTTTGAAGACAGGAAAGAGGGTTAAAGGCTGCGGCGCACGTAGGCGTCGCTGCAATTTTAGGCCACGCCCCGACCACACCATTTAACAGCTAATCACACCATATCCTGGCCCAAGCGTACCCATTTAGCACTGCTGATCACACTGACTGGTAAATGAGGGCACAGTGGCTGGTACTGAGGAAAAGAAAGAAAGAGCAGCGAAGAGAGAAAGAACAAACAGAGAAAGAAAGAGAGGAAAGAAAGAAAAGAGAGAGGAAAGAAAGAACAAGAGAAAAAAGAACAGAGAGCGAGAAGGAAGAACAGAGAGCGAGGAAAGACTTGAGAGAGAAAGAAAGACTAGAGAGAGAGCCAAGCGTAGTAGGGTTTTGGTTTAGTGGGGGCCGAAACTTCTGAGTGGGCCCTAATCAGAGAACCTCAGCAAATGACCGCGCTGTTGCCAAAAAATAATCTATATATAAAAAGACCAATATTGATATTACGCCATATGGTCTGTGGTAAATAATACCGTCTAAAACTATAATTAGATTACAGCACAGGTACAGATAATGACTTACGTGATGTTCTTTCTAATGGAATTGTTCACTTTTCATTTCTTTTCCATCTGGCCCAGACCGACATGACGACTTCTCCAGCCCAGGACTCGACTGCAGAGATTACAACAAAGACACATTTCACTTCTCATATTTTTAGCACTGTCTTGGTCACCAATTGGACTATTCTCACCTGCACAAATCCCTCAATCGCTGATACCCCAATTACTGAGCCGCTGCTGCCATATGTGTCCCTATTTCTGCACCTGATACCCCAATACTGAGCCGCTGCTGCCGTATGAGTCCCTATAGCAAGCGCCATCTTTTTTGCTATCATTTGCTGGGCAGTGTGTGGAAGAGCTGACGCTAATAAACTCAACAAAATATCAAGAAGGCAAGCGCAAGCTGTTGGCCTCCATCTTGACTCTTTTGAGGAGGTATTGGAGGAATAGAATTCAGAAAAGAAGGTAGGGCAATAATGAACAATAACACACACACACTATACGAGCTGTTCTTGAATCAGAAGAGCACATTCAGCAGCCGTCTAATCCTACTATGGTGCAAAAAGGGAAATTCAGGAAATCGTTTGTACTACTGCTATGGGGATGTATAATAATTTCCTTAAGGGTGGTAGAAAATAATGACTGATGGCTGGTGTACTAATGTCAATTAACATTATCTTATATATACCTGAACTACACACTTTATTTATTATGTAATGTTGGTACACCTGGCAAGATTTGTGTCCTAATATTTTTATGTACTGTGTTTGTATTGCTGCTGTAATACTGTAATTTCCCCCCGGATCAATAAAGGTATGTATCGTATCGTATCGTATTACTGCACCTGATACCCCAAATACTGAGCCGCTGTGCCATATGTGTCCCTATTTCTGCACCTGATACCCCATACTGAGCCGCTGCTGCCGTATGGTGTCCCATTACTACACCTGATACTCCAATATTGAGCGCTGCTGCCGTATGTGTCCCTATTTCTGCACCTGATACCCCAATACTGAGCCGCTGTGTAAGGTTCTATGTATATATTCCTGAAACTCAGTTTGTTCGTCAGCCATTTTACTTTCTGTCTGCTGCAGCTATCTTGCCTCAGTCAAAAATGGAGTTTCCAGCTTGCATGTTCCCGCCCTGATTCTCTCCTTTGCTTCTTAGCAGCCACAGCTGAGCAATCAGTGCTTCAGAATCTAGCCTGCAGGTGAACCTGTGACTTGACTCCTGTAAGCCTTGGACCTTGTACTCCAGCTATTCCTACTGAGGAACTCTGAAGCACTTGTGGACTCTGAACCCTGCTCTTTGAAAGACCCCAAGTTTGCATGGACTACGGTAACAGAGAAGAAGATCCTGAACTGTAATTGGAGAGTGATTGCTGAGCTTGGATTAATCTGGCCTGCTGTGTCTCCTGTTTCTGTGTCTGCAAACTGTGTGACTATTTCTGCCAACTTGTATGAAGTAAATACAGGACTTTTCTATATCAAACCTGTGACTCCTGTGTTTTCATCGCACCCAAGCACAAGACGCTATTGAACTGTACTAATACATTACAAGATTCTGAAGCCAAAACGTTAGTGTCTGCTGGGTCTGGAAGGCTGTGTCTGCTGTACTGTGGATATCAGACGTCCGGTTGTACTTTCTGTGATGACAGTGGTTGTGACTTTCACAACCATTCCAGGTGAGCAATTCCCTTAAGTTTTTTCTTTTTGCAGTGTTACCACAGGTAAACACTATTGTTTTTTTTTTTTCCTTTCTTTTCTCTTTTTTGTCTGCTGTAACTCTGGATATCAGATGTCTGGTTGAAACTTTCTGTGATGATAGTGGTTGTGACTTCTCACAACCATTCCAGGTGAGCCAGTTCCCTTAATTTTTTTTTCTCTCTGCAGTGTTGCCACAGGTGAACACTATTGTTTTTTTTTCTCTCCTCTTCTTCAGTAATCCTGTCTTAAAAGATCTGGAAAATGGAGGGCCCGCATAAAGGAACTTTGCGGAGTGACTGGATTAATATCCTTGCAGATTTGCAGAATATAAAGCCCTTTTAACAAAAATCTACAGGACCTCAAAATCACAATTTGCAAGTGGGGGGACAGACTACCCAGGATTTGCGAGCCAGGATTGAGGTTCTAGAGGGGCGAGTCCAGGCTCCTGCCGTTACCCCGAGTGCTGGGATTCCCAAGTTGCCCCTTTTCATTTTGGCGGTGAACGTGAGAAATTCAGGGGATTTATTATCAATGCAATCTTTTTTTTTCTGCACATGCTTCACAATTTCCACTGAACGATCTAAGGTGCTTACTATAATTATGTTGCTTACCAACAAGGCTTTAATGTGGGCAACCCTCTGATTGAGACTGAGGATGATTGTTTGAATCACCTTGATGATTTTATTTCAGCCATGGGGCAGGTGTTTGATGACCAATCGAGGTGCAACAGCTGAAGCAGCCTGTTAGCTTTGTGCCAAGGTAAGCACTCGGTAGCTGAATATGCCTTGGATTTCAGGAGATGGGCCCTTGATACCACCCGGGACAGTTCCGCCAAAAAATCTATTTTTCGAAAGGGGTTATCTCCACTGATTAAGGATGAACTTGCTCGTGCCGACCCTCCCACTGGTTAGGTGACTTTTATTAACTACTGCATCCGTATTGATACTCGTCTGACTGAACGCAGGCAAGAGAGATGGTTCGAAAGCAATCGTACTAACCTTTTCTACCTTCTCTCCAGCTAAGGAACCTTTGAGTAGGATTACACGGGAACCTGAACCTGAACCCATGCAGGTAGACTCTTTAAACGAGGGTTAGTGATGCACGCAAGGAACATCGTTTTAAGGAGAATCTATGTTTCTATTGTGGTAAGTCAGGGCACTTCATTATAAACTGCCCCAGCCGTTCTCGTAAGACTACTGCAGCACTCATTCATTGTGAGTGTTGCGAGAGGGGATCTGTCAGGTCCGAGCCTCAGGCTCCAAGAGATCTGCAGCAACAGATCTTGATTTCTCGGACTTAAACTCCGTTACCTCTGAGGACGTGACTGTGTAAACGCTGCCATTTTTAAGTTTCCTCAGCGGTGTCCCAGCTGAGTTGTAAGAAAACAATTCTCATTGCTTTTTTCCATCAAACTCTGCGTTGACTCAGCTTGGGTTGTCTAGTCTTGCTATGATCAACTCAGGGGCAAGTGGAAATTTTATGGATGTCTCCTTTGCTCTAAACAGGGAATACGTTCAGTGAAGAAGGCTACTCCAGTACAGATGGAAACTGTGGAATGTGTGTAGCCTGGTGTTAGGCACACGCAGTACCCTGGAGAGTGTGTGGCGAGACAGCAGTTTAATGCTAAATACCCATTCACTCAAATACACTGGGACACACCCTTAGGGTAGTGTAGTTACTTGTGAGGGAGTGGTCAGGGTGTATGTTTGTTGAGTGATTTTGATCAGGTGTTTCCTGTCTTCGGACAGAGCGACGTCTGGAGTTTAGTGGAGGGAGGAAGCAGTCCAGCCTGCTCTATCATCAGTTCAGAATGTGGAGGCTGGTACAGGTGGTCTAATTCACCTTAGCCTAGTCAGAGCTGTACCTCACTGAATACATTGAGAGAAAGAAAAGCTTAGTGCAGAAAGATTCAGTCACCTGTCTCAAGGGACAGTGAAAGGTTCAGAGACGTGCTCCTGGCCTAGTGATAACTGAGAATCTGAAACATAACTTTGAAGAAAGTGAATGAAGGAAGTGATACCCGACTTTATGCAAGTGTGAGTGTTTATGCTACCAGCGAGGACAAGGCGAAAGGCACAGTGGAAAGATTATTGGAAAAGTGCTTTTGGATTGAAGAAGTCTGCACATTGCAACCGGTCACTGGGGACCGAAGGATCACTATTAGCTTAAAGCATAGTGGTAAGAAAACCAGGGTTTACTGGACCTTAGGTCGCGGCAAAACAGCCCCTTATAGTCAGTACGTAACTGGGGTCAGGGGGAGTGAAGACTTTGAGCCTGATCAGCAAGATAGGAATTCAGCTCTCTCACGGAAGGCTCCTACCACAAAATGATGGGCAGTACAAGCTTGGATTAGCTGGAGTTATTGAGGGAACTACGCTTCAGGTGGTTGTATCGTTGTGTGAAAGTAAAGGAGGCCCCTAACTTGTCCAGCTGCTGTCTCAAATACACTTCTTGGATCAGCCTCCCTGGGACCTGCCTGAACATTTACAAGTAAAGGTATGGAAAGAGGGCTGACCGTGTGAGACTGTGTTATTTATCTGCACCCGACTTCACTAACTTCATAGACTTTGAGGGGAACTGTCCACCTGTGGGGGAAACCGACATCTAGCTGCCTCACCATCCCCTCAGAGATCTACAGCAGCGCTGGTACAAATTACCAGAAGATACAGGTGGCGTCACGAACTGTATATAAATCTATCCCCTGTAATATTCCCCAACATCGCCAGACCGCCAGGGCCACAGAACCGAGCCACCGCTACCTGTGACAACCCCATAGCTTCCATGGGCTCGGCTCTGAGTACCCATTGCCCTGGTAACCCACAATTGTGGTGGCGGGTCCACACAAATTTGGCGTCCGAACAGGATGCGAACTCGAGAATTGCGAGCCCTGTGTGCCTAAGGAATTGTTTTGTGAAAAAGGACTGTTTGCACTTTTGGCGCCAAAATCGCCATTTTTGTCGCCTTATTCGCGCCTCAGGCGCTGGAGAAGAAGGTGGGCGTACCTTGTGGGCGTGTACCCCCAGTGGCGCGGAAGAAAATGCCTGCCCTTCAAAGTGCTTTTACAATATGCGACCCTGCCCTACGCAAAGGGGTCCGCCTCCTCTTCACCTTCCCTGCGAGGAGGAGGAGACGCAAACCCCACCTCCACGGAAGAGACCGGATGTCTCTGCAGGAAAGAAGAAAGAATCTTCTGGAACATATGGAAGCAGGACGTGTGCAGCCGAGCAGGGAAGCGGAGGAAGGCAGGCCCCGTGCCCCAGCCAAGCTGCCACCAGCACCGGAGTCATCCGTGGTCCTGCACCTGCAGCAGGCGTGCTAGAGATTCAAGAAGAAAATGCACGCCTGAAGAAGATGGTCCAGTACCAAACCTGGCTTTGAAGAGATCGAGAGACGCCGGCGTACCCTGGAGCAGCGGAGGCTGTGGGACACGGTGATCTCTCCCCTCAACGACCCCCCACGATTCCAGTTACCGAAGATTCGCTGCCCAAGGCGAAGGAGCAACCGGAGGTGCCCCCGAAAGTACCAATCCTGATCCACCGGTGAAGCGGTGGAGGCGAAGGAGGTTGAGGAGGTTCGCCGTTCCGGAACGCCCCGCCCGGCCAGGAGGCCGCAGCAGATGATCGGTCCCCGGAGGGACACGGAGGGGTCTGGTCCGTCACTACCAGACGTGGACTGGGACGATATGGCGCGCCTGGATGACGTCGCTACACGCCCAGTGGGATATGAGTGGCAGCGTCGTGAGGAGAAGCAGAAACGCCAGCAGGAGGAAGAGGGGAAGCTCAGGGAACGTCAGCGACAAATGCAAGCTGATCGCGGACAAAGAGAGTGTCCGGAGAGAGAAAGGTACCCTGAGGGAACCGCGGCGGCAGGGGTGTGTGACTGAGTTCCAGCTCCGGAAGGGCTGGGGCTTCATCCGTGTACGGGCCTCTACCCAGGGTCTTTGTCAGCAGGCGTGACGTAGAATCCCACCTACCGCAAGGCCATCCCGGGAGGGACTTAGTAAATGGAGACTCGTCACGTACACACGGCATTGGGGAATGAAGGGGATGGTATGCCCTTAACGTCACCATCGTCCGTGACCCCGTCCCTGACGCAGGTAACGTCACCACTACCGCAGCGTCCCCGTCTCCAGTCAAGCAGTATCCGGCCGTGCCCCAGCATCGCCCCCTGCAAGTTCATCGCAAATTCAAGCCACCTCTGCATCGCAATATGCGACCCAGTCTCAATCGCAATCCATGACCGGTCCATATCGTTAACTGTGATTGAAACGCAATCGGTGTCACGTGAGGAGAATGTACCCGTTGCGCCCTAGAGGTTCGCACGAGAACTGTGGCGACCCAGACCTAATCGCAGCGCATGATTTGTTTAGTCCTGGGATCTAGGGCCCATTGCATTGTTCCAGCCCCGGGATGGAAAGTGTATTAGAAGTAAATGAATAAAATAGTAAAGAAGAATCGGTGAGATCCCTTAGGGTCTACCATAAGTAATATTGTAGAAAGTTTTGGGAATGTTTTACAAAATTTTGCATAAGTTGAAGAGTATAATGCATATATATATTGCTAACGTAGAATGCCCGGCTGGGTAACCAAAAAGTTTTGCACTTTAGTATAAATATGTGATATTATATCTATGTCTTTGGGTTTTACAATGGACTTTGAGTTGAGGACTGTGCCAACCCAGAACTTATTTGTACATAGTTGCGCTTCGGTGCCTTATCTTGGTTTTACATAAACCAGCACAACTACCTCTGAATACAAAAACCGTGGTGGTGTGGCACTGAGTGAGGTCTGCATTCGGATGTCCTGCAGCCCACCCAGGACCTACGTTGAAGGTTTGGTGCGGGTCCTTCACAAGAATACTGTAAATTTATTGAATGCTATTTAATACTTTTTGTATTTTCCTAAATATAATGTTTTGTTTTGCAACGTTCAAGATATCCTCACCTCCCGGATGGGACGAATTAATGTTATTGTTAACGTTTTCATGCATAAAAAAATGTCTCTTTGTATTTTACAGCCCGGGAGTGCTGTCTTTTACCATGGGGGAATGTGTAGCCCTGGTGTTAGGCACACGCAGTACCCTGGAGAGTGTGTGGCGAGACAGCAGTTTAATGCTAAATACCCATTCACTCAAACATACACTAGACACACCCTTAGGGTAGTGTAGTTCTTGTGAGGGAGTGGTCAGGGTGTATGTTTGTTGAGTGATTTTGAGTCAGTGTGTTTCTGTCTTCGGACAGAGCAGAAGTCTGGAGTTTAGCTGGAGGGAGGAAGCAGTCCAGCTGCTCTATCATCGTTCAGAACGTGGAGGCTGGTACAGGTGGTCTAATTCACCTTAGCCTAGTCAGAGCTGTACCTCACCTGAATACATTGAGAGAAAGAAGAAGCTTAGTGCAGAAAGACTTCAGTCACCTGTCTCAAGGACAGTGAAAGGTTCAGAGACGTGCTCCTGCCTAGTGATAACTGAGAATCTGTAACTAACTTTGAAGAAAGTGAATGAAGGAAGTGACTACCCGACTTTATGCAAGTGTGAGTGTTTATGCTACCAGCGAGGACAAGGCGAAAGGCACAGTGGAAAGATTATTGGAAAAGTGCTTTTGGATTGAAGAAGTCCTGCACATTGCAACCGGTCACTGGGGACCGAAGGATCACTATTAGCTTCAAGCATAGTGGTAAGAAAACCAGGGATTTACCGGACCTTAGGTCGCGGCAAACAGCCCCTTATAGTCAGTACGTAACTGGGGTCAGGGGGAGTGAAGACTTTGAGCCTGATCAGCAAGATAGGAATTCAGCTCTCTCACAGGAAGGCTCCTACCACAAAACTGACTGGGCAGTACAGCTATGGATTAGCTGGAGTTATTGAGGGAACTACGCTTCAGGCTGGTTGTACTCGTTGTGTTGAAAGTAAAGGAGGCCCCTAACTTGTCCAGCTGCTGTCTCAAAATACACTCTCCTTGGATCAGCCTCCCTGGGACCTGCCTGAACATCTTACAAGTAAAGGTATGGAAAGACGCTGACCGTGTGAGACTGTGTTATTTATCTGCACCCGACTTCACTAACTTCATAGACTTTGAGGGACCAGTCCCACCTGTAGGGGACCCGACATCTAGCTGCCTCACCATCCCCTCAGAGATCTACAGCAGCGCTGGTACAAATTACCAGAAGACTACAGGTGGCGTCACGAACTGTATATAAATCTATCCCCTGTAAATATTCCCCCAACATACGCCAGACCGCCAGGGCCACAGACCGAGCCACCGCTACCTGTGACAACCCCATAGACTTCCATGGGCTCGGCTCTGAGTACCCCATTGCCCTGGTAACCCACAATTGTGGTGGCGGGTCGACACAGATGGCTCCCTGCTGACCTCTGGACCAGTGGATCAGGAAACAGAGCCTTTGAGGGTTCTTATGGGTAAAGATCATCAAGAGAAACTGTCCTTTATGCTTATCTCTTCTCCCCACTTTCCCATTATTCTAGGGCTACCATGGCTGCAGGCTCAGAATCCTACCATTAACTGGGAGACCAAGGAATTACACTTTCCAGAGAAACAGATGAGTCCAAAAGTTTCAGCTTGCTCTGTTCCTAAAGGAATCATGTCAGTCCCTGAACTACCAGCTGTATACCAGGACTATGTGGATTTATGTGACAAGAAGAACGCTGACCAGCTTCCTCCTCACCGTCCATATGATTGTCCAATTGAATTATTGCCTGGAGCAGAGATACCTTTTGGTAAGATTTACCCCCTGGCGGGGCCCGAGCTAAAGCTTTAAAGGATTACATAGATGAAAATCTAGCCAAGGGCTTCATACGCCCCTCTTCATCTCCTGCAGGTGCACCCATCTTCTTTGTAAAGAAGAAAGATGGATCTCTGAGACCATGCGTAGACTATAGGGAACTCAATAAGGTTACTATTAGAAACCGTTATCCATTGCCTTTAATCCCTGAGTTATTGGAGAGAGTGCGACATGCCAAATTTTTTTCTAAACTAGATCTTCGTGGGGCCTATAACTTAGTCCGTATTAGACCTGGGGATGAATGGAAGACTGCATTCAGGTCACGCTATGGACACTTTGAATATCTAGTTATGCCTTTTGGTCTGAGTACCGCCCCAGCCACTTTCCAACACTTGGTGAATGACATCTTCAGGGATCTCCTAGATACATTCGTGGTAATTTATTTGGATGATATTCTAATTTTTTCTAACTCCACAGAGGAACATCATGGACATGTGAGAATGGTCTTGGAACGTCTAAGACAAAATCATCTTTACATCAAACTTGAAAAGTGTGAATTCCATAGGACCGAAATTCAATTTCTGGGGTATGTACTGTCTACACAAGGAATTAGTATGGATGGAAGCAAAACCCAAGCCATCAAGGATTGGCCAAGTCCTAGAAATGTGAAGGAGGTACAGCGCTTCATCGGGTTTGCCAACTTCTATAGACGTTTCATTAGAAATTTCTCTGAGGTAGTGTCACCTATCACTCAACTTACCCGGAAAGAGTCTAGGTTTTCCTGGACTCCCCAAGCCCAGGAGCATTTTCCCGTCTAAAAGATAAATTTACCACTGCACCTATCCTAGTACATCCCAACCCCGAGCTTGCCTTCATAATAGAGGTGGATGCTTCAGACTGTGCCGTTGGAGCTATACTCTCTCAGAGAACAGGTGAGAAGAATGTCTTGCATCCCTGTGCCTTCTTTTCCCAGCAGTTGTCTTCGGCTGAGAGGAACTACGATGTGGGCAATAGAGAGTTGTTGGCCATTATTGCCGCCTTCAAAGAATGGAGACACCTTCTTCAGGGTGCTGCACAGCAAATAGTCGTCCTGACAGACCATCGTAACCTTGAGTTTATCAGGTCGGCTAAGTGCCTGACTCCTCGCCAGGCTCGCTGGAATCTTTTCTTAAACCAATTTAATTTTATCATCTCTTATAGACCAGGATCGCGCAATGGAAAGGCTGATGCACTCTCTAGGATTTACTCAGCAGAGACACGTCCAATTACTCCTCCTAAGACTATTCTTCCTGACTCTAGATTCCTAGGAGTAATTCATAATCAAGACCTACTTAAGGACATCAAGGAAGCATACCATGCGGATTCCTTTTTGGCACAACCCCCAAGGGACGTAAGTCTTGTCTTTAAGAATGGTGTGTGGATTCAGGGACAACGTCTGTATATTCCTGAAACAGTCAGATTAAGAGTATTGCAACTCATTCACGATTCCAAGATAGCTGGGCATAGAGGAATTCTAAAGACACAGGAATTTCTTTCTCGTTTCTTTTGGTGGCCCACTTGCAGGAAGGATGTTTTGAATTATGTCACTTCATGTGAGGTCTGTGCAAGATGCAAAACACCTCGCTCCTCACCAACTGGTCTGTTACAGCCTCTTCCCACCCCGTCCCGCCCGTGGGGATCCATTTCTATGGACTTCATTGTGGAGTTACCAACCTCTCAGGGGAAGAACACCATTCTAGTGGTGGTTGACCGTCTAACAAAGGCAGCTCATTTTATTCCTTGTGTCGGCTTACCCACTGCAAAACAGACATCAGATTTGATGATTAAAGATGTGTTTCGCTTACATGGAGTACCGGATGAGGTTATTTCGGATCGAGGGGTGCAATTCACTTCTAGGTTTTGGCAAAATTTCTGTGCAGCATTGGACATTAAAGTAAACCTTTCTTCTGCTTTTCATCCCCAGACTAATGGACAGACCGAACGAACCAATCAAACCCTGGAGCAGTATCTCCGCTGCTTTATCTGCCACCTACAGGATGATTGGGTGGATCTACTTCCATTAGCTGAGTTCTCGTATAACAACTCTCAGAGTGCCTCCACTAAACAGTCTCCTTTTTACTCTAATCTAGGTTATCATCCTAACATTCTACCACGATTTCCCATAGAAACGCCTTTACCAGCAGTGGCTGAAAGAATCACGTCTTTACAGAAGAATATGGATCTTCTAAAGGAAAATCTGGAATCGGCTCAAGAAAGGTACAAGAAAGCAGCAGATAAATTTCGTAAACCTGCACCAGCTTTCAAGGTAGGAGACTTGGTCTGGCTGTCAACCAGAAATCTTAAGTTAAGGATTCCATCGTCTAAGTTGGGACATAAGTACATTGGACCCTATAAAATCAGTAAAATTATAAGTGCCGTTGCTTGTCGTCTTCAACTGCCCAGAACTATGAGAATCCACCCTGTCTTTCATGTATCCCTACTAAAGGCTGCGACACCCAATACGTTTCCTGGACGTTCCTCTCCTTGCCCTGACCCAGTGCTAGTCGATGGTCAGGAAGAATTTGTGGTGGAAAGGATTTTAGATTCCAGGTTGTATAGAAATCAGTTACAATATCTGATTAAATGGCAGGGCTACCCAGTGGAGGACAACTCATGGGAACCGGTCAATAACGTTAATGCTCCTCGCTTGCTCCGTCAGTTTCATCAGAGGTACCCACACAAGCCTGGTCTGAGGTCATCCGGAGGTTGTCCTTAAGGGGGGAGTAATGTAAGGTTCTATGTATATATTCCTGAAACTCAGTTTGTTCGTCAGCCATTTTACTTTCTGTCTTGCTGCAGCTATCTTGCCCTCAGTCAAAATGGAGTTTCCAGCTTGCATGTTCCCGCCCTGATTCTCTCCTTTGCTTCTTAAGCAGCCACAGCTGAGCAATCAGTGCTTCAGAATCTAGCCTGCAGTGAACCTGTGACTTGACTCCTGTAAGCCTTGGACCTTGTACTCCAGCTATTCCTACTGAGGAACTCTGAAGCACTTGTGGACTCTGAACCCTGCTCTTTGAAAGACCCACGTTTGCATGGACTTACGGTAACAGAGAAGAAGATCCTGAATCTGTATTGGAGAGTGATTGCTGAGCTTGGATTACTCTGGCCTGCTGTGTCTCCTGTTTCTGTGTCTGCAAACTGTGTGACTATTTCTGCCAACTTGTATGAAGTAATACAGGACTTTTCTATATCAAACCTGTGACTCCTGTGTTTTCATCGCACCCAAGCACAAGACGCTATATGAACTGTACTACATACATTACACGCTGCTGCCATATGTGTCCCTATTACTGCACCTGATACCCCAATACTGAGCCGCTGCTGCCGTATGTGTCCCTATTACTGCACCTGATACCCCAATACTGAGCCGCTGCTGCCGTATGTGTCCCTATTACTGCACGTGATACCCCAATACTGAGCTGCTGCTGCTGCCGTATGTGTCCCTATTACTGCACCTGCTGTGTGGTTCTGTGTGACCTCTAAATTTTAAAGCACCCCTCTAGAATATAGTAATGACGGGTGCAAGTGCCCTAGAAAACAGTGACCACATTTTGTCCCCTAGACTGTAATAAAGCCCTGTGTGCCCCTTTGACAGTCACAGTAACCAGAGTTCCCCTATAACAATAAGTGTCCACTTTACATTCAATAATGTCCCAAGTCTCCCCCTGTACATCTCCCCTATACACAGAATAATGCCCCTCACTGGATATATACTGACCCCTTAATGTCCCCAAACTATTTAATGGGTCCAACACTGTATGATGGCCCCTAGATAGCATCCATACAGCATAATACACCAGATAGTCCTCAATATAGTATAATGCACCCCCATAGGCAGCCTCTATTTTATAATAAACCCCCATAGGCAGAGTCTATAATATAATGCACCACCATAGGCAGCCGCTATATTATAATGCACCCACATAGGCAGCCTCTGTAGTATAATGCATCCCCATAGGGAGTCTCTGTAGTGTAATGCACCCCAATATGGAGCCTCTGTAGTATAATGCAGCCCCCATATACAGCCTCTGTAGTATAATGCACCCCCCATATACAGCCTCTGTAGTATAATGCACCCCCATTAAAAAAAAAAAAAACAATACTCACCTCCCGGCTCCTGTGCTGCTCACTGTTCTCCCTCTCAGCGTCTGACAGCGGGCGCCGGCAGGTGATGTCATCGCGCCCGCTGTCAGACGCTGAGAGGGGGATTATGGGAGAGAAGGAGCGCTCGCTCCTTCTCTCTCTATGCGGTCAGCTGTATCGGCTGGATGCCGATACAGCTGACCCTCCGATGACGGGTGGGGGGCCCACTGCTGGCACCGGGCCCCCTCAACGCCTGTTCAGGCCCCATAGCTTCTGGGCGGCAGAGCAGGAAGATCGATTCTCCCTGCTCTGCCGCAGAATGTAACTGTATCGACGTGCTGTGCACGCCGATACAGTTACTGTAGCGTAGCTCCGGGTGGGCCCCCTCAGACCTATCCTTTCAAATCAGGGCCCACCACGCAGGAGCTGGGGCCCACCGGAGGTTTCTCCGGTGGCTCAGTCCGACCCTGCTTGCCAGCCTGATAATACCAGGCCACAGCAGTCTGCTTATCTTTGCTGGTTAACAAAAATAGGGGATCCCGTCGAAAAAATTTGGCGTGGGGTCCCCCCTATTTTTGTTAACCAGCCAGATGAAGCAGACTGCTGAGGCCTGGTTTTTCAGGCTGGTAAGGAGCCAAGATCCATGGACCTTGCCAGCCTGATAATACGCCGATACAGTTACTGTAGCGTAGCTCCGGGTAGGCCCCCTCAGACCTATCCTTTCAAATCAGGGCCCACCACGCAGGAGCTGGGGCCCACCGGAGGTTTCTCCGGTGGCTCAGTCCGACCCTGCTTGCCAGCCTGATAATACCAGGCCACAGCAGTCTGCTTATCTTTGCTGGTTAACAAAAATAGGGGATCCCATCGAAAAAATTTGGCGTGGGGTCCCCCCTATTTTTGTTAACCAGCCAGATGAAGCAGACTGCTGAGGCCTGGTTTTTCAGGCTGGTAAGGAGCCAAGATCCATGGACCTTGCCAGCCTGATAATACCAGGCCACAGCAGTCTGCATATCTTGGCTGGTTAACAAAATAGGGGATCCCTTGAAAAAATTGGCGTGGGGTCCCCCCTATTTTTGTTAACCAGCCAGATGAAGCGATGCTGAGGCCCGGTTTTTCAGGTGGTAAGGAGCCAAGATCCATGGACCTTGCCAGCCTGATAATACCAGGCATGGGCGTACCCCGTGGGGCAGGGGGGGCCGTTGCCCCCCCTAGGAGCAGGGCGCCGTGCCAAGATGAGGCCATCGCATCAGCCGCCCCTTTAAAAGGTGCTTCTGGGCTGGCTGCGACTCACACACTAGACTGTATGGGCTCTTTCCAGCGGTGTGACATCGTTCCCGGGGGCGTGTTCTGCAAAGCCAGGAAGCCAGGAAGAGAAGCCGTGTGCTTGCTGCAGGAGGGAAATCTGAGGTCAGTCAGAGTCCTCAGTGACATAGGAGGATTTATTAATTAATGGGTTGATGTCTCCTTATCCACAGTAATATATACCTGACAGGAGCCCATACAGTCTATATCTACAGTAATATATACCTGACAGGAGCATGTACAGTCTATTTCTACAGTCTGTAGATATAGACTGTATGGGCTCCTGTCAGGTATATATTACTGTAGATATAGACTGTATGGGCTCCTGTCAGGTATATATTACTGTAGATATAGACTGTACGGGCTCCTGTCAGGTATATATTACTGTAGATATAGACTGTACGGGCTCCTGTCAGGTATATATTATAGTAGATATAGACTGTATGGGCTCCTGTCAGGTATATATTACTGTAGATATAGACTGTACAGGCTCCTGTCAGGTACATATTACTGTAGATATAGACTGTATGGGCTCCTGTCAGGTATATATTACTGTAGATATAGACTGTATGGGCTCCTGTCAGGTATATATTACTGTAGATGTAGACTGTATGGGCTCCTGTCAGGTATATATTACTGTAGATGTAGACTGTATGGGCTCCTGTCAGGTATATATTACTGTAGATATAGACTGTATGGGCTCCTGTCAGGTATATATTACTGTAGATATAGACTGTACGGGCTCCTGTCAGGTATATATTACTGTAGATGTAGACTGTATGGGCTCCTGTCAGGTATATATTACTGTAGATATAGACTGTATGGGCTCCTGTCAGGTATATATTACTGTAGATATAGACTGTATGGGATCCTGTCAGGTATATATTACTGTAGATATAGACTGTATGGGCTCCTGTCAGGTATATATTATTGTAGATATAGACTGTATGGGCTCCTGTCAGGTATATATTACTGTAGATATAGACTGTATGGGCTCCTGTCAGGTATATATTACTGTATAGACTGTACGGGCTCCTGTCAGGTATATATTACTGTAGATATAGACTGTATGGGCTCCTGTCAGGTATATATTACTGTATAGACTGTACGGGCTCCTGTCAGGTATATATTATTGTAGATATAGACTGTATGGGCTCCTGTCAGGTATATATTACTGTATAGACTGTACGGGCTCCTGTCAGGTATATATTATTGTAGATATAGACTGTATGGGCTCCTGTCAGGTATATATTTCTGTAGATATAGACTGTGTGGGCTCCTGTCAGGTATATATTACTGTAGATATAGACTGTACGGGCTCCTGTCAGGTATATATTACTGTAGATATAGACTGTACAGGCTCCTGTCAGGTATATATTACTGTAGATATAGACTGTACGGGCTCCTGTCATATTACTGTAGATATAGACTGTACAGGCTCCTGTCAGGTTTATATTAGAGTAGATATAGACTGTACATGCTCCTGTCAGGTATATATTACAACTACAATAATATATACCTGACAGGAGCCCATACAGTCTATATCTACAGTAATATATACCTGACAGGAACCTGTACAGTCTATATCTACAGTAATATATACCTGACAGGAGCTCATACAGTCTATATCTACAGTAATATATACCTGACAGGAGCCCATACAGTCTATATCTACTGTAATATATACCTGACAGGAGCCTGTACAGTCTATATCTACAGTAATATATACCTGACAGGAGCCCATACAGTCTATATCTACAGTAATATATACCTGACAGGAGCCTGTACAGTCTATATCTACAGTAATATATACCTGACAGGAGCCTGTACAGTCTATATCTACAATAATATATACCTGACAGGAGCCCATACAGTCTATATCTACAGTAATATATACCTGACAGGAGCCTGTACAGTCTATATCTACAGTAATATATACCTGACAGGAGCCCATACAGTCTATATCTACAGTAATATATACCTGACAGGAGCCCGTACAGTCTATATCTACTGTAATATATACCTGACAGGAGCCCGTACAGTCTATATCTTCAGTAATATACTGTATATCTGACATACAGAGGCTGGGCTGGGGCTGATGTATATACAGGTGCTGGTCTGGGGCACATTATTAAAAGAAGGAGACAATGATGGGGCATATTACTACAAGAAGGGGACAATGATGGGGCATATTTCAGGGTGGAATCTACTTGCATTCCATGCTTAAATCTATCTATCTATCTATCTATCTATCTATCTATCTATCTATCTATCTATCTATCTATCATTCATTTTTTTTCCCCAAAGATCAATCCAATTGCTGTGTTTAGAAAGGGCAGTGTGAATGGCTCAAGGGTATGCCACACTAAACAATATCGCTAACGGGATCGCTAAAAAACGTCACTATTTAGCGATCCTGTTAGCGATGTTGTTCAGTGCGGCAGCTTCCAGCGACGAGCTTCCTGCTGTGATCTCGCTCGTCGCTGGAATCGTTCCGGGCCCTATTTTCTCGTCGGCGCTCCCGCTGGGTAAGTATCTAATCGCTGTGTGGCACCTTTTCTTAGCGATTTAGCGGTACTTTTGTACCGCTAAAGTCGTTAAGAAGATCGCTAACGGCGATAGCGTCGTTAACTATATCGCTAAATGCGGCAGCATTTAGCGATATAGAAACAATCCCGCTAGCGATCGCATTAGTATGCGTCGTTATTGTGATCGCTAGCGGGATTGTTTAGTGTGGCAGTACCTTCAGTGTCAGTGTGTGATAAACACGCATGAGCTTGAAGTCCCCCTGCTGAACAGAAGAGAAGACTGCAAAGGTAAGCCTAAAATCAATAAATTGTTTACATAATAGGATTGATCATGGTGGTATTTCTCCTTGTATGTGATATTATTGGTCTTGGTATAAGGAATTATGTTGTGTATGGCGTTCATTTTCGTTTTATTCACATTTTTTGTTCTTATATTTTACAACCTGAACGACCATGGCTTGCCCCCCCCTAGTTTTGATCCTGGGTACGCCCATGATACCAGGCCACAGCAGTCTGCATATCTTGGCTGGTTAACAAAATAGGGGATCCCCTCGAAAAAAAATTGGCGTGGGGTCCCCCCTATTTTTGTTAACCAGCCAGATGAAGCAGACTGCTGAGGCCTGGTTTTTCAGGCTGGTAAGGATCCAATATCCATGGACCTTGCCAGCCTGATAATACCAGGCCACAGCAGTCTGCTTAGCTTGGCTGGTTAACAAAAATAGGGGATCCCCTCGAAAAAAAAAACGGCGTAGCGGTCCCCCTATTTTTGTTAACCAGCCAAGTAAAATGCAGACTGCTGCGGCCTGGTATTAAAAGACTGTCAAGGCCCATGGATTTTGGCCCTCAACAGCCTGATAATACCAGGCTACAGCAGCCCCACATTTGGCGCATCAAAAGATGTGCCAATTGTGGCACTTTACCCGGCTCTTCCCACTGCCCTGTAGCGGTGGCAAGTGGGGTAATAAGGGGTTAATGTCACCGTTGATTGCACGGTGACAATAAGCCCGGTTAATAATGGAGAGGCGTCAATAAGACACCAATCCATTATTAATCCCAAAGTTTTTAAATGTATAAAAAAAAGACAAAGCAAGAAAAAAGTATTTTATTGAAATAAAAGAGACAACACAGTTTTCATTTCTTTTATTATACTCTCATTCCTGCGACGCCATCGATCTCCTGTAAAAAAAGGAAAAAAACAAACCAACAGTATACCACCTGTCCGACGCAGTCCATAGTAACGAGTGTCCCACGACGATCCAGCTCTGCTACATCGAATGACAGGCAGAGCCTGTCATCCCGGCGCAGCACAGCTGCTTACCTGCTTCCCCGGCGGTGACGTCATCGGACTGACTGCTTTACGGCCGGGATTACCCAGCAGTCACTGCAGTTATCGCGAGAAACTGCATGTGACCGCCGGGGAAAGATGATGGCGGCCATCAAGCAGTCCAGGCCGTGACCGCCGGAGATCTTCTGCCAGGTAAGTGCCGCTGACTCCTGACAGACCCGACCGACGGACACTGACAGTGACAGACCCGACCGACGGACACTGACAGTGACAGTGACAATTCCGATTCCGGTATCCGATAAGACGACAATATCGGAACTCGGAATCGAAAGTCCTATACAGCTAATATCGGCCGATACCCGATATTTGCAGTATAGTATCGCTCAACACTAATAGATTGTGGTATGAAAAAATAAAAACTAACATAACCAAACATTTTTTTACCCTTTATTTGTTTATGGTCTAACCCTGGATAAATGAAATCATAAAATCTTTAGACTTGACAAGAATTTGGCCATTCAGTACATTGCTGAATAAATGTTTAATTTACTTTCATCATGCATACTGTCATTTGTTTTTTCAAATAATAATGTGACATTATAACACAAAAGCAGCGGAAAGCCCAGAAGATGCATAAACGTTTTGGGCATGTTCTGTATTATGTGATGTTTTCAAATTTTAAAGCAGGATCTTACAATAGGGAAATTGTGTTCTGCTGACATTTGATCACTGACTCAGAGCCCAAGCATTTAGACAGGATGCTGTATCCCACAAAATGGAAAACCCCTAGTGCTTTGATAAAAATGTCTTTATTAATTTGGTCTTTGTTAACACAATTACAAAATCTGCTGTCACTAAGTGTTAATGTGTTTTGTCACTGCTGCCTTGTCAATGTGAATACCACGTCAATGCTTTATCTAAATCAAATAGTTTTTCTGGATTTTTTCTTTCATAGAAGATAAAAATAGTAATTAATGGATTTCCTCATACATTACATTTTTACATTTTGTCCCAATTACATCTTTGGTAACCACATATAAGTCATGCTTTATTATTTATGCTTACAGATTCTAATTGTTAAGGTATTGAGCAGGGGTATAACTATACTCCTGTGGTCCCAGAGGCAACTGTTGAACCCCCATGATCCCCACCACCAAAAACATGCTGCTAAGATCAGATCCATATGCCCTAGTGGCTTCCTAGGATCTATAAAGAAAAATGTCACTCTTCCATCTCAATCTACTTCTAAAACTAATAATGATGATTTGTGAACATTGTCTAAATCCATGCACTGGTTGCATCTTTTTCACTGATTTAAGCCCTGCTGCTGGAATAAAACACCATACAGATGTAGTAGTCAGATGAGAACACTAGGGGGCTTCAGTATGGGCATAAATATTGTGCACATGCTGCAATACATGTCCCGGACTCCCTACTCCACCAAATATTTTATTTGGAATGGGTGTAGGGGGGATGCCCAATTAGGACTTTTAGAACCCTTTGATTTCTATATATGGTCCTGCATGTGGGAGCCTAAAAGGAAAACTGTTGCCATGCCACACAGCAGGTCCAGTTATAGGTACAGATAGAACAACATTGGCTCAGTATTGTGGTATCAGGAGGATAGGGAGTTTGTGCAAGTTGAGAATAGATGGGAAGGGTGCTGACAATTTGAGAAGTCATATGTGTCTTTGTTGTAGTCTCTACATATGAGCCGTGGCTGGAATAAGCCATCATGACAGTTTGAGCCACATGGAAAAGCTGTAAAAGCTGGAAAAGCGGAAAAAAAACATCAAATGTCAACTGTAAGTCATTATCTGAATTTGTACTGTAATCTCATAGTATGTTCTAAAGAACTAGGGTCCACCACTAGGCAATTACTGTATGGTGGTAATATTGGTCTTGGTCTTTGCACAGGACTATTTTCAGTACAGCTTGGTCATCTGCTAAGGTTCCTGTCACGGTTCCACCCCTCAGTGTGTCTGGGATGCAGTTACTGACAGCTCGGCCGTCCAATTAGGTATAGGAGTGAACTGAAGCTGTCAGTACTTTGATTGACAGCTTGGCCATCCAATCTGGTACAGGGGCATGCAGAGCTGTCAGTGTGTTGATTGACAGCTCAACTATCCAATCTGAGCCTGTGAGACGTTGGCTCCATGTGTTCATTATTCCAGTTAATGGCCAAGCTGTTGGCATATGCAACAGATCAGGACTTATTATATGTAAAAGGAAAACTTTATGCTGACCTGACAATAGATGGCGATGTTGTGTAACGTTTCCTTCTGTTTAATGTATTGTATTAAGAAGTAGTCTCACTTGTAGTTTCACTTTCGTTTTGTTCCTGTTTTCTGATGCAATGCTAAAATGACTGTGCATTCTTCCTTTACCTCATGATGTTAGAAGTAAAAGCTTGTTATCCCATGCAGCCTGCTCTGTGAAGTTTTCTACTGCAAAGGTGTGGATTCAGAAGCTGTGCAACAGGTTATGGGCCCAGACACCCAGATACAGCATACCCAGTCACCCCAGATACAGATACCAAGGACACTGGAACTCTCAGCAAGACCCTGGTGAATGCAGAGGAATTCTTCAATGCAAGTCTCTCCAAACAAGTAAGATAAGTTAAAAATGATAAGTAGCACAGAGCTAAAACTCACAGTAGCTAAACTGAATGATGAGAACTATCAGCTATGGAAGTTCAAAGTAGAGATGTTATTGTCTAAAGATGATTTATGGGAAGTAATCACTACAGATAGACCTGATCAAGATAATCAGACATGGGATAAGAAAAATAGACAAGCGAGAGCCACCATTATTATTATTATTATTTATTATTATAGCGCCATTTAACACTAGAACTACTGATGGAGTCATTTTGACTCCTTTTGTTTTTTATTTCTTTCTGTGACTACATTTTTCAGAATTCCGGCTTGAAACTCGGTGACTTTTCCTCAAATATGATGTGAAAAAAGATTTTGTGAGAATAAATAATTTTGGTGAAAAATTTGCGCGTTTTTTTCAAAATTTACCAAGAACTACTGAAGGGAGTCATTTTGACTCCCTACTATATTTTGAGGTCCTTTTGTCACTAAATGTTGCTATAAAGTTTTGTGCATAATTTTTTCACTCTGTCTTATTTACCCTGATGTTCATATAGATGTAGTTCAATTTACATGTCAACTTTTCACATTTTCCTTGTGTTTTACCTGCTTGTATTACTATAGCAACACCGAGAGAAATGAGCAGTCAAAGGTCAAATATAGAAAAAGTAGAAAACACTTTATTAATGTAATAGGATAAAAGAATAGCACAGCAGATGAATCCTGCATGTACCCCAGTGCAAATACAAAAAGCAAGGGAAGCCGCATGTGGTAATCAAAAACATTGATAGCTAATACTACTTGTAACAGATAGTATTTGACATAGTTACAATGCACATACAGAAGTAGATAAATGTGCATATGGAAATAGATAGATGTGCATACAAATGTAGATAGTCAATGGTAATGTAGTACATACCAATATGGTCACAGTGTGACACCAGGGGCAGCCTGTGTGGTGTCACACTGTGACCGTATTGGTATGTACTACATTACCATTGACTATCTACATTTGTATGCACATCTATCTATTTCCATATGCACATTTATCTACTTCTGTATGTGCATTGTAACTATGTCAAATACTATCTGTTACAAGTAGTATTAGCTATCAATGTTTTTGATTACCACATGCGGCTTCCCTTGCTTTTTGTATTTGCACTGGGGTACATGCAGGATTCATCTGCTGTGCTATTCTTTTATCCTATTACATTAATAAAGTGTTTTCTACTTTTTCTATATTTGACCTTTGACTGCTCATTTCTCTCGGTGTTGCTATATATTATATATGCAGTTGGTCTAGTATGGTCCGGCATACATTCAGTTTACTAACTTTTGACACTATGTCAATATACTGCTTATGATATGGTTCACATAGTAACTGATATGTTGATCTATCGTTTTATTCTGCTTGTATTACTGTGTAATGCTGAACAAAATAGCTTGTTTACTCTAGGCTCTTATCTTATGCTAATTTTTGATTCATATATATTGACACATATAAAGAACTGTACGCTTGCAGAAGCATGCAGGAACAATAATTTACAGTTTACTCTATCTGATGAGGAGCTAGATGCATTCATTGCGATATTCTATGCTCGTGGAATATCTGGCACGAACCGTCACTCGATTAGCAGTATTTGGTGTAATGACTGGGGAATACCGTTTTGCAAAGCGACAATGTCTAGGGACCGCTTTGTTGAAATTATGAGGTTTCTCAGATTTGATGAGAAATCTACTCGATCGGAGAGACTGCAAACGGACAAATTTGCTCTATTTTCTACCGTGTGGGACAGGTTTATTGAAAATTGTATTGCGTGTTACAAACCTGGCCCATACATAACGGTGGATGAGCAACTTTTCCCAAGCAAAA
>JARQOD010000001.1:320283673-320308981 GCA_033576555.1 Oophaga sylvatica | reverse complement strand
TTTCTGTAGAAATCAGATGCTATATTGTTATCTGTATTTTATCCATTTTTTTCTGCACCCATTGACTTGAAGAAGTGAGTTTCATATAATATACAGAAGAGATTAGTGCACTCTGCTATTTTTTTTTATTCTGGGGACATCTAAAGAGCCCTATTCACCTAAAAATACAGTTATATGAACATAGACTAAGGCTACTCAATGCAAACACATTTGTGAGCTGAAATAACTTTTTCACAAAACTTGTTAATTAGAACTGTCACTTAATACTTATAAAAGGATCTTTTCCACAATAACATTTATTGTTTCTTTCTTCCTCATCAGAAACGCCACAAGTTTTGTTTTTCTGTTTCTGTCTTTCAAAGCTCCTACTTATAGCTTTCCAGAGCCCAAGAAGTAAACTGAAAACTCTGGGTCTGATCCACTGTAATAGGAGGCAGCCATTGAAAGGAAAAACTAAAGAGCTGTAACTACAGCCAGAGAGAATCCAGGGCAGGTTTTCTCTGGGCCTGCTGCCATTGTATTCCCAGATGCTGTGACTTCATCTAGCAAGCTGTGAGCTGGATTCCTGTGAGTGAATGGGGCTCAGGGCATGAACATACTAGTCTCCAGCCTGGGAGAGAAGGGAGAGAAGGCTTCTTGCCAGAGTTTACAGCTAGCTGGGCCATGGAGGAAGGCTGGTTAGTAATGGAAGCATGCCTGCTCTTGTCATCCCCTTTACTCTCTGGATTTTATGTCACTCCAGTTCTGCTGCAGCGGTTGTCACGTATTATTGATGTATGATTTTCGGATGTCAGACCGGTATATTGCTTCATGTTTACGTCACGAGGTAGAGTTTACAAATGATGATGTCTCAATGTGTCCATGTTCCAGAGATCTGCTGCACACATCTGCGATTGCAAGGTTTAGGACCATGTAATAGTTAAGGACGTGTCGGAATTGAATGAGTTCACTTATTTTATTTCTGATAAAAGTGACTTTTGGTAAATCGTATCAGGACGTAATTATCAATGCTATTATGTCACTTTCCTGGTGGTATCTCATTGAACATGCTCAGGCTCAGTAACATATTCATCAGGCCCCACGTCTCTTTTCCTGACAATAATTTCCTGTACAACAGAATTTGTTAATGTAGCACAGGTTATATCCATAAGGCCTCATTCACATGTCTGGTTTTCAGGTACATTACATGTTCTAGCTGTATATTCACAGAACATTTATGTGCTCACTGTAGTCTATGTTTACATCTCCATGTTTTTTACTAATTGAGTGGTCTGCAAAAAAGAAACATGTCAGTTTTTGATTCGAGCTGCAGATCAAAATCACACAAGTCTGTGGGTCTGTGAAAATCACAGACCGCACACGGATTGCATACATGTACAATCCATCTGCTGTCTGTTTTTTAACATTGTAATGTGTATGAGAAGCTTTGCAGTTTACTTTTTTTAGCATAAAGTGAGAAAATTACAGATGGAAAGAAGCAAATTTCATCAAAATCTGATCCAGAATACTGATGAAAATCAAACAACTTTTTTGGAGAAAATTCAGTGATGTTTGAACAAGGCCTTGGCAAATATAGGAATGGAAATTAAGGCACATTAGAAGTACTGTACTTTACATCACACGAGGTAACACCTTTCTGCTTTCCATGAGAAAGGTTGCATAGTTGACATGAATGTATGTTAATAAGTTGCATGTTTGGAAATACATATAACTTTTTACATGTATCTCGTACTAAGGCCGGGATCACACATGCGAGTAAATCGGCCGACACTCGCATGTGAAATCCCAGCTCTGGCGCCGGCACTCGGGAGTGGAGCGAGCGGCTGCATGTATTTATATGCAGCTGCGCGCTCCACTCCTAAGTGCCGGCGCCAGAGCTGGGATTTCACATGCGAGTGTCGGCCGATTTATTCGCATGTGTGATCCCGGCCTAATTCTGAGGGGTAGCCTGGATTTGGATATATGCAAATGCAACTAATTAGTTCTGAAAATATCTGCAATAATTTATGGTGCAGAAGGCTTGGTCTCAGGAATTATGGCCGCTCCATCATCAAGTGTTAGAGCAGGTGCAGACAACTGTATCTTCTCCATCTGAGAAAATCGGTCTGATTATGTTAACCACAGTCTGATTACATTTTGATCAGAGTTTGATCAGAGTAGGATTCGATTTTCTCAAAGGTGGAGAAAAAAAAAGCTTCCCCATCTTCTCCATTCAATCTGTCTGTGAAAATTGGACCACACTTGGATATTATCCACGGACCCATAGACTTGAATGGCAGAGTGCCATCCTATTTGGAGGCAAATCATGCATGCTGTAATTTTTTTCCTCAGATTACTCGGTCATAGGAAAAAATTGGACATGTGCACAGCCTCATTGAAAAATATTAGGCCGAGTGCAATCCGATGTTTTGATGGATCTGATACGGACTGAAACTACGGTAGTCTGCACCAGCTCTTAGCTGTACTATACAGCTAGATAGGACAGAATCTGTAAAACCTTAATTTCAACAGATTCCCTCAAAATCAGTCAGTAAACTTGATTTACATAAAATGTATTTTACCAAAATTGAATACATACTGATTATAAAAAACATTATATACTCATTTCAGCCTTGCAAATTGTCCTCTGTTGTGTGCTTCTAGCTCTGGTCTTCTCTTCAATTCTTACGAGGACTCTGGAGCTGAATAGGCTTTGCGCGATGTGATGATATTGCTTGAGGACTAGTCTGTAATGAAGACTAAAGAATGAGGAGTAGGTGGGGAGCTGCGGTGGCCGGACAGGAAAGGGACAAGGTAATTATAATATATTTTAATTTTTTAACACGTTTCCAGCCCTAGAAGGAATCCAGCAAAGTAGCAGATAGCTGCTATTTGAATGAATTGAATCGCAAAACGACTGCAAATTTGATTCACTATAAATACAGTGAACATCCCACTTCAGTAGGCAGTAGATAACTGTGTAGTCGGTGGCCATGTCTATAGGGATAAAGAGTCCAGTGACTATTAAAGGGAATACGTCAGCAGGTTTTTGCTACCTTACCTGAGAGATGACAGATGTAGGCAAGGAGAACATTAATCCAACAATGTATCACTTAGTTTGCTAGGCGCAGCGGTTCTGACATAATCAGATTTTTAGATGTAGACTGCAGCAGAGCTGAGAAAGCTAACCTTGCCCAACATCAGAGTTTGTATTTACTTAGGCTATTGACAGTAAGCTATTTATCATAGGAGGGGGCAAAGTCAGTCTAGCAAGCATGTGCTGCTGTACCTGCTGTAGTTCAGACAATGATAAACACCAGGTTATAAAACCTTCAGTGTAAGTAGATGTTTACATAGTAGCTGTGTGCTGTTACACTGTCTGACATGTGACACATTATTGAAATCTATGTTTTAACCCTTACCTCATGCTGTCCTTAGATTACATAACAAAAACTTGTTGACAGATACCCTTTACAGGACATAAGAGCTATATACAGAATGCATATTGCCTGTCACATTTCAATATGCCATTTAGTAATACATAGCCTAATGAATATTTGCCTGTATGCACATTATAAAATAAGAATAACATTTTGGGATTACAAATAGGGATGAGCGAATCCGGATCTGAAATTTCGGGGTTCTTAGCGGACACCTAGTGTCTGGTACCGAACACGGACATTTCACTGTATGTCCGGTTTCTTGTTTGGATTCGCCAATCTAATAAAACTTGTTGAAAGTCTGAAGCGCAGCCAATCAACAAGCTTTTAGACTGTGGGCACTTCCTGAGACATCACAGCCATGCCAAGTATTGGCATGGCTATGACTGGCCAGCACAGCATGTGAAGTGACCTGTATGACTGCAATAATGCTGTAGTTAACTAGTTAATGTAGGGATAGGAAGCATCTTGGTATAATGGATAGATTCTGACTGAGCACTCTGCAAACACTACGCTGTGTGTACTCTGCAACCCCTATATTTGCTATTTGTGTGGTAAAAGCTGCTGTGTGTAGTCTACACTACCCCTCCTGAGGGTGTACTGTCCTTTAAGTTGATATGAGTACTCTTCACCCCCCCCAGCTGTGGGAGTACTGTCCTTTAAGCTGCGGTATGTACTCTACACCCCTAGCTGTGGGAGTACTGTCTTTTAAGCTTCTAAGCTGCTGTGTGTACTCTGCACCCCCTGCCTGTGGGAGTACTGTCCTTGAAGCCTCTGTGTGCACTTTGCATCCCTCTGTGCCTTTGGAAGTACTGTCCTTGAAGCCACTCTGTGTTTTTTATTAGTCTGAGAAATAAATAATAGGCATCAGTCTTCTCATTGCCATTATTAGACCCCCAAAATAATTTTTCAGGCCTGGTGTGTAGATTCTTGTAGTTTTACAAATCGGTATATCTCATCAGCCATCTCATTGGCCTTTGTAGGCTACAAAAATACTCTTTCAGCCCTAGTGTCTGTTTTCTAGTACTTTTGCAAATCAATATATTGTATCAGCCTTTTCGTTGCAATTTCTAGGCCACAAAAATAATTTTTAAGACCCGGTGTGTGTGTTTTCTAGTACTTTTGCAAATTAATATATCGCATCAGCTTTATCTTTGCCCTTTCTGGCCCCCAAAAAATAATTTTTAAGGCCTGGTGTGTGTTTTCTAGCAGTTTTGCAAATCAATATATCGCATCAGCCGTGTTGTTGCCATTTCTAGGCCACAAAAATACTTTTTCAGGCCTAGTATCTGTTTTCTAGTAGTTTTTCAAATCAATATATCGCTTCAGCCTTCTCGTTGTAATTTCTAGGCCCCAAATTAATTTTTAAGGGCTGGTTGTGATTTTTATTAGTCTGGGAAATAAATAATTGGCATCAGCTGTCTACTTGCTATTTTTAGTCCAAAGAAAGTTTTCAGGATCGCCGTGTTTTTTTTTCTAGTATTGTTGCTAATAAATAAATCTACTCTTCGCCATCTCTTTACAAATAGTGTTTACAAAATCGACTTCCAAAAATGAGGAGAGCATCAAATAAGGAACGTGGACGTGGTGGTGCTGGTGTAGCTTCTGATGGTGGTGGTAGTGCAGCTAATACAGGGAGAGGACGTGACCATACCTGTTATGTGCACAATTCCAATACATTCCACAGGTGACAGGATGTTATGCATCCTTTTGTAGGCCGAATATCACTGCACGAAGGTTGAAAAGGTGTTAGATTGGATAGCTTATTGTGGCTCTAGTTCCTTTGCATTATCTTCCACCCAGTCCAGTGCAAAAAGTGCATCTAGCTTCCACCTCACCCCATTACAAATCAGCCAAGCAATCTGACCCCCAAGTCATGCAACAGTATCTTCTGCTTTTTGATGACTCTGCTGGCTGGTGTTCCGTGGCCCATCCACCTGCCCTTGCTTCAGAAGTGGAAGAGAATAAGTGCACTGATGCCCAACCACTTGTTAGGTTGGATGGTGAGTACGTGGGAGGGCTAGTGCACACAGTCAGTGGACCACCGCAACACATGTCAGATGATTACAAAGCTCAGCTGCCAATGGCAGTGTCTCTATGCACTGTGCAGACTGGCAAGGAGGGCAGAGTTAAGGATTCTGTGGAAGATAATGTGAGGAATGATGAGGTCCTAGACCCTACATGGAGTGGAGGCCATCCTAGGAATATGCTCAGTTCGAAGGACATGGAGGTGGCCACGCTGCCACAACAGAACAGCAAAAGAAGGAGCAGGGTGCAAAGGCACAGTGGGCATCCCCTAGTCAGTACATCAGCTGCTGCTGGCCACCACGCCGCCGCTATAAGCACACCAAATACAGCTCAAAAGAGGTCCCTGACATGGCATTTCTTCAGGCAATGTGCTGCTGACAAGTGACAGGTGGTTTGCACTCAACCATGAAGCGATGCATAAATGCTCTGAACCTGATCACCACCTGTATGATGAGGCATCTGAATTTTAAGCACGAGGTGCAGTACACTCCTTAGAAACCATGATAGATCTGAGCCTCCTCCTGTCCCTCTTCGGTTGCTGTCTCATTCTCTTCCTCCTGCTCACGATCAACAGGGCCCTCTGCCTTCCCACATTTAGAGGATGTGACAGCACCACCACCACTACCAGTGTCACCGAGCATCTCCATACCAACCCATGGAAGTGTTCAGCACTCCATCACCCAAATCCTCGAGATAAAGGGGGGATAACAACATAACCATCCACGAGCCTTGGCCTTGAATGACAGCATTTCAGAATTAATGGCCTTTGAAATGCTGCTGTTTGGCCCAGCTGCGCTTGGTACACATGTTCCCAGGAGTATGCACAAAAAGGTAATTACAAAAACCTGATATTCATTCACATCTCACACTTCCCAGGAGCCACCAGAGGGAGCCCTTTAGATTCAGGTATTTAGGGGTGTGGAGAAACGCAGCAGTAGGCATTCTAGCCAGACAGTCATGCTAGTTGTTGGTTGTACCTCAGACAGATTAGATCTCCTCAGGACATCAGAGTGAGAGTATTCCTGTCAGAGCTAGTTCCTGTCAGAGTTGATTCCTGTCAGATGAGACAGAGGACGAAAGATTGCAAGCTGTTATCTCAGAACTAGAGTTGAGCGATACTTTCCGATATGCTAAAGTATCGGAATCGGAATGGTATCGCCGATATCACTAAAATATCGGCGATACCCGATACCGATACCGGAAGTCCCATGTAAGTCTATGGGAACAAAATATCGCAACTAAAAAAACCCCATTCTTTCCTTGTAAACACTAAATATACACACATAGAATACATATATATATATATACATACATGTCATTGTGACATATATATATACATATATGTATAGTTTATACACTTCTACATAGTAAAATATCCTTTGATTCAATTGCCGGGTAAAGCCGGCTTCAGTGAAAAGACAGAAGCACCCGACATGAAATGACACTTGGTGTACATAGGGTTAAACATTTCTTTTCATGTCCTTTGCTATCTAATTTGCACAAACAATTAAATCAGACTATGTGTGCAAAATTTCACACCTGTAGGGGTTAATTAAAGGTGTAAATTCGTTGTAAAAAAAACGGACTTTTTTGCTACGAATTTACACCTTTAATTAACCCCTAGAGGTGTGAAATTTTGCACACATAGTCTGATTTAATTGTTTGTGCAAATTAGATAGCAAAGGACATGAAAAGACATGGTTAACCCTATGTACACCAAGTGTCATTTCATGTCGGGTCACCCGACATGAAATGACACTTGGTGTACATAGGGTTAAACATTTCTTTTCATGTCCTTTGCTATCTAATTTGCACAAACAATTAAATCAGACTATGTGTGCAAAATTTCACACCTGTAGGGGTTAATTAAAGGTGTAAATTCGTTGTAAAAAAAACGGACTTTTTTGCTACGAATTTACACCTTTAATTAACCCCTAGAGGTGTGAAATTTTGCACACATAGTCTGATTTAATTGTTTGTGCAAATTAGATAGCAAAGGACATGAAAAGACATGGTTAACCCTATGTACACCAAGTGTCATTTCATGTCGGGTTCTGCATTTTCACAAAAGCCGCAATTGAATTAGCGGCTATTATACTATGTAGAAGTGTATGAACTACAAATATAAATATATATATATGTGTCACAAATTCAATGACATGTATATATATATATGAGGTGTAAAATTGCTGAAAAAAATGCGTGGGCTCCCGCCCTATTTTCGCAACCAGACAGACAAAGCCAGTGAGTGGGGGCAGATAATAATAGCCCAGAGAGGGACCATTATTTTTGCCCCCCCCCCCGGCTACTAACATCTGCCCCCAGACACCCCAGGAAAGACAAATCTATAATTAGATTCGCCCTTTCTGGCACTTTGCCCGTCTATTCCCATTGCCCTGTAGCGGTGGCGAATGGGTTAATATGGGGTTAAAGCCACCTTGCTATTGAAAGGTGACCTTAAGCCAGGTTAATAATTGAGAGCTGTCAATTAGACAACTATCAATTATTAATCCTATTGCATGAAATAAAAATAAAACACACACACTTTAATTAAAAATCATTTTAATGAAATAAAGACACATGTTTTTGACCATCTTTTATTTTACTGCAAAAACCATTTCCTGTAATAAAAATAAAATAAAAAAGCAAAATTATTCTTACCTATCCCATGCACAGTCAGGTCCCACGGTGTAATCCTTCAGAAAGGGTTAATGTTTACTGCAGGGACCGCAGCTAATGCTGCAGCCTCACAGTAAACCCCAAATGAATGAGTTCCTCTCCTGCCTGACAGGAGAGTAAAGGCTGGTGTCACATAACGATACACCAGCGATCCCGACAACGATATGCACTTGTCAGGATCGCTGGTGTATCGCTACATGATCGCTGCTGAGCTGCCAAACAGGCAGCTCAGGCAGCGATCTGGGACAGCGACACTGCGGGTAACATCGCTTAAGGGCCCGTCTCACATAGCGATATCGCTACCGAGATCGCTGCTGAGTCACTAGTTTTGTGACGCAGCAGCGAGCTCACCAGCGATATCGCTGTGTGTGACATTCAGCGACGATCAGCCCCCCTGCCGGGTATCGCTGATCGTCGCAGAAATGTCAGGACCTTTTTTTGATCGCTGGTTTCCCTCTGACAGGCACGCATCGCTGTGTGTGACAGGCGGGAAACCAGCGATCAAAGGTCCTGACATTTCAGCGACGATCAGCGATACCCGGCAGGGGGGCTGATCGTCGCTGAATGTCACACACAGCGATATCGCTGGTGAGCTCGCTGCTGCGTCACAAAACTAGTGACTCAGCAGCGATCTCGGTAGCGATATCGCTATGTGAGACGGGCCCTTAAGTGGAAAGCTTAATTGATTGCTTTCCACTTTCACTTCAGGTCAGCCAGGGACACAATCAGTGACGTCAGAGGGAACTGATTAACAAAAATAGGGGTTCCCTTCGAAAAAAAAATGGCGTGGGGTCCCCCCTATTTTTGTTAACCAGCCAGATGAAGCAGACCGCTGAGGCCTGGATTTTCAGGCTGTTAAGGAGCCAAGATCCATGGACCTTGCCAGCCTGATAATACCAGGCCACAGCAGTCTGCATATCTTGGCTGATTAACAAAAATAGGGGATCCCCTCGAAAAAAATTGGCGTGGGGTCCCCCCTATTTTTGTTAACCAGCCAGATGAAGCAGACCGCTGAGGCCTGGATTTTCAGGCTGTTAAGGAGCCAAGATCCATGGACCTTGCCAGCCTGATAATACCAGGCCACAGCAGTCTGCATATCTTGGCTGATTAACAAAAATAGGGGATCCCCTCGAAAAAAATTGGCGTGGGGTCCCCCCTATTTTTGTTAACCAGCCAGATGAAGCAGACCGCTGAGGCCTGGTTTTTCAGGCTGGTAAGGATCCAATATCCATGGACCTTGCAAGCCTGATAATACCAGGCCACAGCAGTCTGCTTAGCTTGGCTGGTTAACAAAAATAGGGGATCCCCTCGAAAAAAAAACGGCGTGGGGATCCCCCCTATTTTTGTTAACCAGCCAAGTAAAATGCAGACTGCTGCGGCCTGTTATTAAAAGACTGTCAAGGCCCATGGATTTTGGCCCTCAACAGCCTGATAATACCAGGCTACAGCAGCCCCACATTTGGCGCATCAAAAGATGTGCCAATTGTGGCACTTTACCCGGCTCTTCCCACTTGCCCTGTAGCGGTGGCAAGCGGGGTAATAAGGGGTTAATGTCACCGTTGATTGCACGGTGACAATAAGCCCGGTTAATAATGGAGAGGTGTCAATAAGACACCGATCCATTATTAATCCCAAAGTTATTAAATGTGTAAAAAAAAGACAAAGCAAGAAAAAAGTATTTTAATGAAATAAAAGAGACAACACAGTTTTCATTTCTTTTATTATACACTCATTCCTGCGACGCCATCGATCTCCTGTAAAAAAAGGAAAAAAACAAACCAACAGTATACCACCTGTCCGACGCAGTCCATAGTAACGATTGTCCCACGACGATCCAACTCTGCTACATCGCAATGACAGGCAGAGCCTGTCATTGCAACGCAGCACAGCTGATTACCTGCTTCCCCGGCGGTGACGTCATCGGACTGACTGCTTTACGGCCGGGATTACCCAGCAGTCACTGCAGTTATCGCGAGAAACTGCATGTGACCGCCAGGGAGAAGAAGATTGCGGCCATGAAGCAGTCCAGGATGTGACCGCCAGAGATCTTCTGCCAGGTAAGTGCCGCTGACTCCTGACAGACCCGACAGACGGACACTCACAGTGACAGTGACATCCCGATTCCGGTATCCGATAAGACGAAAATATCGGAACTCGGAATCGGAATTCCGATACAGCTAATATCGGCCGATACCCGATATTTGCAGTATCGGAATGCTCAACACTACTCAGAACAGATTGACTGCTAGTACTCTATGCATGTGGAAAGTGACTCTCGGAGCGAGCATGAAATCAGTCTGACGGAAGGTCCTGATAGCCGCTCTGGACAGAGTTTATGAAGGAACAGAAGGAAAGGGGACTACAGTTATCATAACAACGAGTCAACTGAGAAACAGGTCAGTGAGCTGTGGAAGGAAGGAAGCTGACGACTACACCTACTGCTACCCGTGCTTATGTTAAGGGTGAGAGTAGGGCGACGGGCGAGTGGTGAAAAGAAGACGAGAGAGTGACATAGGTGACATAGCACCTCCACTCTGCTATCCGGACGCCGGGTCCGAAGCCTTGCTAGAACCTTCACGGCTAGTAGGAGAAAAACCGGAATCCCTGCTGGACTTCAAGTCGCAGAGGGGCCCTATAGTGCTGATGCGTAACCGGGGTCAGGGAGAACAGGAGTCAGGCCTGATCAGCTATAGACTTAGTTCTTGCCAAAAGAAGGCTCCACCACAATGTCGCCGGCGTAGCTGTTATACACAGAGTTGAACTTAGCTTTATGCAGGTTGGAAACTCACACATTAAAGAGAAAGGAGGCCTTAAACCTACTCAGTGATTACCTGGATGTGCATCCTCCACCCTGAGCAGCTTCCCGGGACATACCTGCAAATACCACCCCACCAGTAAAGGTATGGAAAGAGACTGATTTGTGTGTGTCTGCCTTATTGCCTGCACCCTGCACCGCCATATACTTAGAGGGACCAGTCTCGCCTTTGGGAGACTTAACATCTTGCTGCCCAGTAACAACCCCTCTGAGGATTAACCCTGCAGCGCTGGTCACCTTGATCAGAAACCACAGGTGGCGTCACAAACAATTACCATTATCCCCTGTAAATATTCCCCTTTGTATGAGCTCCCAGGGCAACGGACCGAGCTGTGCTACTTGTGACATTCCCCATAGACTTCAACGGGCTCGGTGCCGAGTACCCCATAAGCCCTGGTACTGTACGTGCGACTCATCTTTGGCGTCACGAACAGGATACGAAGCTTACTAAATGTGAGTCCTGTGTGCCTAGAATTGGACTGTTTTTGTGAAAAAGACTCTGTGCAGTACTTGTGATTTTTGGCGCCATTTTCCACCATTTTGCCGCCATATTCGCGCCCTGAGGCGCTGGTGAAGAAGAGTGGGCGTGCCTTCGTGGGCGTACCCCCCCTGTGGCGCGAAAGCTATGGGCGCCCTGTCTAAATGCTATTACAATGTGAGAGCCTGCCCCACTGCAAGAGAGATCCGTTGTGACCTGGAGAAGCTGACCCTCTCCATTGAAGAAGAAGTGGATGCTGCCCTGCTGTATCTGGCCCGACACCACGCTGAAGTGGAAGCGATGGAGCAGAGCTGGTGTGCCCTGAAACAGCGGCTGCTGAGGGACGCGATGCTCTCTCCCCTGGGCGCACACCCGTCACCTGCACCACCACTGCAAGCGGCTGATGAAAAACCGGAGGCGGCTCCAAAAGTGCTGTTCCTGACTCCGCCGGGGACGCGGCGGGAGAGAAGGAGGCTGAGGAGGCCCTGCCCGCACCGGAGTGACAGCCAGGCCTGGAGGCCGCAGCGGAATGCAGTCCCCCGGTAGGGACGCCGGAGGAGACCCAGCCGTCCGTGATGGAGAACGAGTGGCGACGCCGTGAGCAGGAGCAGCGGCAGCAGCAGGTTAGTGCGTCCCCAACTGAGCCACTGCGCGCACCTGCATCCTGTCCTGCATCACTGCGCGCACCTGCATCGTATACTGCATCCTACTCTGCATCGCAAAAGCCTTGTGCGCTTCCAACTGAGCCACTGCGTGCACCTGCTTCCTGTCCAGCATCTTATGCTGCAACAGCGACCCCTACTGAGCAAAGCCTATACTTTGAAGAGGCACCTGTAAAGCCTCCTGCAAGTCGAACAAAGACTGTGGCTACCCAGACACAGGTAGCAGGACATGATCTATTTGTGATGCGTTCCAGAGCGCACCGCGTACTTCCAGCCCCAGGAATGGAAGAAGTAATCGCAATCTGCAAAGAAGAACAGTAGGACCCAGACAGGGTTTACTGCATCTGTACAAAGTTAAAGAAGATTTGCACTTTATTGAATGTTGATAATATGTGATGATGTTTGCATAATATGTGCATAGAATACCCCAGTTGGGTAATGAATAACAAAGTATTAATGTGAAGTATATTGTGTGAAATGTTCTTATGCCAAGGACTGCGTGGCTGAGGACTTTGCCAGCCCAAAAACTTTAGTTGTAAATAGTTAGCACTTCGGTGCCCCATCTTGGTTTTACATAAAGCCATACTACCTCAGAAGAAAAACCCGTATGGTGTGGCCTTGAGTGAGGTCTGCAGCAAAGAAGTCCTGCAGCCCACCCAGGACCCACGTGGGAGGTTTTTGGTGCGGGTCCTCCACAAGAATATTGTATTTGTTTGCACTGTGAAAATATTTTGATATTTTTCTATTTTGCAATTTGTACACAATGTAACGTTAAAGTGTCCTTACCTCCCGCAAGGGATGAGTTATGTTGTTAATGTTAATATAAAAATTGTTTTTTCTATTTCAGCCCGGGAGTGCTGACGATAACTAGGGGGGGGATGTGTGGCCCAGCTGCGCTTGGTACACATGTTCCCAGGAGTATGCACAAAAAGGTAATTACAAAAACCTGATATTCATTCACATCTCACACTTCCCCAGGAGCCACCAGAGGGAGCCCTTTAGATTCAGGTATTTAGGGGTGTGGAGAAACGCAGCAGTAGGCATTCTAGCCAGACAGTCATGCTAGTTGTTGGTTGTACCTCAGACAGATTAGATCTCCTCAGGACATCAGAGTGAGAGTATTCCTGTCAGAGCTAGTTCCTGTCAGAGTTGATTCCTGTCAGATGAGACAGAGGACGAAAGATTGCAAGCTGTTATCTCAGAACAGATTGACTGCTAGTATCCTATGCATGTGGAAAGTGACTCTCGGAGCGAGCATGAAATCAGTCTGACGGAAGGTCCTGATAGCCGCTCTGGACAGAGTTTATGAAGGAACAGAAGGAAAGGGGACTACAGTTATCATAACAACGAGTCAACTGAGAAACAGGTCAGTGAGCTGTGGAAGGAAGGAAGCTGACGAATACACCTACTGCTACCCGTGCTTATGTTAAGGGTGAAAGTAGGGCAACGGGCGAGTGGTGAAAAGAAGACGAGAGAGTGACATAGGTGACATAGCACCTCCATCTGCTATCCGGACGCCGGGTCCGAAGCCTTGCTAGAACCTTCACGGCTAGTAGGAGAAAAACCGGAATCCCTGCTGGACTTCAAGTCGCAGAGGGGCCCTATAGTGCTGATGCGTAACCGGGGTCAGGGAGAACAGGAGTCAGGCCTGATCAGCTATAGACTTAGTTCTTGCCAAAAGAAGGCTCCACCACAATGTCGGCCGGGCGTAGCTGTTATACACAGAGTTGAACTTAGCTTTATGCAGGTTGGAAACTCACACATTAAAGAGAAAGGAGGCCTTAAACCTACTCAGTGATTACCTGGATGTGCATCCTCCACCCTGAGCAGCTTCCCGGGACATACCTGCAAATACCACCAGTAAAGGTATGGAAAGAGACTGATTTGTGTGTGTCTGCCTTATTGCCTGCACCCTGCACCGCCATATACTTAGAGGGACCAGTCTCGCCTGTGGGAGACTTAACATCTTGCTACCCAGTAACAACCCCTCTGAGGATTAACCCTGCAGCGCTGGTCACCTTGATCAGAAACCACAGGTGGCGTCACGAACAATTACCATTATCCCCTGTAAATATTCCCCTTTGTATGAGCGCCCAGGGCAACGGACCGAGCTGTGCTACTTGTGACATTCCCCATAGACTTCAACGGGCTCGGTGCCGAGTACCCCATAAGTCGTACTGTACGTGCGACTCACTGCCATTCCGGCTGGAGAAGTCAGACAGTTTTAAAAAAATTATGTCGGTGGCTGTCCCTCATTACATTGTTCCCAGCCACCACTACTTTTCCAGACAGACCATCCCTGCCCTGCACAAAAATGTTGTTGACCAAATCAAGTGGGCACTGCGCAATACCAATACGTGAACCAGTAAGCATGGCCAGGGACATTACATCTCCCTAACTGCCCACTAGGTAAATGTAGTGATGACTGGGCATAGGCAGAAGGCGTTCTACCTCATGTCCTACTACCACCTAGTATTGCTGGACGTTTATGTGCCCAGGTTCCCTCCTCCTCCTACTCTTCTTCCTACACCACATCCTCATTTAGCCACAGGAAGACCTGCACCACCAACTTAAGCACAGCCAGGGCGAAATTACAGCTTGCTGTTCTTAAACTACTAAACTACTCTGTTTGGGGGACAAATCACACAAAGCAGAGGAGTTGTGGACTGGGATCAAACAGCAGACAGATGAGTGGTTGCTGCCAGTGAACCTTTTGCCCAGCCCGGTGGTGTGTGATAACGGGCGAAATCTCATAGCAGCTCTGTACCTAGCTGGTTTGACGCACATCCCTTGCCTGATGCATGTGCTAAACTTGGTGGTGCAGAGCTTCCTAAAAAGCTAGCCACACATGTCAGAGCTGCTGCTGAAAGCGCTGGCAGTGTGTGCGCTCTTTTGTCATTCTGACCCTGCTGCTCACCTGTCTGTGCTGCAGCATCACTTTTGCCTTCCTGCTGTGTGCATTGTTGTAATGCTTTGAATATTCCACCAATATGGCCAATGCTGATAATGCCAGGAGGAGCAGAACTAATTCACACAGTTATCAGGCCTGTCGTCCACACATGGCTCGGAGGGTGGGTTACTGTCCCAACATCGGCCAGTTACCCAACTGTACAGGTAGGAGACAGTTTGGGAGGATGATGATGAGGAGGAGTAGGAGGCGAGGGAGAAGGAACAACCATTTTCACAGCAAGGTGGTACACAGATCAGCTCACGGGCATCACTGGAGTGTGGCTGGGAACATTTGGAGTTTCCAAATGTTATACCTCCCACCGAAGACAGCTTGTCGTTGTCTCTGGGAAGCGTGACACACATGAACCCATACATGCTGCAGTGCCTGTGGAATGATCGCTGAGTTGCCTGTATTATTACCAGTGCAGATTACTGGGTGGCCATCGTGATGGATCCCCACTTCAAGGACAATGTACCATCATTACTTGATGAGGGATCGCAAAATGCGTGAATACAAGCACACTCTGTAAGAAAAACTACTAATGGCTTTCCCACTTGACATCGGGGGCTCAGCGGAACAACAAGGCGGAGGAGTGAGTCGCCAATGCAGCTGGGGCACCGCCAGCACCTCGGAAGGCAGGGTTACATAGCTAAAATGTGGAAAAACTTTATAAGCGCGTCACAATATCTGGCACCAAGAAAGAAAACCGTGAGCACAACCTGAATGAAACTGGTGCTTTAAAGTCTAGGTTCCCACACCGGGTACTAATAATGAAAAAAGGCTTAAGCACTCAACTTAAAAGGTTTATTAGTAGTATCTCCAAACGTTTCGGTCAGAAAAGACCTTCATCAGTGACTACTGTAATCATAATATAAACGCATAAGAATATGTACAAACAAAATAAGAAACATTGCATAAATAAAGTATATACAAAAAAGTGAGACACGGGTCACAGGACGGACAATAGAAAAAACGGTGGGTCAGCTCTGAGTATACCAAGACAGTCAAAATAGTATCCAACCCAAATATATTACTATATAGGAAATGGCATGTCTGAAACAGCAGCATTCTAAAATCACAAGCTAGATAGCAAACGAGTAAATATCCCAGACATGGCAATGCATACACATACCTACAAGGGTGAGGTGAGAGACCCACCCCCATGTTTCAGACATGCCATTTCCTATATAGTAATATATTTGGGTGGGTGGATGGACTCTGATCCCCTTTTCACGTTTTGATGCTGACACCACTGTGTCTGTCAGTTCCCTGCGTGCTATGCACCAGTGCTATTTTTATGTTATGTTATATATCTAATAAAATTGAATTGTTGGAATATTGGACTGTTTTTCTCTAGTCTGTTGCTCAGTAGAAATATCCAGTGACTAAGCTTGCGGTATCCACCGCTATGTAGACTGGAGCTGTCATTAGCAAAAAACAAAATCAGGGGCATAAAAAATCAGGGGCATAAAAACCATTGTAGGTAAGAGTTATCAAAAGAAATCCCTTGTAGTGTCAAAACCGCTATATTACCTCTGCCAGGACGCTGTCTGAGCCTGCTGATTTGATTTCCATAAGTATGTGGGGCGGAAGTGAGGTAATGGCTCAGAGGGTTCCTTTATATGGAGCAGAGGTGGGACTAAGAGCACTGCTGTCAGTCAAGAAGCACAACCAGGAAGTGACTGAGCAGAGATGGGCAACATAAAAAAAAAAAAAAAGGCTTTGGATCGCTACCTTCAGTTGGAGCAGGTGCACGTGTGCTACCTGAGGTTTTGTAGTCCGTCCACGCTTGCAAGTGCATGGTGTCTGCATGTCTAAGCATGCAACTGGTATTCAAATTTAGGAGATTTTTCCCTCGGCTAAAGGTCCTTCCGCACTTCTTACAGATAACCTTTGCCCCATCAATAGGATTTTGGTCAAAAAAGTGCCACACTGCACTCTTCCTACTATGGGAAAAATTTTCAGGGCTTGCACGCTGTGCTAATTTGACCGTTTGGCCAAGCTGTCCTGCAAGTCTTCTATTTTTTTAACACGTTTTTGGACTGCTACGGGCCTGCCAGATAACCGCAGCTGCGATGTTGATGCCTGCTGCGGATCCTACTCCTCTTCTGATCTATTGCCAGCGGCACCCTCTTCCCCCAATGAATGCCAATCCGGGTCAACAACTGGGTCATCCATCACCTCCTCTTCAATTTCATCTGCACCTTCCTCTGTGTCACCGTGTAAGGTGGTATAGTATGTGGGAAGGGGCACCTGAGTTTCATCAGGGTCAGAATCTGGCTCAGTAGACTGCGAGGGCAATGCAGTGCTCTGGGTGAATGTACCAGCAGAATCATATAGCACTGGCTGTGCATCAGTGCACTCCATGTCATATTCATCTTGGACTGGGGAATTCAGGATTTCACTTGATAAATTAGGCATGGTATGTGAAAAGAGCTCCAGGGAGTAATCTGAAGTGTGGCCTGCCGCATTTTTTGAAACTTCAGAAGAGGAGGCGATAGAGCAGGAGGCTGTTTCGGCAATGTAAGCAAAAACCTGTTCCTGATGCTCCGGCTTTAAAAGCGGTTTAGCTACTCCCAGAAAAGGGAGCCTTCCAGGCCTTCTGGAGCCAGACGATGAGGCTCAGCACCTCCTGCCTTAGGTGCTATTGTGCTTTTGGCACTACCAGCAGATGCACCACCACCACCATCAGTACCTGCTGCCTCTCCGCCCACATACGCGGCCTCTTCCACCATAATTTCTAATTTTTGGGAAAATGTACCAAAAATACCAGCAGATATATGGTACTGTATGAGGAGCGTACAGCTGTATACGGTGTAGGGAAAATTTAAATCTCTGTATATATTTCCGGAGTCACACACAGACGCTCACTCAGTATGTATTTGACCGTAATACAAACAGCAGATATACGGTACTGTATGAGGAGCGTACAGCTGTATACCGTGTAGGGGAAAATTTAAATCTCCGTATTTATTTCCGGAGTCACACACAGACGCTCTCTCAGTATGGATTTGACCGTAATACAAACAGCAGATATACGGTACTGTATCAGAAGCATACAGCTGTATACAATGTAGGGAAAAATTTAAATCTTCGTATATATTTCCGGAGTCACACACAGACACTTACTCAGTATTTATTTGACAGTAATACAAACAGCAGATATACGGTACTGTATGAGGAGCGTACAGCTGTATACGGTGTAGGGAAAAATTTAAATCTCCGTATTTATTTCCGGAGTCACACACAGATAGTCAGCATGTATTTGTCCGTGATACCAGCCAGTACACATTAGTGTGTGAGGAGCATACAGCTCTATACAGTGTGGGAAAAAATGAACGGTCGGTAACTGTGCAGAAAAAAAGAATAAAAGTATTAGTGCTGTGTAAAAGGCAGTCTGCACAGCAGTGTACACAGCAATACAGCTATCAGGCAGCCTAATAACCAGCGCTGCTGTCACTGCACACTAACTGTACAGCACAATTGCTATCAGCACAAGCACATAAGAACTTCTTATATCTTTACAGCCCTAACTCTCTCCCTACTGATAAACAGCAACCTCTCCCTACTGTTAAGATCGGCAGAAGTAAAACGGAGGTCGGCGGTCAGGACTTTTATAGACACTATGACGCCCCCGAAAAGCAAGCCAATCACTGCAATGCCCTTCTCTACGATGGTGGTGGACGCTGCACATGTCATCTCGTTGCCCACAGTGTACATCCTTGCTCATTGGCTGAAAAAAAAGGCACCTGCAAGCATTCTGGGAAATCCGACTTTGGCGCTCGTTTTGCCGACCGCATGGCCGAGTTCACGCTATGGTCGGGTTTCGGTCGGCGAAACCCGACTTTGGCAAAAGTCGGCGACTTATGAATCTGGCCGACCTGTTTAGCTCAACTCTAGCTGTAACATCTGGACGCTGTGGATTAAACACTGCGGCTGTATGCAGCGTTCAATCCGCAGCAAATCCGGATGTAATACGGCTCGTGGAAACATACCCTTATGGTTTGGAGGTGCTGGTCTGCCCTGCAGCAAGTGTACTGTTGGAAAGTGTGTTTAGCACCGCAGGGGGAGTCATCGCAAACAGTCGCATTTGCCTGTCCACATCCAATGAGGGTAACCTAGCATTTCTGAAAATGAACCAGGCGTAGATCCCACACGACTTGTCCTTAGCTTTGGATGATTAGACAACTACAACAGCCACACCCAGCCAGTGTTCAGCTCTATTTGCATATTATTCATTTGGGTGAGGGCCTACTACCACAAATAAAAAAACACAAAAAACTGTTGGCTACTTCCTTCTCCATTTCTTACAACTATACCGCCATGTCCACCTCCTCCTCCACTTCCTCCTCCACATGGACCTGTTCCTCCTGGTTTAAGATTCTTAATTTTTATTTTTACTCTGCTTAGCGTAAGGGACAGGATGCAGTTGCAGTGAGGGACAATATTGTTTTGCGTGTGCGCAGCTTTACAGAAACACTCTCTATATGTACTTTGCACCCATCTTTGTGATAGTACTGTGCATACCTAAATTTTATGGAATCTTCAGCTGTGTTGGTGGGGGAGATGTGTGTGTCGAATTTTTTTTTTTATTCTTAGGCAACCATGTCTGTCATAACACTGTGTCAAAAGGCGCTGTATGTATTCTTGAACCCATTTAGGTGGGCGCGGTTTGCCAAAAGCCGCTGTGTGTACTCCGCAATCCTGCCTGTGAGGGTACTGTGGGCTATTGTCTGAGTGTGAAATTTGTTATCAACTTCGGTGGGGGAAATTTAAAAAGCACTCTGTGGGTGCAATTTTAAATGGACTGCTGGTAGCAAGCCTCGCTGTGGACCGCCAGCTGCACTCAAGATCAGACTACAAGCTTTTTATTGGCAGCATTTGTATCATATGCCCAGCGTCGGACTGTAGCATCTTGGGCCCACCAGAGAAAATCATTCTTGGGGCCCACTATGTAGCTACATAGGAATAAATACAAGATCGCCAATTGTGCATTAAAACACGCTAATATCAGGGTATAATATAAGGTAAAGAAAAAAAGGAATGACGTTCCAGCTCCATAAAATTTTTTGCTTTATTCAAAAATTTTTTTAAAACTTAGTGATAAGGCAGAAAAAATCCTCCATCATGAGCTATGATAAAGATCCATCTGTGATCGAAACGCATTGCTGTATTACCAGCACTCTTGTGCGCATTTCTTTATTATGGAGGATTTTTAAAAAATGTTTTGAATAAAGCAAGAAATTTTATGGAGCTGGAACATCATTCCTTTTTTTCTTCAGCTGTCTTCACGTCTGGTCTGTATGGAGTTCCGAGCACCTGTGGCAGATAGTGAGCTGGCTTGGGCTCTAGCCCATACTTATTACTTTTTGTTATACTATAAGGTAGTACACGTCTTAATGATCTAGCAGGGCTTGGCGCCCACATTTTGGTGCAAACTCAGTGATAAATGTCCCCTGGTGTTTATTAACCACTAAGCCAATGTGTTATAGCACCAGTGTAGTGAATGAGATTTTATGACATATCATCTGTACTCTGAGAAAATCCACAGTGGGAATTGACCGATGCAAATTTAACATAAACAATGTGTCAATTTATGTTGTGCATATTCACCACCGATTTCATCCTTTGCAATACAAACAAACAGGTCAGTGGTAAAGGTGCATCATTACATAGTAGTAAACGCATCAATATCTCACATTCCCCCATACACTTTTTACAGAAATCTCTCTGCCACCTATAAGGCGATGACTTTTTATGAAGGGCCTCATTTTGTTAGTAGTAGGGAAAGAAAACTTTTAGTCAGAGTTGGTAAAGGGGGAGAGGGTGATATAGAGTGAGGTGGCGCAGACAGGGGTGATACAAAGGGAGTGGGTGCAGTCAGTGGTGATACAGGGGGAAGGGACACAGTCAGCAGGGGTAATACATTGGGGAGAGGGCTCAATCGGGCATGATACAGGGGGGGAGGTGGCGCAGTCAGGGTGATGCAGGGGGAGAAGGGCTCAGTCAGGTTGATACAGAGGGAGGCGGTACAGCCAGGGGTGATACACGAGGAGGGGGCTCAGTCGTGTTGATACAGGGGGAGGGGACACAATCAGTCATGGGTAATACAGGGGGAGAGGTGCTCAGTCAGAGTGATACAGAGGAAGGTGGCACTGCACGGGGGTGATGCAAGGGGAGGGGGCTCAGTCAGGGGTGATACAGGGGGAGTAGACAGTCAGGGGTAATACAGTCATGGCCAAAAGTTTTGAGAATGACACAAATATTATATTTTCATGTGATCTGCTGCCCTCTGGTTTTTATGTGTGTTTGACAGATGTTTTTATCACAGACAGAAATATAATTGCAAACATATGAGTAACAAAAGCTTATATTGACAGTTAGAATGAGTTAATGCAGCAAGTCAATATTTGCGGTGTTGACCCTTCTTCTTCAGGACCTCTGCAATTCTCCCTGGCATGCTCTCAATGAACTTCTGGACCAAATCCTGACTGATAGCAGTCCATTCTTGCACAATCAATGCTTTCATTTTGTCAGAATTTTTAGGTTTTTGTTTGTCCACTCGTCTCTTGATGATTGACCACAAGTTCTCAATGGGATTAAGATCTGGGGAGTTTCCAGGCCATGGACCCAAAATCTCTATATTTTGTTCCCTGAGCCATTTAGTTATCACCTTTGCTTTATGGCAAGGTGCTCCATCATGCTGGAAAAGGCATTGTTGATCGCCAAACTGCTCTTGGAGGGTTGGGAGAAGTTGCTGTTGGAGGACATTCTGGTACCATTCTTTATTCATGGCTGTGTTTTTAGGCAAGACTGTGAGAGAGCCGATTCCCTTGGCTGAGAAGCAACCCCACACATGAATGGTTTCAGGATGCTTAACAGTTGGCATGAGACAAGACTGGTGGTAGCGCTCACCTTGTCTTCTCCGAATGAGGCGTTTTCCTGATGTCCCAAACAATCGAAAAGGGGATTCATCAGAGAAAATAACTTTACCCCAGTCCTCAGCAGTCCACTGCCAGAATGATCTCCAGCCATGTCCTCATCAACACCCACACCTGTGTTAATGGAGCAATCACTGAAAAGAGGTTAGCTGGTCCTTTTAAGGCAGGGCTGCAATGATGTTGAAATGTGTTTTGGGGATAAAGTTCATTTTCTAGCCAAATATTGACTTTGCAAGTAATTGCTGTTAAGCTGATCACTCTTTATAACATTCTGGAGTATATGCAAATTGCCATTAGAAAAAGTGAAGCAGTAGACTTTGTAAAAATTAATATTTGTGTCATTCTCAAAACTTTTGGCCATGACTGTACAGGGGGAGAGGGCTCAGTCATGGTGCTACAGAGGGAGGTGGTACTTTCAGGAGTGATACAGGGGAGGGGACACAATCAGTCAGGGATAGTAGAAGGGGAGAGGGGCTCAGTCAGGCGTGATACAGGGGGAGGTGGTGCAGTCAGGGGTGATTCAGGAGGAGGGGATGCAGTCAGAGGTGATACAGGGAGAGGGGGTTCAGCAGGGGTGATAGAGAGAGTAGGGGCTCAGTCAGTCAGGGTTAATACAGGGGGAGAGGGGCTCAGTCAGGGTGATACAGAGGGAGGTGGCACAGCCAGGGGTGATATAAAGGTAGGGGGCTCAGTCATGAGTGATACAGGGGGAGGGGGCTCAGTCAGGGGTGATACAGGGGAGCGGGCTCAGTCAGGGGTGATATAGTGGGAGAGGGCTCAGACAGGGGTGATATAGAGGAAGGGGGTGCAGTTAGTATTGAAAGGAGAGATGAAGTAATGGGGCCCTCATTCACCCCTACGTAACTTAGCCCCTCCCCCTCTATTACCCCAGACTAAACGCCCCCCATTTACACTTACTCATTATCAGACTGGAAGGGGGGCCCTTCTTCAAAAATTGCAGCTGTAGTAGGGAGTCATCTATCTCCCTCTGCTGATTACACTGTAGGTGAGGGAATCGTGCATTATGGATGACAGCACAGCTCAGTCATTACCTGAGCTCATTACCTGAACTGTACTGTACATCCGGGAGAAAAGGGCACAAACAACGCTAACACTGCTTGGCTGCGCTGCTACCAATCAGTGTTGTCCTTATCAAGAGCAGCAACACTCTGCCTGCTTGTTCAACGCATTGAAGAGCGGTGGCATAAAAAGCCATCAAGGTGCAAGACCAGTCTTGTTACCTACAAATCATGAGCCACAGTCTGCAGCAGATGAGCATGTCAGCTGTGTTATCAGTGATGCCCGCACTGCTCTCTGACTAGCTCTGAGAGGAGCCGTGAGTAGTGGTGACGTACAACCTGGGAGGACGTCCTGCTCACGGCTCCTCCCATGCTACTGGAGCAGACATTTTGGAGCTGTGGGAGTACTGTGTCCCATGTTCTTTCGGTGAAATTTGTAAGCTGCTTCTGAGGGGATACTAGGTACTCTGCCCCATGGTCTGTTGGTGAACTTTGTAGGCCGCTTCTTATGGAGTACTCTGTCCCATGGTCTGTGGGTGAAATCTGATTAACAAACCTTTATTAACCCTTCGATCTCCACAACGCGTTTCGATAGCATAACACTACTTTCATTAGGTGGTACACTGCTACAACTTTTTCCTACTTCATCATTCCATATCCCTCCTCCTGAGGGTTTGCGCCAGGAGCAGCTACGAGCATAGTTAATTCCATTGAGAAGCTCAAGAACCTGCGGTGTCTGTGCAACGCTGGATCCACACTTCCCAGCTTGAGGACCTGCGGTGACCCGTATCCTGTTTCCTGATCACGTGACTAGAACCCGGATGTGCTGGCAAGCAGCGGCAGTGCACGGCAGTCTCCAAGGGTCCACAGGGATCATACCTTCAAATGCAAACTAGGGTTGTGCAGGGGTGCACAACCCCATTAGGTGAGTGGCCACTTGGCCCCTGTTTGGTAATCTACTCAATCACCAGGTTTCACACATTTTGCGCTCCTTGTTTTTGTTCTTGTTAAATACACAGTCAAGTTTGGACCCGAACCGTAGTTTTTACTGTGTGCTTATCAAACCCAACAAATTTGATTATACATGGGTTTGCTTATCTCTAATATTAAAGCAAAAATCCTGCTAACAAAGGATACTTAGATAACTCAATTTTTGCTATGTAACATGTGGACAGCATGAGGTAGGAATTAAAACACTGAACTCAACAACGTGTCACATGTCCAGCTGTGTGATGTTGTTTACTTAGACTAAAGAATTAATCACCTTGTGATTAGCATTGCTGTGACGATCAGGCACGTTGGCAATAGTCTGACTCCTCCCCTTCCATCTCCGCACCCTTCTGTCTATAGACATTAATCCAAAAAAAATGAACTGGAGTATAAATTGGTATGTATGCAAAATAGGAGCATGTTCACACTGGCCATCAGACAGACAAAACCCAAGACAGAAACAAAATAAACATATTCCCTGCTGTAAGTAAATGAATAAAAGTAACAGTGCATATAAATAACATTGAGTAGTTAGTACACACTGTTTTTGATAATAAAGAATGTGTTAAACCAGCGTAAAGGTGTAACCAAATCTGTGATGGTCCTAACCTCTAGCATTATAACCTTACCATGCTCCTATTTTTCATGCATACCAACTTGTACTCCAGTTGATTTTTTTCCATTTAGTTTCAATTTTCTGCATTTAGTGCGGCCAAGGGTGTACCTCCCTTCCTATGAGCTGAACATTACATTTAAACAGCTTCCCATTTGCTGTGTGTCCATGTTCGGAGTCCCGGTCCTGCTCAGCCATTATTCACACAGACCAATCCTAATTTGGGTACACCTTGACGCTGGTGGATTGACTTTTCTGCTTTTTTAATAAAAATGGTGCTTATTTTATACCCACATGTATTTATATGTACTATTGTTTTTACTCATTTACTTACAACAGGGTATATGTATATTTTGTTTCTGCCTTGGGTTTTGTCTATAGACACTGAATATAGAGAGCCTGATGTGGGTGGGGTTAGCGTTCCCAGCTCTGCTGCTTTTCTAAATCTAAAGTCTCTGATTGGGTCCGAACCGCTACACCCAGTAAATTAAGTGGTACTTTGTTGGATTCAGGGTCTCTTTGCCTACATTATGCTGCACTCAGATGATGTAGCAAAAACCTGCTGACAGATTCCCTTTAATGATTTCTACTCTTAATTGCTTCAATAGGAAACTCAAATTTGTGGTTACTGTATAGTCACACGCACAAGTTAAAACAGACATTGGTATGTGCACAGTATGTCTTTTAAAATCAAGCTAAACTTAAGAGTTTTTG
>JARQOD010000001.1:320220560-320283573 GCA_033576555.1 Oophaga sylvatica | reverse complement strand
TTCCTCCTCTTCTGAGCCATTGCCAGCGACACCCTCGTCCCCAATGGATGCCAATCCGGGTCAACAACTGGGTCATCAATCACCTCCTCTTCAATTTCATCTGCACCTTCCTCTGTGTCACTGTGTAAGGTGGTATAGTATGCGGGAAGGGGCACCTGAGTTTCATCAGGGTCAGAATCTTGCTCAGTAGACTGCGAGGGCAATGCAGTGCTCTGGGTGAATGTACCAGCAGAATCATATAGCACTGGCTGTGCATCAGTGTACTCCATGTCATATTCATCTTGGACTGGGGAATTCAGGATTTCACTTGATAACCCAGGCATGGTATGTGAAAAGAGCTCCAGGGAGTAATCTGAAGTGTGGCCTGCCGCATCCTTCACTTTTGTTGGTGGTGAAGAACAAAAGGAAAGGTGTCGTTCCTGACCAGGAGCCTGCACTGACGACTCAGTGCTTGCAGTTTTTGAAACTCCAGAAGAGGAGGCGATAGAGCTGGAGGCTGTTTCGGCAATGTAAGCCAAAACCTGTTCCTGATGCTCCGGCTTTAAAAGCGGTTTACCTAATCCCAGAAAAGGGAGCCTTCCAGGCCTTCTAGAGCCAGATGATGATGCAGGCTCAACACCTCCTGCCTAAGGTGCATTGTGCTTTTGGTACTACCAGCAGATGCACCACCACCACCATCAGTATCAGCTACCCCCCCCGACCACGTCCGCGGCCTCTTCCGCCATACTTCCTCATGTTTGGGAAAATGTACCAAAAATACCAGCTGATACTGCATATGATACTGTATGAGGAGCGTACAGCTGTATACAGTGCAGGGGAAAATTTAAATCTCAGTATATATTTCCGGAGTCACACACAGATGCTCTCTCAGTATGGATTTGACCGTAATACAAAAGGCACAAAAAAGGTACTGTATCAGAAGCGTACAGCTGTATACGGTGAAGGGAAAAATTTAATCTCCGTATATATTTCCAGAGTCACACACAGACGCTCTCTCAGTATGGATTTGACCGTAATACAAAAGGCAGAAAAATGGTACTGTATCAGAAGATACCAGCTGTATACGGTGAAGGGGAAAATTGAAATCTCTGTATATATTTCGGGGAGTCACACACAGATAGTCAGCATGTATTTTTCCGTGATACCAGCTGGTACACGGTAGTGTGTGAGAAGCGTACAGCTCTATACGGTGTGGGAAAAAATGAACGGTCGGTAACTGTGCAGAAAAAAAGAATAAAAGTTTTAGTGCTGTGTAAAAAGCAGTCTGCACAGCAGTGTACACACAGCAATACAGCTATCAGACAGCCTAATAACCAGCGCTGCTGCACCCAAGAAAATCCTCCCGTCACTGCACACTAACTGTACAGCACAATTGCTATCAGCACAAGCACATAAGAACTTCTCTTTCCAGCCCTAACTCTCTCCCTACTGATAAACAGCATCAGCAAACTCTCCCTACTGTGAAGATCATCAGTAGTAAAATGGCTGTCGGCGGTCAGGGCTTTTATAGACACTATAACGCCCCCCAAAACAAGCCAATCACTGCAATACCCTTCTCTAAGATGGTGGTGGACGCTGCCCATGTCATCTCATTGCCCACAGTGTACGTCCTTGCTCATTGGCTGAAAAAAGGCGCCTGCAAGCATTATGGGCATGGTCTGCAAAATCCGATTTTGGCGAAAGTCGGTGACTTATGACTCTGACCGACCTGTTTCGCTCAACTCTACTTATCAGTTATAATTCCACCAGCAGCACTAAAATAAAAACCTGCTCAGACAAAACGCTAGCGACAGGGCAGGCCAGGACCTCGAAGGCGTAGAGTGTTGTGAATAGGCTGGAAATGAGTTCTGAGCAGAAGCTCCCTCTGGTGGTTACAAACGGTACTGGACTGTCCAGTGAAGATTGTGAGGATTGGGAATCAGGTGTTACTGACTGGTCTTATATAAGGGAGTCGCCTTCCCATCAGGGTTGCCGGTGATCTATTGTTCTGGTCTCAATCCTTGATTCCTGTTTCCTTGGTAGCCTGCTGTGTCGTGTCTGAATCTCCTGCTAACAGATAAGACATTTTCTTCTTTTTGTTTTTGTGCTTGATTTTTGCATTTTGTCCTGCACTTCTGTGGGGGCCTTCTGGGTCCCCTCTGGGGGCTTTTGCCTCTCAGTTCAGTTCAGCCACTGATGTTTGTACATTTGCTTTTTCCAGTTTTTTCAGTGGCTGCTGTTTTGTTTTTGGTTACACCAGAGAACTAATTTAGGTGGTAGAGGTTCGTGTGATCTCAGGTGTTTTTGAAATTAGTAGAGTTGGTGCTTTTCAGGGTTTTTTGGGATTGCAGTAAGTGCCCTTCCTATCCTTTTCTATTTAGTAAGTTTGGGCCCCAACGTTTGCTCATACTATTTTCTGTCTGTGTCAGTATTTCTTCTTGTCTAACCGCCATTACATGTTTGGGGGCTTTCTATGTTCTTTGGGGATCTGCTCCGGGTAGATAGCTTTCCTCTTTCTATCTTTAGGTGTAGTTAGTTTCTCAGGCTGTGACGAGGCGTCTAGGGCCAACGTAGGAACGCTCCACGGCTGCCTCTAGTTGTGGTGGTTAGTCAGGGTACTGCAATCTCATAGTTTCCAACTTCTCTGGTGTATTTCCTTTTTTGCCTGCTCTCCTCAGCTACCAAATCATAACAGTATCACCGCCTAAACTGAAAATTATATAGTACTCACAGAAGGGAAAAATATTGTGGAAAGAAAAAAGTTGTCAGAGTTGTCAGAGATTTTTTTTTTTCTGTTTGTTGCATTTTTTTTTTCCTCTGTATCTCTGGGTGCTGAGGAGGATTTTTTTTTTCTCTCTCAATGGAGTTTGCACAGTTGTCTGGCCGTGTGGATCAGCTTGCCACTGAAGTTCGGAGTATTGCTACCTATCTTGCTGGGTTGCCTGTTGTGGAACCTAGGATTCCCCTGCCAGATTTGTTTTTGGGGGATCGAGCTAAGTTTCTGAATTTCAAAAATAACTGTAAATTGTTTTTTGCCTTAAAATCTAAGTCCTCAGGGAACGCAGCGCAGCAGGTTCAAATTGTCATCTCTCTCCTGCGCGGCGACCCTCAGAATTGGGCTTTTTCCCTGACACCTGGGGATCCTGTTTTGAGTGATGTTGATGCGTTTTTTCAGGCTTTGGGGTTATTGTACGATGAGCCTAATGTCACTGATCAAGCTGAAAAAGCTTGTTGGCATTAAATCAGGGGCTTGAGGACGCTGAGTTATACTGTCAGAGATTCCGTAGGTGGGCAGTCCTGACCAAATGGAATGACGACGCTTTGGCAGCTCTTTTTCAGAAGGGACTGTCAGATAATGTAAAGGATGTTATGATGGGGTTCCCTGTTCCCTCTGGTCTCAATGATTCTATGTCATTAGCGATTCAAATTGACAGACGTTTGCGTGAGCGGAAAGGTATGCGTGGAATAATGTTGCCTTGTGAACCTGCTTCTGAATCCATGCAGTGTGATAGAGTGGTTTCTGGGGCACAGCGTCATGAATTTCGAAATCGCAATGGGTTATGTTTCTACTGTGGTGATGCCTCTCATGCTATTTCTGTCTGCCCTAAGCGGGGAAGACGTTTTGCTCGCTCAGTTGTCTTGGGTAGTGTTCAGACTAAGTTTTTATTAACTGTTACACTGAATGCTCTCTGTCCTCATTTTCTGCTCAGGCTTTTGTTGATTCTGGAGCAGCTATTAACCTGATGGATTTTGATTTTGCTAAACGTTGTGGGTTTCCCTTGATACCCCTACGGAAGTCTATTCCCCTACTGGGGATCGATTCTACCCCTTTGGCTGAGAATAAACCTCAGTTCTCTACTCAGGTGATAATGAGGGTAGAACCTGATCATCAGGAGAGTTGCAAATTTTTGGTTCTGTATAATCTGCATGACATTATCGTACTGGGTTTCCCTTGGTTACAGTCTCATAATCCTGTTTTGGATTGGAAATCTGTGTCTGTTACCAGTTGGGGCTGCCAATGTGTTAATACCAACACTCCTGTTTTTTCTGCCTCCCCCCAGGCTCAGGATGTTCCTGACTTTTTGATTGATTTTTCTGATGTGTTTAGCGAAAGTAAATCTGCATCCTTACCTCCCCATAGGAGCTATGACTGCGCTATTGAATTAGTGCCTGGTAGTAAATTCCCTAAAGGTCGCCTTTTTAACTTGTCTGTACCTGAACATGACGCTATGCGTCTTATATCAAGGAGTCATTGGAGAAGGGTCATATCAGATCATCCTCTTCACCCTTAGGTGCCGGTTTTTTCTTTGTGGCCAAAAAGGATGGTTCATTAAGGCCGTGTATTGATTATCGTCTCTTGAACAATATTACTGTAAAATATCAATATCCGTTACCCTTGATCTCTGATCTGTTTTCCACTGTGAAAAACGCTACTTGGTTTACCAAGCTTGACCTCAGGGGGGCATATAACCTTATTCGCATTAAGCACGGGGATGAATGGAAGACGGCATTTAATACCCCTGAAGGGCATTTTGAGTACCTTGTGATGCCCTTTGGGCTCACTAATGCTCCTTCTGTCTTCCAGTCCTTCATGAATGACATTTTCAGGGATTTTGTGGATAAATTTCTGATTGTTTATTTGGATGATATCTTGATTTTTTTCCAATGATTGGGACTCTCATGTAAAACATGTTCGGACTGTGTTCCAGATTTTGAGAGAGAATGCTCTGTATGTGAAGGGATCAAAGTGTCTTTTTGGCGTTCAGAGGATTTCATTTCTGGGATTCATTTTGTCCCCATCTGTTATTGAAATGGACCCGGTCAAAGTTCAGGCTATCTGTGATTGGGTCCAACCTACTTCATTAAAGGCTCTTCAAAGATTCTTGGGTTTTGCCAATTTTTATCGTAAATTTATTGGTAATTTCTCTGTTATTGTTAAACCATTAACTGATTTGACCAAGAAGGGTTCTGATGTGGTGAATTGGCCTCCTGAGGCAGTCTCTGCATTTCAGGAACTTAAGCAGAGATTCACTTCTGCTCCTGTTCTACGGCAGCCTGATGTTTCTCTACCATTTCAGGTGGAGGTTGATGCCTCTGAAATTGGGGCAGGTGCCGTTTTGTCCCAAAGAGATCCAGAGACCTCTAAAAGTAACCCTGTGCCTTTTTCTCTCTAAAATATTCTCCCACTGAACGTAATTATGACGTGGGTAATCGGGAGTTATTAGCCATGAAGTGGGCTTTTGAAGAGTGGAGACATTGGCTGGAGGGAGCCAAACATCAGGTGGTGGTCCTTACGGACCATAAGAATCTGGTTTATCTGGAGTCTGCCAAGCGACTTAATCCTAGACAGGCCAGGTGGGCCTTGTTTTTCACACGTTTTAATTTTGTGGTTTCATTTCTTCCTGGCACTAAAAATGTTAAGGCGGATGCCCTCTCGAGGAGTTTCCTGGCGGACTCTCCTGAGTTATCTGATCCTTCTGTTATTTTGAAAGAGGGTGTAGTTCTTTCCGCCATCTCGCCCAATTTGAGACTGGCTCTGGAGGGGTGTCAGGAGGATAAGCCCGAGCGCTGCCCTGTTGGGAAATTGTTTGTCCCGGACCAGTGGAAAAAGAGTGTAATGTCTGAGATTCATTGTTGGTGCCGGTCATCCCGGAATTTTTGGTACCAGAGACTTGGTTAGTCGGTCCTTTTGGTGGCCTACCTTGTCTCGTGATGTCAGGGAGTTTGTGCAGTCCTGCGGGACTTGCTCTCGCTCCAAGCCTTGCTCTCATTCTAGTGGTTTGTTGATGCCATTACCTGTGCCCAAGAGACCATGGACCCATATCTCTATGGATTTCATTTCTGACCTCCCTGTTTCTCAGAGAATGACCGTCATCTGGGTGATTTGCGATACGTTTTCCAAGATGATACATCTTGTGCCATTACCTAAGTTGCCTTCCTCCTCTGAATTGGTGCCTTTGTTCCTTCAGCACGTGGTTCGTTTACACGGCATTCCTGAGAACATTGTGTCTGACAGAGGAGTCCAGTTTGTTTCCAGATTTTGGAGGACCTTTTGTTCTAAAATTGGTGTTCAATTGTCTTTCTCCTCGGGTTTCATCCTCAGACCAATGGTCAAACTAAGAGAACAAACCAGACATTGGAGACTTATCTAAGATGCTTTGTGTCTGCTGATCAGGATGACTGGGTCTCTTTTTTGCCTTTGGCTGAGTTTGCTCTTAATAATAGGGCTAGCTCTGCCACTTTGATGTCTCCATTTTTCTGTAATTCTGGGTTTCACCCTCGATTTTCTTCAGGACAGACGGAGGCTTCTGTCTGTCCAGGTGTTGACTCTGTTGTGGAGCGTATGCAACAGATTTGGGACCAGGTAGTGGAGAGGTTGTCCCTCTCTCAGGAGAGGGCCCAGCGGTTTGCTAACCGGCATAGGACTGATGGTCCTCGTTTAAAGTAGGGGACTTGGTCTGGTTGTCCTCAAGAAATATTCCTATGAGAGTGGCATCTCCTAAATTTAAGCCTAGGTTCATTGGACCTTATAAGATCATGGAGATTCTTAATCCTGTTTCTTTTCGTTTGCTTCTTCCAGGGACATTTAAGATCCATAACGTGTTCCACAAGTCCTTGTTGAAGAGGTTTGTTGAGCCAGTGGTTCCTACTACTGTGCCTCCTGACCCTGTTTTGGTTGAGGGCAATCTGGAGTATGTGGTTGAGAAAATATTGAATTCTCGTTTTTCTAGACGGAAACTCCAGTATTTGGTTAAATGGAGAGGTTATGGTCAGGAAGACAATTCTTGGGTGTTTGCTTCGGACATCCATGCTAGGAGACTCATCCGTGCGTATCATAGAACTCATCCTGACCGACCTGGTTGCTCAAATGAGGGTTCGGTGACCCCTCCTCAAGGGTGGGTACTGTTGTGAATAGGCTGGAAATGAGTTCTGAGCAGAAGCTCCCTCTGGTGGTTACAAACGGTACTGGACTGTCCAGTGAAGATTGTGAGGATTGGGAATCAGGTGTTACTGACTGGTCTTATATAAGGGAGTCGCCTTCCCATCAGGGTTGCCGGTGATCTATTGTTCTGGTCTCAATCCTTGATTCCTGTTTCCTTGGTAGCCTGCTGTGTCGTGTCTGAATCTCCTGCTAACAGATAAGACATTTTCTTCTTTTTGTTTTTGTGCTTGATTTTTGCATTTTGTCCTGCACTTCTGTGGGGGCTTTTGCCTCTCAGTTCAGTTCAGCCACTGATGTTTGTACATTTGCTTTTTCCAGTTTTTTCAGTGGCTGCTGTTTTGTTTTTGGTTACACCAGAGAACTAATTTAGGTGGTAGAGGTCGTGTGATCTCAGGTGTTTTTGAAATTAGTAGAGTTGGTGCTTTTCAGGGTTTTTTGGGATTGCAGTAAGTGCCCTTCCTATCCTTTTCTATTTAGTAAGTTTGGGCCCCAACGTTTGCTCATACTATTTTCTGTCTGTGTCAGTATTTCTTCTTGTCTAACCGCCATTACATGTTTGGGGGCTTTCTATGTTCTTTGGGGATCTGCTCCGGGGCAGATAGCTTTCCTCTTTCTTTCTTTAGGTGTAGTTAGTTTCTCAGGCTGTGACGAGGCGTCTAGGACCAACGTAGGAACGCTCCACGGCTGCCTCTAGTTGTGGTGGACTAAGGAATTATTTACCGCACACTCAAATTGGATCAATTTTGCAACGTGAAAATTATTTTATTTTTGTGGACAATCAAAACATAGAGGCAAAATAAGAAGATAAGCGTGAAGCGACAATAATCAACGTTTCGGTTCAACCTGAACCTTATTCATGTAGTCGCTCAGTCCTGGAATAATTGTGGGTAGATATATAAGAGAGAGGTAAGTGTCCAGATACAGAGGATAGCTGTATCATATGTCTTTGGAAAATGTAGTCCAGCCACAGCAGGGGCGCGGGAGCGCTGCTCATACTACAGCTAAACGCATGCCAGGTGGGACACAAACCCTGCTTTCTGGGGCCTTACCTGAAAGAACTGACTGCCAGGACCAAACAAATCCCTGACCTTGGGCTATTCCTAGACATCCTATATAACAGATCGCAACTGAGGCTTCTTCCTCATTTTCCAAAGACATATGATACAGCTATCCTCTGTATCTGGACACTTACCTCTCTCTATATATCTACCCACAATTATTCCAGGACTGAGCGACTACATGAATAAGGTTCAGGTTGAACCGAAACGTTGATTATTGTCGCTTCACGCTTATCTTCTTATTTTGCCTCTATGTTTTGATTGTCCACAAAAATAAAATAATTTTCACGTTGCAAAATTGATCCAATTTGAGTGTGCGGTAAATAATTCCTTAGTCTATCTCTGGACTTATTAGTCCATTGTACCAGCACCTCGACTATTTCTAGACCAGAGTGCTCACCAACTAACCCTCTGTCTAGTTGTGGTGGTTAGTCAGGGTACTGCAATCTCATAGTTTCCAACTTCTCTGGTGTATTTCCTTTTTTGCCTGCTCTCCTCAGCTACCAAATCATAACAGTAGAGAGCCAGTTCATGCCACGTGTCCAGCTTGAAAACCCATTAAATAAAAGGCACAGAGGAATCAAGGAGGACATTGATACGGTCAACAAGGTACTCCCTCAGCATCTTCCCAAACTTTCCACTCTTTGTGACAGTACCCCGCGACTCTGGACAAGGGCGATGGGAGGGTCTGAGAAAACTGTCCCAGAGCATTGCCAGTGTTACCCTGCCTCTGCTGGATTGGAGTTGTGTCGCTTCTACTCCTTGGTTGTCCAGTGAACTGTGAACTCTGCCAACAGTGTTTTCACATGGGAATTTTTTTAATAATTGCGCAACAATTGGCCTCAGGTACTGCAATATTTTGGTACACTTATCGGACTCTGGAAGAAAAGATTGAATGTTTTCCTTGTAGCATGGCTCTAGAAGTGTCACAAACCAGTAATGAGTGTCAGCACAAATTTTGATAATGCGAGGGTCATGGGAAAGGCAGCGCAACATAAAGTCTGCCATGTGTGCCAGACTGCTAACTGGCAAGACTTCTGTGTCCTCAATAACAGGATGACTGACCATGCTGTGCTTCTCCTCCTCCCTGTCTTCAGGCCATCCATGCTGAACAGATGGTATGACAGTTGTGCTTGTAGTACTGTCTATAGTGCAGGAATGTAGCTCCTGTTCTACCTCCTCCTCTTCCTCATTGTCAATCAATCCATGTTAGATGACATGAGGCTGGGTTGAGTGTAACCACCCTGTATGGTTCCATGCTCCGAATGCAATGCATCTTCTTTCATTGTGAGCGGAGAGCTTTTCAGAATACAGAGAAGCAGGATGGTGACGCTAATTATGGTGTCTGTTATGTATTGGTAGCTGAGGAGAGCAGGCAAAAACAGCAATACACCAGAGAGGTTGGAATCTACTGGATTGCAGTACCCTGACTAACCACCACAACTAAAGGCAGCCGTGGGGCATTCCTACTTTGGTCCTAGACGCCTCATCACAGCCTGAGAGGTTAACTACACCTAAAGATAGAAAGAGGAAAGCTATCTGCCCGGATCAGATCCCCAAAGAACATAGGAAGCCCCCAAACATGTAATGGCGGTTAGACAAGAGGAAATACAGACACAGACAGAAAATAGTATGAGCAAACGCTGGGGCCCAATCTGCCTGGACAGAAAAGGATAGGAAGGATACTTACTGCAATCCAAAAAAAACCTAAAAAAAACCAACGCTACTAATTGCAAAAACACCTGAGATCACACGACCTCTACCACCTAAATTAGTTCTCTGATGTAACAAAACTCAGCCGCAGCCACTGAAAAAACTGGAAAAGGCAAATGAACAAACAACAGTGACTCCAGAGGAACCGAGAGGAGCCAAGCCCCCCGGGGAGGGGAACCTGCCCAACCTCACAGAAATGCAGAGAAAAATGCAAATGGCAAGCACAAAAACAAAAAACAGAAAATATCTTATCTGAGAGCAGGAGAAGAGGCAAGACTCAGCAAGCTTCCAAGTGAACCAGGAAACAACGTTGAGACAAGAACAATTGCTCACCGGCAACCATGATGGGGGGAAACCTCCCTTATATCCAGCCAGTCCATGATTGCTGATTGCCAATCCTCACTGAATGGTTCAGTACTGTTTGTAACCACCAGAGGGAGCTTCTGCTCAGAATTAGGGTTGAGCATTCCGATACCGCAAGTATCGGGTATCGGCCGATATTCGCTGTATCGGAATTCCGATACTTAGTTCCGATATTTTTCATATATCGTATACCGGAATCGGAAGTTCCCATAATTCTTTGAGAGGCAATGTGATTTTAGTCAGCCAATGAGGAATCTTATGAAGTGTGGGCACATCCTGTAATGCTGCGGTCATCTTAACTAATGGCATGGCTGTGATTGGCTGCTGAAATGATGTCAGAATGCACTATAAAAGGCGCCGCCTCCATTTTAGCGTCACTGTGCTGTGAATTCAGTAAGGGACAGAACGCTACTGTGCTGACTCTGAGGGACAGTTAGAGATTGCGATTTTTTGTACTCTACTGTGCTTTAGGCAGGCTAGTTTACCAACCGCTGTGTAAAGCTTCCTTTTGCCAGTGTTGTTTTAACAGCTCTGTGCAAGGGGGTGTGTGAGAGTGCAGGTGACGCTGCAGTTTGCTCTGCATCCACCGCTGTTTGTAGGCATCTGCAAGTGTCACTCACTGACTCTTTTTTTAATTTGATTTTGTGGAATTGGTGCAGCTCCATTATATTTGCAAAAAATCTAATCTATTAGTGTGACGCGCTTCCATCCGTATACAATACAGTGGTTGCAAACACTATAGAAGTAGACAAAGGAGTAGCCTTTCACAGATTGTGGACAGTTGTGTTTCAGTGTTCACTGTAGTCTGTGAGCTTTTCATTTTTTGAGTGCAGATCACGCTCCAGTTAGTTCTTCAACTACTGCTGGTTGTAGTCTGCTGAGCGTGTGTCACTGCCTCATCCTTCACATTTTTCTCTAATTGGTGCAGCTCCATTATATTTGAAAAAAATCTAATCTATTAGTGTGACGCGCTTCCATCCGTATACAATACAGTGGTTGCAAACACTATAGAAGTAGACAAAGGGGCCTTTCACAGCTACTGAACAGTTGTGTTTCAGTGTTCACTGTAGTCTGTGAGCTTTTCATTTTTTGAGTGCAGATCACGCTCCAGTTAGTTCTTCAACTACTGCTGGTTGTAGTCTGCTGAGCGTGTGTCACTGCCTCATCCTTCACATTTTTCTCTAATTGGTGCAGCTCCATTATATTTGAAAAAAATCTAATCTATTAGTGTGACGCGCTTCCATCCGTATACAATACAGTGGTTGCAAACACTATAGAAGTAGACAAAGGGGCCTTTCACAGCTACTGAACAGTTGTGTTTCAGTGTTCACTGTAGTCTGTGAGCTTTTCATTTTTTGAGTGCAGATCACGCTCCAGTTAGTTCTTCAACTACTGCTGGTTGTAGTCTGCTGAGCGTGTGTCACTGCCTCATCCTTCACATTTTTCTCTAATTGGTGCAGCTCCATTATATTTGAAAAAAATCTAATCTATTAGTGTGACGCGCTTCCATCCGTATACAATACAGTGGTTGAAAACACTATAGAAGTTGACAAATGGGCCTTTCACAGCTACTGAACAGTTGTGTTTCAGTGTTCACTGTAGTCTGTGAGCTTTTCATTTTTTGAGTGCAGATCACGCTCCAGTTAGTTCTTCAACTACTGCTGGTTGTAGTCTGCTGAGCGTGTGTCACTGCCTCATCCTTCACATTTTTCTCCAATTGGTGCAGCTCCATTATATTTGAAAAAAATCTAATCTATTAGTGTGACGCGCTTCCATCCGTATACAATACAGTGGTTGCAAACACTATAGAAGTAGACAAAGGGGCCTTTCACAGCTACTGAACAGTTGTCTGCAGTGTTCACTGCAGTCTCTGAGGAATAACCACACTTAGGCCTTATAACTTTTCTGACTTTCTTTATCAATCTACGAAGATGAAGAAGGCAGGGAGTAAGGCACGTGGTCGTGGCCGTGGAGTTTCAGCAGGGAGAGGACGTGGGGATTCTGTGGCTGCTGCCGCACCCAGTGACACAGCATCCACCAGTTTTCCCCGTGAGCGTTCCTTTATGCGCACTTTTGTAGGAGCTCAGCGTACCCCCCTGCTGCGGGAAGAACAAATTGAAGCCGTTGTTGGTTGGATGGCAGCCAATGCATCGACTTCAATTCCTTCCACCTCCTCTCAGGACCACAGCACTGTTGAACAACCATCTGTCTCTTCACCGCCTGCCAAATTGCCCAGGCAGTCAGAGAGTTCTGAACTGGAGCCAGCTGAGTCTCTGCTTCTGTTCTCAGAATCTGTTGGCTTGGAAACAGGGGCCCAGCCAAGCAGCATTCTGGAATGTGAAGAAGAGGCAGTATGCAGTGATGCGCAACAGCTGTGTCTCTCTGAATGTGAAGAGGCGGGTGAGCCAGTGCCGATGGTCAGCACACTGCAGAACGCATCTGATGATGATGAGACTCAGGTGCCATTTTCTGTTGAGCAAGGTGCTGGCCAGACCACCCAACAGCAGCAGGTGTTGGAAGAGGGTAGTGGAGATGATGAGGTCCAAGACCCAACATGGCGTGAGGAACAGGAAGGTGGTGGTAGCAGCTCTGAGGAAGAGATTGCCCCAACGGTACAAACAGGAGGGAGAGGTAGGCTGCAGACTCGGTTGCCTGTACCCTCCAGTTTGGCACCCGTTCGTAGCAGTTCTCTTCCAACAGCCAAACCGGGCGCTCCCAGGACTTGCACTGCGTGGTCCTTTTTTGACACACTTGCAGATGATATTTGCTATGTCAAATGCAAGCTGTGTAATCAAAAAGTTAAAAGAGGTAAAAATATCAGTAACCTCAATACCACAAATATGTGGAAACATGTACGGACAAAGCACGTATGAGTTACAAAGACACACTGGAGATGTAGGCCAACCTACAGCAGCACCTACATCTTCAGCTCGTGTTGGAGCCTCTTCCTCCAGCTCACACACAGCTGGTTCGGCTTCCTCACAGGATCGCCATGGAAGAACCTCTGTAACTGTTGTCCAGAGACCCAGTGTTATTCCACCCACAGCTGCAAGTTCCCTGTCATCCTCACACTCCCAGGCCACAAAACAGCCATCGGTAGCACAGGCATGGGATAAAAGACGGCCATACTCGGCAAACCATCCACGAGCACAGGCTCTGAATGCTGGCATTGCAAAACTCCTGTCCCTTGAAATGCTGTCATTCAGGCTGGTGGAGACTGACAGTTTCCGTGACTTAATGTCATTGGCAGTCCCACAATACAATGTGCCCAGCCGATTTTATTTCAGCAGGCAAGCCGTCCCTGGTCTGCAAAAGCATGTTGAGGGAAAAATTAAACATGCGCTACTAAACGCCGTCAGTAGCAAGGTCCACCTGACCACCGATGCGTGGACCAGTACCCATGGCCAGGGACGATACCTTTCCCTCACTGCCCATTGGGTCAATGTTGTGGAGCCGGGTACAGATCTTGCGAGTGGCGCTGTACGTGTTCTGCCAACTCCAAGGATTGCAGGAATCAAGTCTGTCCACATTGACTCCTCCTCCTACTCCAGTTCCTCAGAATCATCGCTGCAGGAGCCGTCACGGTCTACCTCCACATGGACCCGTGAACGCTTACCTGATGCGACCGATATGAGCACAGCCGTGGCCAAACGTCAACAGGCCGTCCTGAAATTAATTTCCATGGGGAATCGAAGCCACACAGCGCAGGAGCTCTGGAATGCCATCAAGCAGGAGAGCGACGTGTGGTTTTTGCCAGCGAATCTCCAGCCAGGCTTGGTAGTGTGTGACAATGGCCGAAATCTGGTGGCAGCTCTGGGCCTTGGCAACCTCACTCACATACCATGTCTGGCACATGTGCTCAACTTGGTCGTGCAGAGTTTTTTGAGGGACTATCCGGATCTTGATGCACTGCTGCACAAGGTCCGCCTAGAGTGCGCTCACTTGCGACGTTCCAGCATGGCCAGATCGCGCATTGCAGCTCTGCAACGCAGATTTCGCCTTCCTGAACATCGCATCATATGTGACGTACCCACCAGGTGGAATTCCACGTTACATATGTTGGAGCGGTTGTGTGAGCAGCAGCCAGCAGTAATGGAGTATCAGCTGCATCAGGCGCAATCAACTCGCAATTTGCGTCGTTCACACTTCACCACTATGAGTGGGCCTCTATGAAGGACATCTGCCACGTTTTGCGTGCGTTTGATGAGTCAACGCGGATGGCGAGTGCAGATGATGCACTAGTCAGCCTGACTGTCCCCCTTATCTGCCTGCTTCAAAAAACACTGCAAGCAATAAGGGATGAGGTTTTGGAAGAGGTGGAGGATGAGGAGTCACTAATTCCATCACCTTCTGGACAGTCAGCGCAACGTGGTTCCTCACAAAGGGCTGGGCAGGGATCACTTTGTGAGGAGGATGAGGAGGAGTCAATGGAGGAGGAAGACATCGCTCCAGAGGGAGGTACACAACGCTCTAGTCAGTATGTAAGCGAGGGTGGGGTGATGCAGAGCAGGCAGAGATGACGCCTCTTGCAGGGGACAGCGTTTGTTGGCCAGTTGGGAGTCTGCAGCACATGGTTGATTTCATGCTGCAGTGCCTGAGAAACGACCGCCGCATCGCCCACATTCTCACCACGTCTGATTATTGGGTGTACACCCTCCTAGACCCTCGCTACCGGGACAACTTACAAAGCCTCATCACACCGTTGAACCGGGAGCGTAAAATGCGGGAGTACCAAGACACACTGGTGCAATCCATAATGTTCTCCATTCCAGCCGAGAGCACTGCTACTGCTTTACAAAGCAGCTCTGTGCGTCGAGGCAGTGGAGACAGCTCTGCAACAAGAGGGAGCAGAAGCAGCGCATCTGCACAGGGAAAGACCAGTATGTTCCAAATGTGGCGAAGTTTTGTGGCAGCGCCACCAATGTCTACACCATCCGAGACGGCTCCAGTCAGCAGGAGGCAACGTTTCCGTAAGATGGTGACAGACTACATGTCTTTCCCTCTCAGTGTACTCCCAGATGGCTCTTCCCCATTCAAGTTTTGGGTCTCTAAGCTGGATACATGGCCAGAGCTTAGCCAGTATGCATTGGAGGTGCTGGCTTGCCCTGCTGCCAGTGTATTATCGGAGCGCGTCTTTAGTGCCGCAGGTGGTGTACTAACAGACCGTCGCATGCGACTATCCTCCGATAATGTAGACCGGCTTACTTTTCTGAAAATGAACAAGGCATGGATCTCGCCAGAATTTGTCTGTCCGTTTTCAGATTAAATAACTGGTTCGCAACGTTATCCATGTCTCCTGTTCCCTACACATGCACAGAAAAACCCATGTCGAACATGCTCCAAATAGGGAAGAGCCGTCACCCTGATTGTTATGCTTAAAACATGAAATTGTGAAGTTTTCCAGGCCTAGAATGATAAATTTTTATGCCAAATATGGACAAATAATAATTTGTCATCACAGCGCATATCTGCACATGTCTATTAGAAATGGTAACAAAAACTAAAACATAGTGTTCACTTTTTGAAATTAATGCATAAAAGTACATTTCATACTTATCAATTAATGCTTTTTAAGGAACTTTATCTGTACCTGTAAGATAATGCAGTCAATGGATGTACGAATCATAAAATCCTCATCATCATCATCACGAGTTTTATTTATGACAGACAGTATAAAATACACATACTGATGCCAACTGTAACTTCACACACCATATATGAAATGGCCAGCATCTAAACCTGGTAATAATGTGCAATAATAAATTATTACATCTAGAAAGTGCATCATGCATACTGACAATAGGTAGTTATACCTGCAAGTGCTGTTGAAACAACCACAACAGATATAAATTAATAATGGTATATAGGTATCACAGTGCATAGTTACTCATGTACAATGTCGATGTAATACTGTACCTCAATAAAGTCTGCGTCAACCATTATGCTTGTTAGTCTTGTAGATTGTTAAAGAGGGAACGGTCTTTTTTTTGTTGGTCATAGGTGGAGTATTAGACAGTAAATGATTACTGCTGTCGTATTTTTGGCGTCCCTAGGGCGCAATAACGCTGCGTAACGTCACATTTTATATAGTCATCTAATTGACACACGCTACCCTACCCTACGCGTGACAGTAGGAAGGTAGTGTTGACGGATAAAGCCTTGCGCAACCAGACATGCTTTTACCCTCTTCAACACTGTCCAAGCAAAAAATGCATGATTGCAGCCGCAGACTTTATTGACGTACAGTATAACATCCCATTACCCATCAGAGGCTGTCCACTGTCTGATACAGACATAGTATATACCTTTGCTATCCGTAGCCTTTCTTTCACCTACACTTGCAGGCACACACTTAAATTGTGACAATGCATTATGTTTTTTAAATGGTTATTTTTTATCGTACATTATTGTGTCATCACATTGATGAGTCCATGCTGGACATGTCATACATGCTGTACAAAGTAACGATTTTATTAACTTAAATAATTGAAATGTCTGTGACTGTCACATCTAAATTGCAATGATGATGATGATGAGTGACGATTACAAAATCCATTGTCTTCACTATGTTATGGTTTAACATAGCGTTCCTTAAGCATTATTCATAAATACAAAAATGGACTTTTATTGTTAAATTTACAACACTATATTTTGTAACCAATTTTTTGGGTGGTGTGTTGTTCCATTTCTTGTTGGCATGTGCATATATGCGTTTATATTTGCAGTGTTTTTATTTTTATTCTTGAAGTTAGGAAACATGTGTATCTTCGTACCGTGTTAGCCATTAGATAGAAAAATATTTAGACTTGAGAGTCCACAGTGGTTGATACCTTTGAATGGATAACTGAAAAGATGGTAACAAATTGCAAGCTTTCGAGGCTACTCACGTCTCTTCATCAGGCAAAGACTAAAACAAAAAATGAAGCATCACATATTTCTATACACAACAGGACACAGGAATAGTGCAATAGGTAAGACAAGTAAGTGACGTGTAGCAGAACTGTCATTATCACAGAGGGATGAACATAAATATTGGAACAGTTCCTAGATAAGGATAGAAAGTTTTATTGCCCTCTGATTGGGGTCTGGTTTTGTGTTTTCATGCCCCTGGAAGGGCAGAGACGCAGATTCCTTAATTGATATAGAATGACATAAATCCGTGTGATCTATTCATTCCATCACTAACAGTGTCAAAGGTCATGATGAGCTTATATTCTGAAACCTTTGTATCTTTCTCATATTTGAAGTTATATTTTAATACCAGTAATTCCATATCCATCATGCTATGACCAGGCATACAAAAGTGTTTTGCCACAGGTAAATCCATAATTTTTTGACTTATCGTGTGGCGCTGATAATTCATCCTTGTTCTCATTTTTTGGCCGGTTCTCCCTCACTTGTCCCTCCCTCACTTGTCTTACCTATTCCTGTGTCCTGTTGTGTGTAGAAATATGTGATTCTTCATTTTTTTTTTAGTCTTAGCCTGATGAAGAGACCTGAGTAGTCTCGAAAGCTTTGAATTTGTTACCATATTTTCAGTTAGCCATTAAACGGTATCAACCACAGAGGACTCTCAAGTATAAATATTTTTCTATTCTTGGAATTGAAATTCATCATTTTATTGTCCTAGTAAAACTTCATTTATTCTTGTTTGAAGTACATACATTTGCAATGGCCACGTAACAAGGCAATAACTCAATATTTTGTGCCTACACCCTCCTTGACCCTGGGCTTCAACAGCGCCAGTTGCTGCTCAGAAGTGTTAGATGCACAGATGAAAACAATCGCTGATGTGTTTGTGGGGTTCAGTAACGCCTGCTGTTCCCCTGCTGTGTGTCTGGCAAAAATTACTGCTGCTAACTACAACTTCAACTTCAAACGTCTCATACTAGGCCTCTGCCTACACCCTCCTTGACCCTGGGCTTCAACAGCGCCAGTTGCTGCTCAGAAGTGTTAGATGCACAGATGAAACAATCGCTGATGTGTTTGTGGGGTTCAGTAACGCCTGCTGTTCCCCTGCTGTGTGTCTGGCAAAAATTACTGCTGCTAACTACAACTTCAACTTCAAAGTCTCATACTAGGCCTCTGCTACACCCTCCTTGACCCTGGGCTTCAACAGCGCCAGTTGCTGCTCAGAAGTGTTAGATGCACAGATGAAAAAATCGCTGATGTGTTTGTGGGGTTCAGTAACGCCTGCTGTTCCCCTGCTGTGTGTCTGGCAAAAATTACTGCTAGCTACCTAATCATGGTGAAAAAAACATGACATCTCAAAGTGTCTAGTGCTACACATAGATATGAGGCTACACCGTGATTTCTAAGCTGTAAACATTTGAAACGTCAACTTTCAAACCATAAAATGATTAGTCTTTGTCACAAATCTGTAACAAAATAATTGTGTGACATATTATTACAGATATGCACATGTCGAAAACAAATGCAAACACAAAAGCCTACTTATGCTATAGGATACTGATGGTCAACCTTGTCACTCCATAGCTTAGACAAATCCAACTCACATCATGATCACTCAAATGCTGCAATGTTGGAAGTGCATAATGTGGGTTGAACTTTGACAACTGCTGCAGTGCGAAGGTTATACTTCAGTGTTCTTGCCTTTGAAATAAAAGCATACAAGTAAATATAATAATCCAATGTTGATTAAGGGACGTGATGTACACCTGTAATATTGTGCAAACAATGCATGTAGGAATAGTCCTCTTCAACATTACTTATATTTGTGTCATTTTAAAAAATACATATTTGATTAGAAAGTTAACAGCCCATATCATAAAGGTCCTTCATGTAAACATGATAATCGCTACCAAAAATCATGCATTACCTTGGTAAAGTCAATAGTGCATAGTCACAATAGCAAAATATATACCTGTAAGTGGTGCTGAAAGAACGACAACTGATAGAATACGTGAATGATATATATTTATCAGACTGAATAGCGACATCTGTACAATGTCGATATAATACTGTACCTTAACAAAACAGCTGTGTCACACCTCACACTCGTTTTTCTTGTAGCTTGTTATGTAATAGGGCACATGCGTGTATGTTTCATCATAGGTGCATGTTTACTGAGTAAAGCAGTCATGACAACGCCTTTGTGTTGTCGGTACGCTTGCGATGATGAACGATGCGCACCGTGAATGTTAGTCTGCGTCATAAGACGTACAGACGCTCCAATACCCAACGCGTCACAGCAGGAAGCCAGTCTGTGCTCCAAACAAAGGCGCAACCATACATGCACGTAACCTTTTATAAAGCTATATAAAAAAAAGGATGTAGTAGTAACGCACACTTTATTGAGGTACAGTATTACATCGCCATTCACCATCTGTGGCTATGCAGTCTCATCTATATATACCTTATCTATCCATTGTCATGCTTGCAAGTCCACAGTCATTCATAAATATCTGTTTTCACTATGCACTATGCACTTTTTAAATTTTTTGTTTGTTAATATAAATGATTGGCACATATTATCAGTATTACATGATGGAAATTTTAGATATTTTTTTAAAAATTTTAGTGATATTATTCACCAAATGTAAAGTTTTATGAATGTCAAAGATAACTTGTAATGCTGATTATGTTTTTAAGTCAGCCATTCATTGTCTACACAATAAAAATGGTGTACATACTGTTACTTAGCCATCATTAATGGATTCTGATATGTACTTGTATGCTTTTATTTTAAACCGTATAGCAGATTATTTAACCTCTTTTAATTGTGGTTTGCATTGCTTTTCAACATGTTAATGTATGCGTTTATGTTTGTAAATTATTAATTTACATATATTTTTTTAAGTAAAATCATCATCTTATGGTACTAAAGGTTATATTTCTCTTGTTTGGAGTATAGACATTTTTAATTGACACGTAACAAGGAAAATACTTGATCTAGTATTTAAACATCCTCCTTCACCCTGGGCTCCAACACCGCCAGTTGTTGCTCGGAAGTGCTGTTAGCACAGTGAACACTTGCTCCTGTGTTACTGGGGTTCAGTAATGTCAGCTGTTCCCCTGCTGTGTGAACGGCAAAAAGTCCTGCTGCCTCCACCATGTTCTCATCTCATCCCTGGGCTCAACACCGCCAGTTGTTGCTCGGAAGTGCTGTTAGCACAGTGAACACTTGCTCCTGTGTTACTGGGGTTCAGTAATGTCAGCTGTTCCCCTGCTGTGTGAACGGCAAAAAGTCCTGCTGCCTCCACCCTGTTCTCTTCTCATCCCTGGGCTACAACACCGCCAGTTGTTGCTCGGAAGTGCTGTTAGCACAGTGAACACTTGCTCCTGTGTTACTGGGGTTCAGTAATGTCAGCTGTTCCCCTGCTGTGTGAACGGCAAAAAGTCCTGCTGCCTCCACCCTGTTCTCTTCTCATCCCTGGGCTACAAACCGCCAGTTGTTGCTCGGAAGTGCTGTTAGCACAGTGAACACTTGCTCCTGTGTTACTGGGGTTCAGTAATGTCAGCTGTTCCCCTGCTGTGTGAACGGCAAAAAGTCCTGCTGCCTCCACCATGTTCTCATCTCATCCCTGGGCTACAACACCGCCAGTTGTTGCTCGGAAGTGCTGTTAGCACAGTGAACACTTGCTCCTGTGTTACTGGGGTTCAGTAATGTCAGCTGTTCCCCTGCTGTGTGAACGGCAAAAAGTCCTGCTGCCTCCACCATGTTCTCATCTCATCCCTGGGCTACAACACCGCCAGTTGTTGCTCGGAAGTGCTGTTAGCACAGTGAACACTTGCTCCTGTGTTACTGGGGTTCAGTAATGTCAGCTGTTCCCCTGCTGTGTGAACGGCAAAAAGTCCTGCTGCCTCCACCTGTTCTCTTCTCATCCCTGGGCTACAACACCGCCAGTTGTTGCTCGGAAGTGCTGTTAGCACAGTGAACACTTGCTCCTGTGTTACTGGGGTTCAGTAATGTCAGCTGTTCCCCTGCTGTGTGAACGGCAAAAAGTCCTGCTGCCTCCACCTGTTCTCTCTCATCCCTGGGCTACAACACCGCCAGTTGTTGCTCGGAAGTGCTGTTAGCACAGTGAACACTTGCTCCTGTGTTACTGGGGTTCAGTAATGTCAGCTGTTCCCCTGCTGTGTGAACGGCAAAAAGTCCTGCTGCCTCCACCATGTTCTCATTCATCCCTGGGCTACAACACCGCCAGTTGTTGCTCGGAAGTGCTGTTAGCACAGTGAACACTTGCTCCTGTGTTACTGGGGTTCAGTAATGTCAGCTGTTCCCCTGCTGTGTGAACGGCAAAAAGTCCTGCTGCCTCCACCATGTTCTCATCTCATCCCTGGGCTACAACACCGCCAGTTGTTGCTCGGAAGTGCTGTTAGCACAGTGAACACTTGCTCCTGTGTTACTGGGTTCAGTAATGTCAGCTGTTCCCCTGCTGTGTGAACGGCAAAAAGTCCTGCTGCCTCCACCATGTTCTCTTCTCATCCCTGGGCTACAACACCGCCAGTTGTTGCTCGGAAGTGCTGTTAGCACAGTGAACACTTGCTCCTGTGTTACTGGGGTTCAGTAATGTCAGCTGTTCCCCTGCTGTGTGAACGGCAAAAAGTCCTGCTGCCTCCACCTGTTCTCTTCTCATCCCTGGGCTACAACACCGCCAGTTGTTGCTCGGAAGTGCTGTTAGCACAGTGAACACTTGCTCCTGTGTTACTGGGGTTCAGTAATGTCAGCTGTTCCCCTGCTGTGTGAACGGCAAAAAGTCCTGCTGCCTCCACCATGTTCTCATTCTCATCCCTGGGCTACAACACCGCCAGTTGTTGCTCGGAAGTGCTGTTAGCACAGTGAACACTTGCTCCTGTGTTACTGGGGTTCAGTAATGTCAGCTGTTCCCCTGCTGTGTGAACGGCAAAAAGTCCTGCTGCCTCCACCATGTTCTCTTCTCATCCCTGGGCTACAACACCGCCAGTTGTTGCTCGGAAGTGCTGTTAGCACAGTGAACACTTGCTCCTGTGTTACTGGGGTTCAGTAATGTCAGCTGTTCCCCTGCTGTGTGAACGGCAAAAAGTCCTGCTGCCTCCACCATGTTCTCTTCTCATCCCTGGGCTCAACACCGCCAGTTGTTGCTCGGAAGTGCTGTTAGCACAGTGAACACTTGCTCCTGTGTTACTGGGGTTCAGTAATGTCAGCTGTTCCCCTGCTGTGTGAACGGCAAAAAGTCCTGCTGCCTCCACCATGTTCTCATCTCATCCCTGGGCTACAACACCGCCAGTTGTTGCTCGGAAGTGCTGTTAGCACAGTGAACACTTGCTCCTGTGTTACTGGGGTTTCAGTAATGTCAGCTGTTCCCCTGCTGTGTGAACGGCAAAAAGTCGCTGTGCCTCCACCCTGTTCTCTTCTCATCCCTGGGCTACAACACCGCCAGTTGTTGCTCGGAAGTGCTGTTAGCACAGTGAACACTTGCTCCTGTGTTACTGGGGTTCAGTAATGTCAGCTGTTCCCCTGCTGTGTGAACGGCAAAAAGTCCTGCTGCCTCCACCATGTTCTCATCTCATCCCTGGGCTACAACACCGCCAGTTGTTGCTCGGAAGTGCTGTTAGCACAGTGAACACTTGCTCCTGTGTTACTGGGGTTCAGTAATGTCAGCTGTTCCCCTGCTGTGTGAACGGCAAAAAGTCCTGCTGCCTCCACCATGTTCTCATCTCATCCCTGGGCTACAACACCGCCAGTTGTTGCTCGGAAGTGCTGTTAGCACAGTGAACACTTGCTCCTGTGTTACTGGGGTTTCAGTAATGTCAGCTGTTCCCCTGCTGTGTGAACGGCAAAAAGTCCTGCTGCCTCCACCATGTTCTCTTCTCATCCCTGGGCTACAACACCGCCAGTTGTTGCTCGGAAGTGCTGTTAGCACAGTGAACACTTGCTCCTGTGTTACTGGGGTTCAGTAATGTCAGCTGTTCCCCTGCTGTGTGAACGGCAAAAAGTCCTGCTGCCTCCACCCTGTTCTCTTCTCATCCCTGGGCTACAACACCGCCAGTTGTTGCTCGGAAGTGCTGTTAGCACAGTGAACACTTGCTCCTGTGTTACTGGGGTTCAGTAATGTCAGCTGTTCCCTGCTGTGTGAACGGCAAAAAGTCCTGCTGCCTCCACCATGTTCTCTTCTCATCCCTGGGCTACAACACCGCCAGTTGTTGCTCGGAAGTGCTGTTAGCACAGTGAACACTTGCTCCTGTGTTACTGGGGTTCAGTAATGTCAGCTGTTCCCCTGCTGTGTGAACGGCAAAAAGTCCTGCTGCCTCCACCATGTTCTCATCTCATCCCTGGGCTACAACACCGCCAGTTGTTGCTCGGAAGTGCTGTTAGCACAGTGAACACTTGCTCCTGTGTTACTGGGGTTCAGTAATGTCAGCTGTTCCCCTGCTGTGTGAACGGCAAAAAGTCCTGCTGCCTCCACCATGTTCTCATCTCATCCCTGGGCTACAACACCGCCAGTTGTTGCTCGGAAGTGCTGTTAGCACAGTGAACACTTGCTCCTGTGTTACTGGGGTTCAGTAATGTCAGCTGTTCCCCTGCTGTGTGAACGGCAAAAAGTCCTGCTGCCTCCACCATGTTCTCATCTCATCCCTGGGCTACAACACCGCCAGTTGTTGCTCGGAAGTGCCATTGGCACGGGTACTCACTCCTGCCCAGACTGGTTACAGCACGCCATCTGTTTCCTGTCAGTGTAAACGTCACTTAGCCTCCAATAAGTTGTCCTGTCGTGTTGCGGTCAGGTTAGCCGACTCTATGGTGCTTTGAGTTTAGGTGCTTCCTATGTGTGCTGCGGGATATGCAAATAAAGGCTGTTTCCGTTGTGACAATAGGACAATCACCCACTGTAGTACTGTGGGATTCTGTAACTGCGGCCGGCTCGCGGCCTGTCATCTTAAATTTCCATGGGTACCTTCTGCTACCCGTCCGGGTTCCAGTACCGTCAGCTGGTTCTCCGCAGTGCCTTTGGCCTAGGTGCCTCCATCTCGGTATCCGAGTTCCAGCAACGTCTGCTGGTCCTTGGTAGTGCTTTGGAGCACAGGTACCTCCTGCTTAGTAACCGTGTCCCAGTAACGTCAGCTGGTCCTCGGTTGTGCCATTGGCTCTTTTCCTTCTGCTGCCCCTCCGGGTTCCAGCACAGTCAGCTGGTCCTCGTTACTTGCATTGGCTCTTGTACCTTCTGCTACCCGTCCGGGTTCCAGTACCGTCAGCTGGTTCTCCGCAGTGCCTTTGGCCTAGGTGCCTCCATCTCGGTATCCGAGTTCCAGCAACGTCTGCTGGTCCTTGGTAGTGCTTTGGAGCACAGGTACCTCCTGCTTAGTAACCGTGTCCCAGTAACGTCAGCTGGTCCTCGGTTGTGCCATTGGCTCTTTTCCTTCTGCTGCCCCTCCGGGTTCCAGCACAGTCAGCTGGTCCTCGTTACTTGCATTGACTCTTGTACCTTCTGCTACATTTACAAATTGAAGATTTTTTCAATGCTTTTTTGGGTAATCACTCTGGATCTCCAACAATGAAGACGACGACCCTGATGACCACCCCGAAGAAGATGACGACCACAAGGATGACGAGCATCAAGCCAACCAGCCTAAACACCATCACAAAGAAGAAATAAAAGATTACCAAACAGGACTAAGAAGGTTAAGACAAACTACAAGATACAGAACAAGAGACTTAAGAACAATAAGCAGAAGATCAAAAAGCAGAAGAACATGAAGTATAAGACCAAAATGAAGAGCAAAATATTTGCTCTAAATTCTAAGCAGAAGAAGACTAAGCAGTGTATGGGGGTGAGTCCATTCCTCCTCGTGGTGCCCCTGGAAAATGCCTGCTGCTGCAGGCTAAACTGAACACTGACAAATACTGTTGTAATTTAAATCTTTTGTGTTAGCAAGAACGGAAGGATGAAAAATTCATACTTTGACAGATTACAAGTACAGGATTCTCTGTCACAAATAAGAATATGATGAAGAAGATGAAGTACAATATGAATAAGAATAATAGTTTATTAAGAAGAATCTGAGTAATGTTAACAAAAAGATGAATAGCAAGAAGTTTAAGAAGAAGATAAAGAAGGTGAAGATGAAGAATAATTTGATGAAAAAGATGATGCTGCTGAAGATTATGAAGGAGAAAGTGTGTGAAAAGTTAAAAAGGTGAAGAGCATGGAAGTTGTGAAATATACATATTTGCCAAAATAGAAAAAACGTTAACAACATTGTCAATTTCTTCGTCAATCCGAACATCTTTAAAAAAAAAAATATTTATGCTATTCCATTTGATTGGGTTAAACATCTATGCCTTTAATGTCTCCTCAACCTTCCCCAATACATTCTACATTACTCTTTGTTGTTTTCCTTCATGTACAATTAACCAACAAGGCAAGAATGGGGTTTTTTTAATTCCGATATTTTGTTCCCATAGACTTACATTGGATTTCCGGTATCGGTATCGGGTATCGCCGATATTTTTTGGGTATCGGCGATACCATTCCGATTCCGATACTTTTGGATATCGGAAAGTATCGCTCAACCCTACTCAGAATACATTTCTAAAACATTCACAACAGTACCCCCCCCTTGAGGAGGGGTCACCGAACCCTCATTTGTGCAACCAGGTCGGTCAGGATGAGCTCTGTGATACGCACGGATCAGTCTCCTAGCATGGATGTCCGAAGCAAACACCCAAGAATTGTCCTCCTGACCATAACCTCTCCACTTAACCAAATACTGGAGTTTCCGTCTAGAAAAACGAGAATCCAATATTTTCTCAACCACATACTCCAGATTGCCCTCAACCAAAACAGGGTCAGGAGGTGCAGCCATAGGAACCACTGGCTCGACAAACCTCTTCAATAAGGACTTGTGGAACACGTTATGGATCTTAAATGTCCCTGGAAGAAGTAAACGAAAGGAAACAGGATTAATAATCTCCATGATCTTATAAGGTCCAATGAACCTAGGCTTAAACTTAGGAGATGCAACTCTCATAGGGATATTTCTTGAGGACAACCAGACCAAGTCCCCCACTTTAAACCGAGGACCATCAGTCCTATGCCGGTTGGCAAACCGCTGGGCCCTCTCCTGAGAGAGGGACAACCTCTCCACTACCTGGTCCCAAATCTGCTGCATACGCTCCACAACAGAGTCAACACCCGGACAGACAGAAGCCTCCGTCTGTCCCGAAGAAAATCGAGGGTGAAACCCAAAATTGCAGAAAAATGGAGACATCAAAGTGGCAGAGCTAGCCCTATTATTAAGAGCAAACTCAGCCAAAGGCAAAAAAGAGACCCAGTCATCTTGATCAGCAGACACAAAGCATCTCAGATAAGTCTCCAATGTCTGGTTAGTTCTCTCAGTTTGTCCATTGGTCTGAGGATGAAAAGCCGAGGAGAAAGACAATTGAACACCAAGTTTAGAACAAAAAGTTCTCCAAAATCTGGAAACAAACTGGACTCCTCTGTCAGACACAATGTTCTCAGGAATGCCATGTAACCGAACCACATGCTGAAGGAACAAAGGCACCAATTCGGAGGAGGAAGGCAACTTAGGTAATGGCACAAGATGTATCATCTTGGAAAACCTATCACAAATCACCCAGATAACGGTCATTCTCTGAGAAACAGGGAGGTCGGAAATAAAATCCATAGAGATATGGGTCCATGGTCTCTTGGGCACAGGTAATGGCATCAACAAACCACTAGAGCGAGAGCAAGGCTTGGAGCGAGAGCAAGTCCCACAGGACTGCACAAACTCCCTGACGTCACGAGACAAAGTAGGCCACCAAAAGGACCGACTCACCAAGTCTCTGGTACCAAAAATTCCGGGATGACCGGCCAACGCGGAACAATGAATCTCAGACATCACACTCTTCTTCCACTGGTCTGGGACAAACAATTTCCCAACAGGGCAGCGCTCGGGTTTATCCTCCTGACACCCTTCCAGAGCCAGTCTCAAATTGTGCGAGATGGCAGAAAGAACTACACCCTCTTTCAAAATAACAGCAGGATCAGATAACTCAGGAGAGTCCGCAAGGAAACTCCTCGAGAGGGCATCCGCCTTAACATTCTTAGTGCCAGGAAGAAAGGAAACCACAAAATTAAAACGTGTGAAAAACAAGGCCCACCTGGCCTGTCTAGAATTAAGTCGCTTGGCTGATTCCAGATAAACCAGATTCTTATGGTCCGTGAGGACCACCACCTGATGTTTGGCTCCCTCCAGCCAATGTCTCCACTCTTCAAAAGCCCACTTCATGGCCAATAACTCCCGATTACCCACGTCATAATTACGTTCAGTTGGAGAAAATTTTCGAGAGAAAAAAGCACAAGGGTTACTTTTAGAGGTCTCAGGATCTCTTTGGGACAAAACGGCACCTGCCCCAATTTCAGAGGCATCAACCTCCACCTGAAATGGCAGAGAAACATCAGGTTGCCATAGAACAGGAGCAGAAGTGAATCTCTGTTTAATTTCCTGAAACGCAGAGACTGCCTCAGGAGGCCAATTCACCACATCAGAACCCTTTTTGGTCAAATCAGTCAATGGTTTAACAATAACAGAGAAGTTACTAATAAATTTACGATAAAAATTGGCAAAACCCAACAATCTCTGAAGAGCCTTTAATGAAGTAGGTTGGACCCAATCACAGATGGCCTGAACCTTGACCGGGTCCATTTCAATAACAGATGGAGACAAAATGTATCCCAGAAATGAGATCCTCTGTACGCCAAAAAAACACTTTGATCCCTTCACATACAGAGCATTCTCTCTCAAATCTGGAACACAGTCCGAACATGTTTCACATGAGAGTCCCAGTCATTGGAAAAAATCAAGATATCATCCAAATAAACAATCAGAAATTTATCCACAAAATCCCTGAAAATGTCATTCATGAAGGACTGGAAGACGGAAGGAGCATTAATGAGCCCAAAGGGCATCACTAGGTACTCAAAATGCCCCTCTGGGGTATTAAACGCCATCTTCCATTCATCCCCGTGCTTAATGCGAATAAGGTTATACGCCCCCCTGAGGTCAAGCTTGGTAAACCAAGTAGCACTTTTCACCCTGGAAAACAGGTCAGAAATCAAGCGTAACGGATATTGATATTTCACAGTGATATTGTTCAAGAGACGATAATCAATACATGGCCTTAATGAACCATCCTTTTTGGCCACAAAGAAAAAACCGGCACCCAAGGGTGAAGAGGATGGTCTGATATGACCCTTCTCCAATGACTCCTTGATATAAGATCGCATAGCGTCATGTTCAGGTACAGACAAGTTAAAAAGGCGACCTTTAGGGAATTTACTACCAGGCACTAATTCAATAGCGCAGTCATAGCTCCTATGGGGGGGCAAGGCTGCAGATTTACTTTCGCTAAACACATCAGAAAAATCAGTCAAAAAGTCAGGAACATCTTGAGCCTGGGGAGAGGCAGAAAAAACAGGAGTGTTGGCATTAACACATTGGCAGCGCCAACTGGTTACAGACACAGATTTCCAATCCAAAACAGGATTATGAGACTGCAACCAAGGAAAACTTAGTATAATAATGTCATGCAGATTATACAGCACCAGAAATTTGCAACTCTCCTGATGATCAGGTTCAACCCTCATTATCACCTGAGTAGAGAACTGGGGTTTATTCTCAGCCAAAGTGGTAGAATCAATCCCCAGTAGGGGAATAGACTTCCGTAGGGGTATCAAGGGAAACCCACAACGTTTAGCAAAATCGAAATCCATCAGGTTAATAGCTGCTCCCGAATCTATAAAAGCCTGAGCAGAAAATGTGGACAGGGAGCAAATCAGGGTAACAGTCAACAGAAATTTAGTCTGAACACTACCCAAGACAACTGAGCGTGCAAAACGTCTTCCCCGCTTAGGGCAGACTGAAATAGCATGAGAGGCATCACCACAGTAGAAACATAACCCATTGCGTTTTCGAAACTCATGACGCTGTGCCCCAGAAGCCACTCTATCACACTGCATGGGTTCAGAAGCTGGTTCACAATGCAACACTATTCCACGCATACTTCTACGCTCACGCAAACGTCTGTCAATTTGAATCGCTAATGACATAGAATCATTGAGACCAGAGGGAGCAGGGAAACCCACCATAACATCTTGTACATTCTCTGACAGACCCTTTCGAAAAAGGGCTGCCAAAGCATCATCATTCCATTTGGTCAGGACTGCCCACTTTCGGAATTTCTGACAGTACAACGCAGCGTCCTCAAGCCCCATGATTTAATGCCAACAAGGTTTTTTCAGCTTGATCAGTGACATTAGGTTCATCGTACAATAACCCCAGAGCCAGAAAAAATGCATCAACATTACTCAAAACAGGGTCCCCAGGTGTCAGGGAAAAAGCCCAATCCTGAGGATCGCCGCGCAGGAGAGAGATGACAATTTGAACCTGCTGTGCTGCGTTCCCTGAGGACTTAGGTTTTAAGGCAAAAAACAACTTACAGTTATTTTTGAAATTCAGAAATTTAGCTCGATCCCCCAAAAACAAATCTGGCATGGGGATCCTGGGTTCCACAACTGGCAACCCAGCAAGATAGGTAGCAATACTCCGAACCTCAGTGGCAAGCTGATCCACACGGCCAGACAACTGTGCAAACTCCATTGAGAAAAAAAAATCCTCCTCAGCACCCGAGAAAAAAGAGGGAAAAAATGCAACAAACAGAAAAAAAAAATCTCTGACAACTCTGACAACCTTTTTTGTTTCCACACTATTTTTCCCTTCTGTGAGTACCATATAATTTTCAGTTGGGCCGGTGATCCTGTTATGTTTTGGTAGCTGAGGAGAGCAGGCAAAAACGGCAATACACCAGAGAGGTTGGAATCTACTGGATTGCAATACCCTGACTAACCACCACAACTAAAGGCAGCCGTGGAGCATTCCTACTTTGGTCCTAGACGCCTCGTCACAGCCTGAGAGGTTAACTACACCTAAAGATAGAAAGAGGAAAGCTATCTGCCCCGGAGCAGATCCCCAAAGAACATAGGAAGCCCCAAACATGTAATGGCGGTTAGACAAGAGGAAATACAGACAGAGACAGAAAATAGTATGAGCAAACGCTGGGGCCCAATCTGCCTGGACAGAACAGGATAGGAAGGATACTTACTGCAATCCAAAGAAAAACCTAAAAAAAGCCAACGCTACTAATTGCAAAAACACCTGAGATCACACGACCTCTACCACCTAAATTAGTTCTCTGGTGTAACAAAACTAAGCCGCAGCCACTGAAAAACTGGAAAAGGCAAATGAACAAACAACAGTGGCTCCAGAGGAACCGAGAGGAGCCCAAGCCCCCGGGGAGGGGAACCTGGCCAACCTCACAGAAATGCAGAGAAAAATGCAAATGGCAAGCACAAAAACAAAAATAGAAAATATCTTATCTGAGAGCAGGAGAAGAGGCAAGACTCAGCAAGCTTCCAAGTGAACCAGGAAACAACGTTGAGACAAGAACAATTGCTCACCGGCAACCATGATGGGGGGAAACCTCCCTTTTATCCAGCCAGTCCATGATTCCTGATTGCCAATCCTCACTAAATGGTTCAGTACTGTTTGTAACCACCAGAGGGAGCTTCTGCTCAGAATTCATTTCTAAAACATTCACAACAGGTGTCATTTCCGCTCATCATCTTGGTTAGCTCCTCAAAGTTTTGCAGCATGGTACATATGTCTGACATCCATGTCCACTCCTGAGGTCTTATGTGTGGAGTCTGAACTGAATACCGACGGCCTTGTTGATGCTGGTAGTCAACAACTGCCTTCTTCTGCTCACAAATCCTTTCCAATATATGCAGTGTAGAGTTCCATCGTGTGGGGAAATCACACACCAGTCCGTGAGCTGGAAGCTGCAAATGCTGCTGAAGCAGGGCATGGGTCGCTGAAGCTGTAGCTGATTTTCTAAAATGGGCACACTGGCGGCAAACTTTCACAAGCAGATCCGGCAACTCCGGGTAGATTTTTAGAAACCGTTGGACAATGAGGTTAAGCACATGGGCCAGGCATGGTACGTGTGTAAGCTCGTCTTGCCTCAGAGCCGCCATTAGGTTCTGGCCATTGTCACACACGACGATGCCTGGCTTTAGGTTCAGCGGTGTCAGCCACAGATCTGCCTGCTCTTTCAGAGCTGTCCACAACTCTTCAGCATTGTGGGGTTTGTCACCTAAGCATATTAGCTTCAGCACAGCCTAATGCTGCTTGGCTGAGGCAGTGCTGCAGTGCTTCCAGTTTGTGAATGATGTGATCATTTTGGAGATGCAGGCTGAAGAGGAGGATGACGTGCAGGAACTGTAGACTGTGGGGGCAACCCTGATTGACCTAGGGCCTGCAATTCTCATCGTTGGGAGGACGTGTTTCATCCCAAGGTCAGACTGTGTCCCGGCTTCCACTTTGTTAACCCAGTGTGCCGTCAGCAAGATGTACCGTCCATGTACAGTAGCACTTGTCCACGTGTCTGTGGTTAGGTGTACTTTCCCAGTAACTGCATTGTTGAGGGCATGGGTAATGTTGTGGAACACGTGCTTGTGTAATGCCGGGACGGCACACTGGGAGAAATAGTGGCGGTTGGGGACAGAGTACCTTGGGACGGCCGCTGCCATCAAGGCAACATTTCGAGTGCAAGCAAATGAGAAATGTGTGAATTTAGTACTGTGGCCTCAGGGGCGTTGGCTGGGTATTTCCGCTAGTGTTCCAATGACTGGGGTATGGACAACTGAAGGCTGCGCTGGGACAAGGACGTGAACATGCTTGATTATGGTGGTAGTTGAGTGTGTGCAATGACAGGTGCAGGGCAGGAGGCATCTTTGCAGGCACCATGGACAGGGGATTGGCTTCCATGCACAACAGCAGAAGAAGCTGTGATGTCACCCTCAGACAGTGTTCCTGGACCCTGGGGTTCAGCCCATAAAGTTGGGTGCTTTGCTGCCATATGCCTGATTATGCTGGTAGTGGTCAGGCTGGTAGTTTTGCTACCTCTGCTGATGCAGGCATGGCAGGTGGTACAAATGGCCTGTTTGGGTTTATCGGGAGAGTCTTTAAAAACAATCAGACTCGGGAACACCTAACAGTTGTATGGCCAACTTCCGTTGTGTTTTGTGTTACGAGGAACGGTTGCCCGCCTTCTGTCTGCTGTCACCACACTGCATCTTCCTGCCTGTTGAGGTGCTACGCCTCCCTCCCCCTGTGTGCTGCTGTCCTCGCTCAGCATGTCCTCCTGTCAGGTTGGGTCAGTTATTATATCATCCATCACCTCCTTTTCCAGTTTCGCACCCTGATCCTCCTCCTGACTTTCTGGCAATTGTGTCTCATCATTGTCCATCTGTTGTGACACATTTCCACCGTTGCCTTCGTGGGAACGTGGCTGCTCAAATATTTTGGCATCATAACATGCAATCACATTTTGCCCTGCTTCAAATGGACCGGGCAAGAGGCCCAACTCTATAAATGGAAAAGTGAACAGTTCTTTGTAGTGTCCAAGTGTGGGATCAGTTGTCTCCGGGCAGTAGGCATGGCAGGAGGAAGGAGGATCAGGGTGTGGAATATGCGGTCCAGACTTACGGCTACTCAGACTTGGCCATGTGGAAGACAGGGTGCTGGTGGTGGTAGCAAAGTGACTGGTAGCATTATCCACTATCCAACCAACTACCGTTTGACACTGTTCTGGTTTCAATAGTGCTGTTCTGCGGTCCCCAAGGAATTCGTACAGGAATCTCATGCAAGAAGATGTGGGTGTTTGTTGTGCCACAAGTTCAGCTTGCCTACGGCCTCGGCCTCTGCATGCACTATCACCATAACGTCCTCTTCCCCATCCCTTGCCACGCGTCTTGCCAGTTTTAAATAGAGTACAATATTTTCCACAATCACTACAAATGGCTGAATTGAGAGCAAACTTAGATGTGATCCATGTGTGGGAAAAACACACTTTAAAATATCTGGACTATACTGTTTTTTTTGTAGCAAACAGGTGTCAATAACTAGGGTAAGACACAGCAAAAACTGTGGAATGGAGGCCTGAAATACTGTAATTTGTAGCACACAGATAGATGAGGCATCTGACGGAGATATCACACTCTTCAATATGTGGCCTGTATTTTTAAAATTTTTACCCCAATATAATATATTGAACTAGGGTAACAGACAGCAAAAACAGTGGAATGGAGACCTGAAATGCTACAATTTGTAGCACACAGTTACATGAGGCGTCTGATGGAGATATCAAACGCTTCAATATGTGGCCTGTATTTTCTAAAATTTTTACCCCAAGATAGTGTATTAAACTAGGGCAACAGACAGCAGAAACAGTGGAATGGAGACTTGAAATGCTACAATTTGCAGCCTACAGATAGATGAGGCGTTTGACGCAGATATCATACTCTTCAGTTTGTGGTCTGCATTTTTTTAATTTTTACCCCAAAATAGTGTATTGAACTAGGGTTACAGACAGCAAAAACAGTGGAATGGAGGCCTGAAATGCTACAATTTGTAGCCCACGGATAGATGCGGCATCTGACGGAGATATCAAACTCTTCAATATGTGGCCTGCATTTTTAAAATTTTTACCCCAAAATAGCGTATTGAACTAAAGTAACAGACAGCAAAAACAGTGGAATGGAGGCCTGAAATGCAACAATTTGTAGCACACAGATAGATGAGACATCTGACGGAGATATTACACTCTTCAATATGTGGCCTGTATTTTTAAAATTTTTACCCCAATATAGTATATTGAACAAGGGTAACAGACAGCAAAAACAGTGGAATGGAGGCCTGAAATGCTACAATTTGTAGCCCACGGATAGATGCGGCGTCTGACGGAGATATCACACTCTTCAATATGTGGCCTGTATGTTTTTATTTTATTTTTTATCCCAAAATAGTGTATTAAACTAGGGTAAAGATAGCAGAAACAGTGGAATGGAGGCATGAAATGCTACAATTTGTAGCCCATAGATAGATGAGGCGTCTGACAGAGATACCATACTCTTCAATATGTGGCCTGTATTTTTTTTATTTTTTACCCAAAATAGTGTATTAAACTAAAGTAACAGACAGCAGAAACAGTGGAATAGAGGCCAGAAATGCTACAATTTGCCCATAGCCCACAGATAGATGAGATGTGTGACGGAGATAGCCCACTGTAAAATATCTGGCCTGTATTTTTTTTTTGGGCACAGCTAAATTGTGTCAACAAGTTTGCTATGAGTCTGACGTAACAAAAAAATTCTATGGGGGCCGGAAATGGCACAATTTTGAGCGCAATGATATATGATCCGTGTGGCGGACAAAACACGGTGTAAAATATCTGCCCTATGCCTAAATATTTTTTTGGCAGCTAAACATTTTTTGGCCAGCAAAATAGTATCAAGAAATTATATAACACACTCCAAAAAAATTTACCAGTACGACAAAAATGTTTAAAATAGCTGGATTTTCATGCTGTACTATGAAAATAATCTGGCTGTATTCTGCAGTGTCAACAAGCAAATTGAGAAAGAAAAGAGGGCTCTGGATTGCTTTGGAATAAAATAATCAGGATTAACATGCAAAATATAAATTGCTGCTCACTGAGATCTAGGGCTATGTAGATATGGTCAATATATGTAATAGGCAGCAGCAGCAGACATTAATGGAATAGACCTCTTGATGTATGCAATGAAGTATACCACAAACAATGTCTGCCTGCTACTGAGTTCTATATACCCACATACAGTGCATGAATGCCGTGCACTGATATGTATATACGCACATACACTCCCTGCCTACCTAGCACTGCAATGTATATACTGCGTAATTAGTCCTTTTAAGGACTGTTGATTTATCTGGATTTGTGTATTCTTTGATGGTATACCCACACTACCTTATAAACTCCCAAATCTGACCCTATCTCGGCAGCAGCTCTCCCTACACTCGCTGATTCCGGAGCATACTGATGATGCTGTGCGGCCAGCCAATCACTGTAATGCCACAACCAAGATGGCTGCGGCATTACTGTGTGTGGCAGACTATCCCTGCATGTTGATTGGCACTCTAAAGAGGGCCAAAAATTCAGGGCGTGCACCCAAACTCCCACCGAGCAATCCCGGAAATGCTCGGCGCTCGCCGAGTACAGCGATGCTCGGACGAGTAACAAGCATTACCGAGCACGTTCGCTCATTACTAATATGCAGCAATAGGATAACTTAGTCCTAGTGCATTACTCTTCATTTTTCTATATTAACCTCTCATGCCAAGTATTTGCTATTCAGACGTCTTATCCAAAAATTTTGTAATATTGTACTGTCAGGCTAAGTGCACACGTTTGCAGAATGTTTGCAGAATATCCTGAGCAAAACCGGACTTTTTTGCGCGGCAAAAACGCGCGTTTTTTTGCGCGATTTTGCGCGTTTTTGTGCGTTTTTTGCACGGTTTTGACGCGTTTTTACCGCGATTTTTCTGAACTTTCTAGTCAATAATAAAGAGGAAAAACCTAGAAATCCGCAAAATTAATGACAAACTGCTAGATTTCCGCGATGCGTTTTTTTTGCGGAAAAAACGCACCATGTGCACAAAATTTGCGGAATCATTCTAATGATAGGATGCTTAATACATGCGTTTTTGACGCTTTTTTCCCGCGAAAAAACGCGAAAAAACGCAAATATTCCTGAACGTGTGCACTTAGCCTGAAGGTCAGTTTTTAATATCCTACATAGTTTGGTGTCATCAGCAAATATTGAAACTTTACTCTCAATCCCATCCACAGGGTCAGTAATAAAGAGATTAAAAAAATCAATCCTTGCACAGATCCCTGTGGTCCCCACTGCTGATTATATCCCATTTAGAGAATGTATAATTTAGGACACTGTTTCCTGTCTTTTAGTTAGTTCCATTGCCATTTGCATATAGTTCCCCCTTGTCCCTGCTTTTGGAGCTTCAGTATAAGGCTGTTATGTAGTAAAATATCAAATGCCTTTGCAAAGTCCAGATAAATTACATCGGCCGCATTACGAACATTCAGATTAGCACTTACCTCCTCATAGAAATAAACATGTTAGTTAGACACGACCTACAGTGGGTTCGGAAAGTATTCAGTCCCCTTTAAATTTTTCACTCTATTTCATTGCAGCCATTTGGTAAATGCAAAAAAGTTCATTTTTTTCTCATTAATGTACACCTTGCACCTGAATTTACTGAAAAAAACAAATGTAGAAATTTTTGCAAATTTATTAAAATAGAAAAACTGAAATATCACATGGTCATAAGTATTCAGACCCTTTGCTCAGTACTGAGTAGAAGCACCCTTTTGAGCTAGTACAGCCATGAGTCTTCTTTGGAATGATGCAACAAGTTTTTCACACCTGGATTTGGGGATCCTCTGCCATTCTTCCTTGCATACCCTCTCCAGTTCCATCAGGTTGGATGGTGAACGTTGGTGGACAGCTATTTTCAGGTCTCTCCAGAGATGCTCAATTGGGTTTAGGTCAGGACTTTGGCTGGCCAGTCAAGAATGGTCACAGAGTTGTTCTGAAGCCACTCCTTTGTTATTTTAGCTGTGTGCTTGGGGTTATTGTCTTGTTGGAAGGTGAACCTTCGGCCAAGTCTGAGGTCCAGTACACTCTGAGCAAGACCGATTATAAGATAACTTTCTGACTGCACGTGTAATAGGTCTCCATAATGCCCACCACATCGTATTCTGTGGCCGATATAAGTCTCCAGTTCATTAATTTTCTTTGCAACACTTTTTACATTTGCCAGCAGACATTTAATACTGTTAGCACATTCATTACTCCTACTCACCTACCTACTTTCCCAGCACATCCCAGTACCCCCTAAATACTCATTGACCCCTACTGTCTCGCTTTCTCTGTATACTCTATCTATCCCCTTGCTTGCATGACTACGGTCAACATGATCCTAGTTTCAAAGGTTCTCCATTTGTCTGACCATTTTTCCCATCTCTGTCTCTATCATCTGTCTCTATCATCTGTCTCTATCATCTGTCTCTATCATCTCTATCATCTATCTCACTCTTCTGTCTCTATCATCTCTCTATCATCTCTGTCCTATCACTCATCATTCTGTCTCTTATCTTATCTTCTGTCTCTATCATCTGTCTCTATCATCTCTATCATTTCTGTCTCTATCATCTTCTCTATCATCTCTATCGTCTCTCTTATCATCTCTGTCTCTATCATCTGTCTCTATCATCTCTATCATCTCTGTCTCTATTCATCTCTGTCTCTATCATCTGTCTCTATCATCTCTGTCTCTATCATCTGCTCTATCATCTGTCTCTATCATCTCTCTATCATCTCTGTCTCTCTATCATCTGTCTCTATCATCTGTCTCATCTCTGTCTCTATCATCTGTCTCTATCATCTCTGTCTCTATCATCTGTGTCTCTATCATCTGTGTCTCTATAATCTGTGTCTCTATCATCTGTCTCTATCATCTGTCTCTATCATCTGTCTCTATCAACTTTTTATCTACACTCCTCACAAACAATGTATCTTGTGTAGCGGGTGGTTTAAACAAGTGTTTAGACATTATTTACTCCAAAATCGCGTGCGCGCAAAAGCGCTGACGAGCGCAAAGCCATGCGCACACCAGCGCACCCATAGACTGCAATGTTATTTTTTGTGCATAGTATGCACACACGTGCGCAGCGTTTTTTTAAAGCGGTGGGGCGGAAAAAAATGCAACATGTAGCGTCTAGCGCGTATGGACGCAAACCTGGAAAATGCGCAGCGCACGCCAAACGCTGATGAACGCTGCAAACGCTAGACCCTGCGCCCGCCATGTTAAAGATAGGGGAACATTGCGCATGCGTCCGATAGCGCACGATGCGCTGCGCGATAAAACGCAAGTGTGAAAGTAGCCTAAGTCATGTACTCCTCCTTACTTTTATTAGGTTTGGCATGCCACAGTTAAAACTAATTTGGATTTGTAAATGATTTTAATATATATGACTATGTATGATAGCATCAATTCTGTTATTTCTAAACACTGTTTTTCAGTGATTACTTTGTATCTCCATTCATACTGCACCCACACACACAAATGATACACCATTTGAAAGGTAAACTTGCCCCCTTCAGCAAGAAAATAGCCAAACAAACCACACATCCACGATTTGATCACAAAATACAGTTTAACATTATTTTCATAAACCTGCAGTAAGGAAAAATGACCTGCAGGTGGAACCACAGTACCCCAAAGCACACTACCACAAAGCTGCTTACAGACATCACAAACAAATCCAAACATTTGCCTTGGGGGCTTTCCAGCTTGACAAACTGCTTGTCCAGCCTATTATAGCCAAATTGGAGGATTGCACACTTCACTGCAAGTGAGTCACATATGTAAACACACTTCTAAACATGCACTGCCTATTGAATTGCACACTTGCTCCGTTCATACTCCACCCACACAAACAAATGATACACCATTTGAAAGATCAAATTACCTGCAGGTGGCAGAACACTACCCCAAAGCACACTACCACAAAGCTGCTTACAGACATCACAAACAAATTCAAACATTTGCCTTGAGGTCTTTCCAGCTTGCTCAAGTGCTTGCCCAGCCTATTTCATGCACATTAGAGGATTGCATACTTCACTGCAGGTGAGTCACATATGCAAACACATTTGGAAACATACACTGCATTTTCGGTGATTACTTCAACCCACACACACAAATGGTGAGTCACATATGGAAACACATTGTAAACATGCACTGCTTTTTGGTGATTACTTCGCCCCACACACACAAATGATACACCATTTGAAAGGTAAACTTGCCCCCTTCAGCAAAAAAAGAGCCAAACAAACCACACATTCACAATTTTATCACTAAATACAATTTAAACATTTATTTTCATAAACCTACAGAAAGACACAATGACCTGCAGGTGGCACCTCAACCGGAAGACATTTTTTGGCCTCTACTTATCAAACCAATTTATTGTATTACCAATCTACATATATAATACCTGTCTGTGTTCATTATCTCATGAAATACATTTACATTTGACCAGCTTGCTTTTTCTGAAATTGCCTGCACCCCCGACGACCAATGTGCGAACATTTCGCATGGGCCAAGCTAGTGATAAAATAATTCAGAGGTTTTCAAACATTTTATATCTTTGCTGTACTATACTTATATAGATTTCCAGCATGCAAAAAATAATATTTTGATGAGAACAATTATGTCTGCCTAAAGTTGCAAAACTGCAGCAACCACTGTACTGTACAGTATATACACATTGTTATATACATTAGCTTACGTATATTGAAATCAGAATAAAGTTTTAAAAGTTTCTTTATAAAAATAAGAAAACTTTATTTAAGTCCAGTAAAGTAATAGTTACCATGACTTGACTGGAGGGAATATATTGTGTGAAAAGAAGCAATATATAAGTAACTCAATCAGTCAATAACAATCACATAAAGCCTAAGCCCAGGAACATATTATTCCAAAATAATGCCAAAGGACAATTCCATTAAGTTCCTGCAGAACTGCCCACTCCCATAATGAAAGCTGAGTGGATATATTACATCAATATAAATGTAATGACCCCTCATGGGAGACGAGTGAAATTCCCTGAATGGCACACTTTTATTTTGCGTATACTGTTTTTAAAGCAATTGGTTTACATGTCGCCTTCCCCAAGCAGTATTATAGTGCCTCTATTAACAGAGGAAAGATTTTTATGGTGAATTATTATGGATATCACTATAGAATGTCATGTTTCAAAGATTTCCAAACTTTATTAAATCGTATCCCGAGGCTCCAAATGCCATTACAAGTATATATATCTAAGGTGTTATAGAGTGTTGAGCCTTCTAACTTAATGGAAAACATAAACAAGTCTTTAAATCGCTTAAAATAGAATAGAAATAGAGAATTATATAAAAGAAAAATTACCTGAGAATGTATCCATATAAATGCCCTCTGGCATTTGAAAGAACTATTAAATATTTTGACGCTATAGCCAACGCAGTATTAACAAAATCAGATTTAAAAAAAAAATACTGTGAATTATTTTGCTGGGTAACGGTTTACTTTTAAAAACGTATACCAGTTAACAGGAGTACACAGTGTAGAAGAATAGTTACATAGAAAGAAAGAGCTTTTCCACCTGTTCTGGCAAGGATTGACATCCCCATTCAAAATGTTGGTGCATCACTGGCACTGATCAGTATCAAAACAGTTCTGAGGTTATTTAGTAATGTATGTGGACATCTCTTGATCTATAAGGAATGCTTTGAAAATAGATATGGGCATCCCTGGAAGTATAATGAGGCATCCTGGAAACAGTTGAGACGAGGAAAAAACTTCAATCAGATTTACAACATACTGCACCAAAATTCATCATTTGTATTTTTTAAGTACTTTTCTTTTAATCTTGTGTTATTCATTGACTTTTTTTGTGCCAAGTTCATCAAAATAGAAAAGAAAGGAATTCCAACCTCAGGATCTTCAGGTAGAATCAAAAAATTATACAATCTTCCATGCATTGGATCTTCATGTAGGTCTGCTGACTTTTTTATATTTTTACCTAAATTTGTCAAAATGGCACACACAGTTCATGAATTTTGCACAGTATCAAAACTCTTTCAACCATTTTTCACCTTTTTACAGCAAAAAGTCGCATGTTTTTCAAAATGTCGCAAAAATTACTGGAAGCAGACGTGTAGCTAATCAGTTCCCATGCTCTACGGCTTATAAAGCATCTCTAATCGTCAAGTAACAGGCTATATTCCCTCTACTAACTACTAAAAGCACTCTGACTACAAGCGACATGAAGGAGACAAAGAATGCTCAAGGGAAACAAAAGAAAGGCCACATAAAACTTGCAAAGTTTTTCCCGATGTCAGAAGGCTCTCAAGATGGCGCCGGCAGCGTTCCCTCACAGCCGAGCAAAGCAGCGTGTAGTGTCTCCAGCGAAGTGAACAACCCCTTCTTCATTAATGACCTGTGAATAATGCTGGCATCTATTAGTACAAAAATGTTCAAAAAACACATAATATAAATCTGGGCCAGGAACAAGAGGTATTAATTGCCCTCCTAAATATAACTTGCACCTTCCCTTGAGAAAGCATTAGGTGAAACTCATGCCTGGTAGCTGTAGTGGGTCTATCCAATACTCCCTTATTTATGGGTAAGCACTACATTAGATACTGAATAGCACAGTTCCCTGTAGGCTTTTTGCACTTTACTATTTCATAGAATCATAGAATCATAGAATGGTAGAGTTGGAAGGGACCTCCTGGGCCTTCTGGTCCAACCCCCTGCTCAAAGCAGGATTCTCTAAATCATCCCAGACAGATGTCTATCCAGCCTCTGTTTGAAGACTTCCATTGAAGGAGAACTCACCACCTCTTGTGGCAGCCTGTTCCACTCATTGATCACCCTAACTGTCAAAAAGTTTTTTCTAATATCTAATCTGTGTCTCCTCCCATTCAGTTTCATCCCATTGCTTCTAGTCTTTCCTTGTGCAAATGAGAATAAAGATGATCCTTCTACAATGTGACAGCCCTTGAGATATTTGTAGACAGCTATTAAGTCTCCTCTCAGTCTTCTTTTTTGCAAGCTAAACATTCCCAAATCCTGCAACCGTTCCTCATAGGACATGGTTTGCAGACCGGTCACCATTCTGGTGGCTCTTCTCTGAACTTGCTCCAGTTTGTTGATGTCTTTTTTAAAATGTGGTGCCCAAAACTGGACACAGTATTCCAGATGAGGTCTGACCAAAGAGGAGTAGAGGGCAATAATGACCTCACGTGATCTAGACTGTATGCTTCTGTTGATACATCCTAGAATTGCATTTGCCTTTTTTGCTGCTGCATCACACTGTTGACTCATGTTAAGTCTGTGATCAATTAGTATACCCAAGTCTTTTTCACATGTGCTGTTACTTAGCCCTATTCCTCCCATTTTGTATATGCTTTTTTCATTTTTATTGCCCAGATGTAGTACTTTGCATTTTTCCCTGTTAAAATCCATTCTGTTAGTTGCTGCCCACTGCTCCAGTTTATGTATATCTTTTTGAATCCTCTCTCTCTCTTCTCTAGTATTAGCTACCCCTCCTAGCTTTGTGTCATCAGCAAATTTGATCAGTTTACCCTCAATTCCTTCATCTAAATCATTGATAAAGATGTTGAACAATACAGGGCCCAAAACAGAGCCTTGTGGTACCCCACTTGAGACATTCTTCCAACTGGATGTGCAGCCATTTACAACCACTCTTTGGGTCCGATCCCTAAGCCAGTTATGAATCCACCTAACAGTTGCCTTGTCCATTCCATACTTAGTCATTTTTTCAATAAGGATTGTGTGAGATACTTTGTCAAATGCTTTGCTGAAGTCAAGATATACTATATCTACAGCATTTCCCTGATCCACCCAGTCAGTGATTCTGTCATAGAAGGAAATTAAGTTAGTCTGACATGACTTATTAGTTACAAACCCATGCTGACTCTGTTTAATCACTTCATTCTTATCCAGGTACTTGCATACATGTTATTTAATAATTTGTTCAAAGATCTTTCCTGCTATAGAAGTCAGACTCACCGGCCTGTAGTTCCCTGGGTCCACCTTCTTCCCCTTTTTGAAGATAGGAACAACATTTGCTCTTCTCCAGTCTTCTGGGACTTCTCCTGTTCTCCAAGAATTTTCAAAGATTATGGACAGTGGTTCAACAATTTCTTCTGCTATCTCCTTCAGTACCCTGGGGTGTAATTCATCTGGACCTGGAGACTTGAATTCATTTATGTTAGCTAAGTGTTTCCTCACTGTCTTTCTGTTTATAGATATCCTGGATTCTTCTATTCCTTTAATAGGACAGTGAAGATCAGTTGATGTTACATTTCCTTTCTGAGAGAAAACAGATGCAAAATAGGAATTTAAAAGTTCAGCCTTCTCAACATCCTGACTTACCATTTCATCATTTTCATCCTGTAAAAATCCTATAGCATCTTTGACTTTTCTTTTACTTTTGACGTATCCCCAAAATCCTTTTTTGTTGCTTTTGACGACACTTGCAAGCCTAAATTCATTGTCAGCTTTAGATAATCTGATTTGTGCCCTGCAGGTTCTGCAGACGGCATTATATTCTTCTTTAGATATGCCTCCCTCTTTCCATTTGATAAACATTTCTTTCTTCCTTTTTAGCATGTGTTTAAGTTCTATGTTCATCCATCCTGGTTTCCTTAAATGCTTCCCATTCTTCCCTCTTTTCGGAATTGTTAACGATTGTGCTTTGAGAATCTCATTTTTCAAGATTTTCCATCCTTCCTGGACATTTTTGTCCTTAAGGATATCCAGCCATTGGATCCCTCCAATTCTCTTTCTGAGTTCCTTAAAATCTGCCTTTCTGAAATCTAACCTTGACGTCTGAGTCTTCACAGGTCTTCCTCCTCTTGTTATCCAAAATTCTAAAATAGCATGGTCACTACCTCCTAGAGTCCCAGCCACTCTTACCTCCTCCACCATTTCCTCCCTGTTTATGAGGATTAGATCCAAGGTAGCAGATCCCCTTGTTTTCTCCATTACCTTTTGGAAGATAAAGTTGTCAGCAAGAGAGGATAAGAATTTCCTGGACCTGTTAGTTTTGCCTGAGAGAGATTCCCAACAAATGTCTGGATAGTTGAAATCTCCCATGACCACTATGTCATATTTTTTGGAGAACTTGGCCATTTGATGCATAAAGAGTTCATCCATATCTTCAGCTTGCACAGGCGGCCTGTAGTAAATGCCTACAATGGTGTCCTTTCCATTGTTCTGTCCTTGTATTCTTACCCAAACAGTTTCCACAGAACTCCCAGTCTCTGAAGCGTCAATCTCTGTGCAGATATACGCTTTTCTAACATACAATGCAACACCTCCTCCTCGTTTATCAAGTCTGTTTCTTGCAAATAAGTTGTATCCTTCTAGCCTTGTATTCCAATCATGTGTATCGTCCCACCAAGTCTCAGTGATTCCAATGACATCATATTTCTTCTCCTGCGTTAGTAGCTCCAGTTCTCCTTGTTTGTTGCCCATGCTTTGTGCATTCGTATAGAAACACTTTAGTTTGTGATTGGTTTCTCTTCCTTCAATATTTTTATTATGTAAATTTTTTTGTCTTTGTTCTTCCCCTTCACTTCTAATAGCAGAAATCTCAATAGTATTTGTCAAGTGTATGGCTTTTGCTGGCGTTTTGCTTCCCTTCCCACATTGTTCTAGTTTAAAGCTCTCCTGATGAGTGTAGCAAGGCGACTTCCAAATACATGTTTTCCAGTCTTCGTAAGGTGCACCCCATCTCTAGCAAGTAGTCCATCGTATAGGTAATTCACTCCGTGATCCAGAAATCCAAATCTTTGCTGACGGCACCATCGACGTAGCCAGTTGTTCACCTGCAGAATCTTATTCCACCTCCTTGTTCCATGGCCATCCACTGGGAGGATGGAAGAGAAGACCACCTGCGCTCCCAGCTCTTTCACTTTCTTACCTAAGTTTTCAAAGTCACTGCAGATGGTTTCCAGGTCGTTTCTAGTGGTGTCATTTGTCCCCACATGTATTAGCAGGAATGGGTAGTCATCTTTAGGTCTGAAGAGTCCTGATATCCTGTCAGACACATCTTTAATTTTTGCACCTGGAAGACAGCACATTTCTCTTGAGGTTATATCCGGTCTGCAGATAGCGGCCTCTGTTCCTCTCAACAGGGAATCGCCCATGACAACAACTCTCCGTTTCTTCTTCACAACAGTTTTCTTTCTCCATTCAGGAGGACTCTGAGGGCGTAGAAGGTTGTTTGTGGGCAAAGTCTTATCCTGATGTATTTCTTCATCGTTCTCCTGTGTAAGAGCCTGGTATTGGTTCCTGAGCAGAATTGGTGCTGACTGCCTCCTGATCCTCCTGCTTCTCTGGGTCACATGCTTCCATTCCTCTGTTTCTTCAGTTGCACTTCGAATTTCTTCTCTTTCTGTACCATGAAGAGATAATTCTGCTCTGTCTAAGAACTCTTCACCTTCCTTAATGGTCTTCAATGTAGATAACCTCTCTTCCAGATTTTGCAACTTTTCCTCCAACAGGGACACAAGCTTGCATTTCTGGCATGTGAAGTTTGGCTTTTCCACTGGTAAGTCTATGAACATGTAGCAAGAAATGCAGCTCACCACATGGCTCTTAGCCTCTTCCATGTTCTTATTGTTCAAGAGATAATCAAGCGGTGAAATATAAGCCAAAACTCGCGCGCCTAGCGGCGCTCGGTTTACTGATGTCCTCCTTTCAGCTGCAACAGCCAAAATCCAGTGTTCCTTGAGCTCGCGGAGACTCTTCACTTATCCCAGAAGGCCCTGGGAATATGCTAATTATCTCCTCGGGACTCCTCCCCTGGTTTACTGATGTCCTCCTTTCAGCTGCAACAGCCAAAATCCAGTGTTCCTTGAGCTCGCGGAGACTCTTCACTTATCCCAGAAGGCCCTGGGAATATGCTAATTATCTCCTCGGGACTCCTCCCCTGGTTTACTGATGTCCTCCTTTCAGCTGCATCAGCCAAAATCCAGTGTTCCTTGAGCTCGCGGAGACTCTTCACTTATCCCAGAAGGCCCTGGGAATATGCTAATTATCTCCTCGGGACTCCTCCCCTGGTTTACTGATGTCCTCCTTTCAGCTGCAACAGCCAAAATCCAGTGTTCCTTGAGCTCGCGGAGACTCTTCACTTATCCCAGAAGGCCCTGGGAATATGCTAATTATCTCCTCGGGACTCCTCCCTGGTTTACTGATGTCCTCCTTTCAGCTGCATCAGCCAAAATCCAGTGTTCCTTGAGCTCGCGGAGACTCTTCACTTATCCAGAAGGCCCTGGGAATATGCTAATTATCTCCTCGGGACTCCTCCCCTGGTTTACTGATGTCCTCCTTTCAGCTGCAACAGCCAAAATCCAGTGTTCCTTGAGCTCGCGGAGACTCTTCACTTATCCCAGAAGGCCCTGGGAATATGCAAATTATCTCCTTGGGACTCCTCCCCTGGTTTACTGATGTCCTCCTTTCAGCTGCAACAGCCAAAATCCAGTGTTCCTTGAGCTCGCGGAGACTCTTCACTTATCCCAGAAGGCCCTGGGAATATGCTAATTATCTCCTCGGGACTCCTCCCCTGGTTTACTGATGTCCTCCTTTCAGCTGCAACAGCCAAAATCCAGTGTTCCTTGAGCTCGCGGAGACTCTTCACTTATCCCAGAAGGCCCTGGGAATATGCAAATTATCTCCTCGGGACTCCTCCCCTGGTTTACTGATGTCCTCCTTTCAGCTGCAACAGCCAAAATCCAGTGTTCCTTGAGCTCGCGGAGACTCTTCACTTATCCCAGAAGGCCCTGGGAATATGCTAATTATCTCCTCGGGACTCCTCCCCTGGTTTACTGATGTCCTCCTTTCAGCTGCAACAGCCAAAATCCAGTGTTCCTTGAGCTCGCGGAGACTCTTCACTTATCCCAGAAGGCCCTGGGAATATGCTAATTATCTCCTCGGGACTCCTCCCCTGGTTTACTGATGTCCTCCTTTCAGCTGCAACAGCCAAAATCCAGTGTTCCTTGAGCTCGCGGAGACTCTTCACTTATCCCAGAAGGCCCTGGGAATATGCTAATTATCTCCTCGGGACTCCTCCCCTGGTTTACTGATGTCCTCCTTTCAGCTGCATCAGCCAAAATCCAGTGTTCCTTGAGCTCGCGGAGACTCTTCACTTATCCCAGAAGGCCCTGGGAATATGCTAATTATCTCCTCGGGACTCCTCCCTGGTTTACTGATGTCCTCCTTTCAGCTGCAACAGCCAAAATCCAGTGTTCCTTGAGCTCGCGGAGACTCTTCACTTATCCCAGAAGGCCCTGGGAATATGCTAATTATCTCCTCGGGACTCCTCCCCTGGTTTACTGATGTCCTCCTTTCAGCTGCATCAGCCAAAATCCAGTGTTCCTTGAGCTCGCGGAGACTCTTCACTTATCCCAGAAGGCCCTGGGAATATGCTAATTATCTCCTCGGGACTCCTCCCTGGTTTACTGATGTCCTCCTTTCAGCTGCAACAGCCAAAATCCAGTGTTCCTTGAGCTCGCGGAGACTCTTCACTTATCCCAGAAGGCCCTGGGAATATGCAAATTATCTCCTTGGGACTCCTCCCCTGGTTTACTGATGTCCTCCTTTCAGCTGCAACAGCCAAAATCCAGTGTTCCTTGAGCTCGCGGAGACTCTTCACTTATCCCAGAAGGCCCTGGGAATATGCTAATTATCTCCTCGGGACTCCTCCCCTGGTTTACTGATGTCCTCCTTTCAGCTGCAACAGCCAAAATCCAGTGTTCCTTGAGCTCGCGGAGACTCTTCACTTATCCCAGAAGGCCCTGGGAATATGCAAATTATCTCCTCGGGACTCCTCCCCTGGTTTACTGATGTCCTCCTTTCAGCTGCAACAGCCAAAATCCAGTGTTCCTTGAGCTCGCGGAGACTCTTCACTTATCCCAGAAGGCCCTGGGAATATGCTAATTATCTCCTCGGGACTCCTCCCCTGGTTTACTGATGTCCTCCTTTCAGCTGCAACAGCCAAAATCCAGTGTTCCTTGAGCTCGCGGAGACTCTTCACTTATCCCAGAAGGCCCTGGGAATATGCTAATTATCTCCTCGGGACTCCTCCCCTGGTTTACTGATGTCCTCCTTTCAGCTGCAACAGCCAAAATCCAGTGTTCCTTGAGCTCGCGGAGACTCTTCACTTATCCCAGAAGGCCCTGGGAATATGCTAATTATCTCCTCGGGACTCCTCCCCTGGTTTTACATTACATTTACATTACATTTACATTACATTTACATTACTTTACATTATCATTCATCCTTACTGGTTTGTAACTGGGACTTACTAATAGTGTTTGTTGCTATTAATCACATATTTTGCCCTGGATTGTGATGTTCCCATATGTATTTCCTCCTTATTAGACCTGTCTATATACCTGTATTGGTGATTAATTTTTCAAATTCAATTAATAAAAAATGATTTTTTAGCTAACATCCAGGCTTTGTGATCCTTGTTTACTCCCTTTTTTGGTACTTTTGGTTTGTTCTTATGCTGGCATCTTCAGTGAGCAGCCCAGCTTCAGCCTCTCCGATTGCAGGGTATGTGGAATCAGCCTTTATTACTACCAAAGCAACACCTGAGGTCAGACTCAGCCATGTCAAGGCAGCAACCACCCCATCACTATCTCTAATGCCACAGATGTGGGATATTTCTTCAATGCACACTGAAGAGTGTGCCTAATTTACGCAAAACACAACTTCAGGTCTTATTACAGAATCCACCATGAAAAATATTTAGAGTTGAGAGTCCTCAGTGGTTGATACCTTTTAATGGCTAACTGAAAAGATGGTAACAAATTGCAAGCTTTCGAGACTACTCAGGTCTCTTTATCAGGCTAAACTAATACAAAATCTGAAGAATTGACCACGGACAAGATAAAGATCCCCAACTCCCATCGGGACTACAAGATACCAGGTACTTTCAGCTGCATCACATCTAATGTGGTGTACCTAATTATATGTATTAAATGTCCAACTGGGGGTCTGTATGTGGGAGAGACCGGGCAAAAACTGAGAACAAGGATGAATTCTCATCGCCACACAATAAGAGAAAAAAGAATGGATCTACCTGTGGCAAAACATTTTTCTTCCCCTGGTCATAGCATGTGGGATATGAAATTACTTGTATTGAAAGGCAGCTTCACATCTCAGAGACAAAGAAGAGTTTGCGAATACAAACTGATGGTGACCTTTGACACTCTTAATGCTGGAATGAACCTGTCACACGGATTTATGACGTTTTACATCAATTAAGGAATTTACTCCAAAGACCCTGTGAAAACATCACAAAACATTACCAGATCCCAATCAGAGGGCAATAAAACTTTCACACTCCTTATCTATGAACTGTTCCAATATTTATGTTCATCTCTATCTCCCATAATGACAGTTCTGCTTTACGTCACTTGTCTTATCTATTGCATTTTTTCTGTGCAGTGTGGTTTATAAATATGTGATTCTTCAGATTTTGTATTAGTTTAGCCTGATGACGAGACCTGAGTAGTCTCGAAAGCTTGCAATTTGTTACCATCTTTTCAGTTAGCCATTAAAAGGTATCAACCACTGAGGACTCTCAACTCTAAATATTTTTCTATCTACTGGCTAACACGGTACAAAGATATACATCTTTACTGTATCAGAATCCACCATGAGGATTCAAATAGCAGAACTAAAGTCCTCTATTCAAAAAGACCTACAATATGCCTTTAATAATCTACAGAAGGAAATATTCACTTTAGGGGATTGTACACCAAAATGGCAGAGTTAATGTCAGCATATAATGAAATGGTGGACTTGGTCACTGCTATAAATGAAGAAGTAGATGCTATTAAACTTAAAATGGCAGATATGGAAGACGGGTCTCGCCGCAATAACATTTGTCTGAGACGTATAGAGGAGTCTGTTAAAACAGAGGATCTTAAGGCTTTCCTTGTGGATTACTTTTCAAGCCTCCTACCTGATGCATCACAGTCAGACGGTGATTGATCTGACCCACAGGCTACCAAAACCTAAATCCTTATCTTCCTCAACTCCATTTTTTCATGTGAAAGAATAAATAATGGAAAAAGCTCATAACTCCTCTTCCAGAACGCTTTAAAAATATAACTTTGCTTACAGATTTGTCTGCAGCTACACTCTCAAGGAAAAGAACATTTGCTAGCAGTACAAAAATTTTCAGAGATCATGGCATACCATACAAATGTGGGTTCCTAATAAAGTTGTTGATAACTAAAACTTGCCTGAAACATGAGGCTTTCACCACAGAAGAGGCACTACAACTCTGCAAGGATTGGGACCTGATTCCTTCCACCAACAATAGCCAACCAAAAAGGCCTTCCCCACATCACCTTAAAAAAGAATGACAAAGTGTTACCAGCAGAAGAAGACATAACAACTAGGTTCGTTACTTTCTTATGTTATGTGTAATTTTACCTGCTTTATTGCTTGAAAAGGTTAATGACTAAGGATGAGAAAGCACTAAAACTCTTGTTAATCGAACCAATCAATTCCTAATGCTCGAGTGCTTGTTTCAAGTAAAGAGTAGAGATGATTGAACATGTTCGGAAAGCGTTAGCCAGTCTCAAATTCTACACAAACATAGCACATTCGGATTCATGTTCGCTTTCACAAGCATTTTTACTGAAAGTCGGCAAAATTCAGTCACAGTTGAGTAAATAATCGCTGTTCCACTAATGCTTTTGTTATTACTTTGGCAAGGATGGTGGTGCTGTATGATGAACGGGGGGGAGGGGCGTTTGATGAGTGGTGGGGGTGTGGAGAGGTTAGAAGAGCATGTGAAGAGATTACAGTAGAGGTGCGCACTATTTTTTTTTCGCTTAACTTTATGTTTGTTGATTTCAGCAACCAATCGGTGTAGAACCATCCACAACGTCATGATACAAGGTCTTCTGTGATTGGCTGACAATGTCACATGTCCATGGCAATATAAAAAGTGAACAACTTGTTTTGCTGGCGCCATTTGCTCAGTGTCACAGTGCAGAGAGGTCGCTTCTGCGCTCGTGCTGGTGCTGAAAGTGAACTTGTCAGTTAAATAGATAGGTTCCTGTTCTGTGTGAAATCGATCTTCCAGCATCAAAGTAGATTGTGCAAAAACTGTGTGGTAGTCTCTGGAAACACCATTTGTTACTGCAAATTGCTTGTGCTAAAATTGTGTTTCAGTGGCAAATTAGAAGGCCAGATTTCCACATAAAGCTCGTTAGGTCTTACATTGTGGTGCAGCCACGATGTTCAATTAGCTACTCCAAATCATTTGTAATAAAACTGTGCTTCAGTGGCAAATGAAAAGGCCAGATTTCCACTTAAAAATCGCTAGTACTAATATCGGGTTGTGGCGTGGAGGGCCAATTCGCTACTCCAAATTGTTTGTGATAAAACTGTGTTTCAGTGGCAAATCGGACAGATTTCCACTTAAAAATCGTTATGTATAACAGTGTTGTTAAGCACACTATCTAAGAAACTAAATAGTGATTGTTCATTTAGTGACAGATGACTGACAGCTGTGGGCCTAAGGTTGTGAAACAGCAGATTACAAGAGGGGAATGCTACTTACAACATCAGTGGTAAAAAGCGAGGTCATGGTGGAAGGGGGAATAGGCTTGGTTTTCAACGTGTACGTGGGTTAGGTGTTAATGTTAATGAAAGCTCAACTGAACAAAAACAGTCTCCTCCTATCTAAAGACCACTGATAACATCTGTTAAGGTACTGCCACACTTAGTGATCTCGTTAGCGACCTCAATAACGACGCAAGCTAATGAGATCGTTTGTGAGATCTCTTTTAGGTCGCTAGTAGCTGCCAAACAGGAGATCTCATAAACGACATCAGCGGTCAGCGATCTCTTTAACGACTTTGGCGGTCGTTAGGATGTCATTAGCATGTACTGAGCGCTTCTGATTCATAGGAATTTCCAGCATCGCTCCTGCTCTCTGCGTCCTGCTAGCCTGCTTTGCAACTGCTGCGATCCTCTCTGTGACGCAAAAGAGAACTTTATAGATATTGCGATCCATTCCGTGACGCTAAACCGATATGCGTCACAAACGAGATCGTTCGCAAAAGGTGCCAAACACAGCGATATAGGCTCACCAGCGGGACGCCAACGATCAAAAAACGGTCCAGAACTCTAGTGAACGATCAACGAGATCACAGCAGGGGCCACATAGTTGCTACATGCCACACACAGCTAAGTCGCTAACGAGATCGCAAAATAGTGACGTTTTAGTGATCTCGTTTGCGATCTCGTTTGCGATCTCATTTAGTGTGGCATACCCTTTACTGGATGGGCTGCTGGACTCTCTTTCTTTGTCAGCCGCATAACAGTAGGCCTTGTAGATATGGCTCAGAAAGAGCATGTGCTTCAGTGAATGGCAAGCGCTGCATCAAGTGGTCTCTCCTCCTCTTCCTCCACCTTAACATCACACATAGTACAATCCTCACAGGTGGCACCCCAATCACACTTGTTTCGCCCTGCATCAAAAATTTCCAAACGCCGAAATGACTGTGGGAACTAAAGATGGACCATTCTGGTAAGCTGTTCACACATTCTATTAAATGGGCATCAGAGGTCTGCTCCGAAGAAACAGAATTCAGAAGAGGAAAGTATCTGCACTGATGCCTACAATTTTTTCATGTTGGATCCAAGGCCGGACAAAGTAGGGTCCGAGCAGAATCCAAACCCTCATCACCAGACATTAACCACCAAGGATGGAGGTGATCCTGATGAGACTCAGATACCAGAGGCGCACATGGTCTGTACTGTGGGGTTAGGGCAAGAAGTTGAGGAGGGTGACTCTCAGGGTGAGGAGTGTGAGAACAGAGAGGATGACGATTAGGTTGTAGATCCCACTTGATGTGAACCCAGACGTACGAAGCTGAAGAGGTGTAGGAGTAGGGAGATGAGGCTGTTTTGTTGCGGCTTCCCACACAGATACAAAGTGATGCAAGCGTTCCAAGCACTGCATCCTCAGCCCCAACTCTGGCAGTGGCTAGCACCGGTTTCAAATGTTCAGTTAGCTGGGGCAGCAAGGGTTGCTTAGCCTGGGCCTTTTTTGAGAATGCAAAGAATGACACAACACATGTTATCTGTCAAATTTTCAAAAAAACCTCAGTAGTGACAAAAAATTGTCTCCTCCATAGAGTTGAGCGATACTTTCCGATATCCTAAAGTATCGGAATCGGAATGGTATCGCCGATATCACTAAAATATCGGCGATACCCGATACCGATACCGGAAGTCCCATGTAAGTCTATGGGAACAAAATATCGCAACTAAAAAAACCCCATTCTTTCCTTGTAAACACTAAATATACACACATAGAATACATATATATATATATATATATATATATACATGTCATTGTGACATATATATATACATATATGTATAGTTTATACACTTCTACATAGTAAAATATCCTCTGATTCAATTGCCGGGTAAAGCCGGCTTCAGTGAAAAGACAGAAGCACCCGACATGAAATGACACTTGGTGTACATAGGGTTAACCATGTATTTTCATGTCGTTTGCTATCTGATTTGCACAAACAATTAAATCAGTCTATGTGTGCAAAATTTCACACCTGTAGGGGTTAATTAAAGGTGTAAATTCGTTGTAAAAAAAACGGACTTTTTTGCTACGAATTTACACCTTTAATTAACCCCTACAGGTGTGAAATTTTGCACACACAGTCTGATTTAATTGTTTGTGCAAATTAGATAGCAAAGGACATGAAAAGACATGGTTAACCCTATGTACACCAAGTGTCATTTCATGTCGGGTCATAGGTCATAGGTGTTCGGTCTGGATGCCGAACTTTACTGTTCGGGTTCGCCCATCTCTACTTGCAAAATCACCAATCTATAGCACTAGCTTCTCCAAGAGCAGTTCTCCTAATCACAGCTCTGACTATCCTGAGCTATGTGCTTGTTCAAGTGCCATTATCTCTATATGTACCGTAAATACAGTGATAGCAGTGTACATTATAAAACAAATCACTAATAGCTGAATGTGTTACAGCAGAACTTTATAGTTCTACTAATACTATAACTCAGCCTATCCTATCAGAAACAAAGAAGTAAAGAGCAACATAGCTCTGACCTGCTCCAGAGACAAATTGAGAATATTTCTTTAATTGTAACCACAACAATACCAGCACATTAAAAAGTTGTTGTTGTCCAATGTCCATATAGTACTATATTATGCTAAACAGTGGCCAGAGACCGCCATACCATGCCACAATAGTCCCATAGTTTGTTGTCATAGGACAGTGCGATTCTGTGCCTGCACACAGCCATATACTTTGCATAAAGTACCATATTCTACCTGCAAAGAACCAAATTGTGTGTTTGCAGTCCTACAATGAGCCTATATTGCACCCAATAAACTACACATTAGACCCAAATTAGAGTAATACTTGCCCATGTACATAGATGCCAGAGAGAACCACGTTTGTAAGTTACTGTGTATAACAACGCACATTATTCCATATTGTGCCCTGTTTCATTGATCCGATTCCTAACTGAAGGTGGTTTTCCAATCCTTAAAGAAAACTTCAAACTTGCTCCAAATAGTAAAACATAATCTAATATATTCATGTTTTACCCTTACCCCTCCTGTGCTGCTGGCCACAGGACCAACCGTGTGTTGCTTTCCATTGCGCTTGACAGCAGTGATTGGCTGCCTGAGTGACATGGCATTCAATCGACCTCAAAGCATGGTTAACAACTCCTGAAGGTTCTCTAGCTCCCAAAACTTTCATGAATGGGCTAATCTCTAAATCCCACCCTTGCCCACTCAAATTGTATAAAATATAGACATGCGGACCCTCGATTTTACCTGATCCGTAGACCATATTGTTTTATATCCATTCAGGAGTTAGGAACACTCTGGCACAACAAGATACTTCTCTTTTATATCCTAAATATGCATGCATGCTAATATTCTGTTACTTTTGATGATGCCAAACCCTATATAGATTTGTATAATCATTGGGTCACATGGCAAAACAAAAATAGGGACAAAGTCAAGTTTGACACCAAATCAGACAAATTCACATTTAGGAGAATCAAAGAACAATCAGACTAATGATCTGTTGAGACTGGGTACACCTTTAGAATACATATAGCCAGTGGCACAACATAAATCTTTTACACGTCAATGCAAAGTCAATAACATGGCCCTCTATAATTGAAAATAAAAATAGTTTGCGCACATAAAAACTACAAGACACAAAAGGATCTGTAGAAAAATAGGAATATGCATGTGTCAAATGGAAAACAATACATAAATTCAGACGCACTCTGTAGAACAGTTTGAGATGCAGATGTAATAATACAGTAATAAATAAATATTGCACTAAGACCCGTGAGAAAAAGGTGATGAGAAAAGCCTGTAGTCTATTATGTAGTAAACCCCAAACCAAAGGACTAAATAGTCATAATACGCATAAGGTATTTATTCATATGGGTATTAATATGGACAAACCCTGAAAAAGTAAAAGAGGTCCTCTTTTAACGATGGAGCAGAAAAACGCTGCAGAAATCCTAAAAAACCTTTTATGCAGAAAGGTCAGAAGAAATTGACACTGTCCCGGCCGGTGACAGCTCAGATGAATGAGTATTAGTGGTGCACTGTGGAGAAAATAGTCCTGTTTGCACAGGTTTTACCTGACAACCCCGATGGGTCACTTGCAATAGAAAGTCCAATTTCAGCCTCCTCTGGCCTGCTGACAACCCCGATGGGTCACTTGCAGTAGAAAGTCCGACTTCAGCCTCCTATGGCCCGCAGACGAAACTTACATCCGTTGATGAAAGCCGGTGATCTCTGGCCTCCGTGGCCAGATCAGGAACGCCGGCTGATGATGTTGAATCCTCACTAGGAAGAAGGATGTGGGCAGGACCTGTTGGTAAACTAGCCTGCCTCAAGCACAGTAGTACACAAAATCGCAATATCTAACTGTCCCTCAGAGTGAGCAGAGTAGCGTTCTGTCCCTAACTGAGTTCACAGCACAGTGACGCTAAAATGGCTGCGGCGCCTTTTATAGTGCATTCTGACATCATTTCAGCAGCCAATCACAGCCATGCCATTAGTTAAGATGACCGCAGCATTACAGGATGTGCCCACACTTCATAAGATTCATCATTGGCTGACTAACATCACATTGCCTCTCAAAGAATTATGGGAACTTCGATTCCGGTATACGATATTGAAAAAGTATCGGAATTAAGTATCGGAATTCCGATAACGCGAATATCGGCCGATACCCGATACTTGCGGTATCGGAATGCTCAACACTACTCCTCCATTATCATGCCAAGTCTTCTCACACAGGTCTCCGGCCACAGAAACTACAATTGCTTACCCCCTACAGTCGAGGTGATTGAGAACCCATCAGCTGTTATGGACGTAGACATGACTGCTGCTTTTGTGTCACCTAGCAAAACAGATCTTTCTCAATCCACCATAACTTCTCTATCTGCCCATCACTCACATTCCAGCGGTTTGTCCTGTTCTCCATATTCTACCCACTCTCAGCACAGCAGCTAGCCCTCGGTCCTGCAGTTTTGGTCACGTAAAAGAGTATTTCTTCCTACACATGTCAAATCTACGAGCGTGAACTCCATCATCTTCAATCTGTTGGCTACGGAAATGCTGCCTTTCCACCTGGTGGATGCAGATGGTTTCAGAAAGTTAATGACCATCGCAGTCCCCCAGTACTAGTTGCCCAGTCACCATTACTTCTCTAAGAAAGCTGTGCCTGCACTATACCAGCATGTCGCCCACAACATCACCCATTCCCTGAAAAAATCTATGTCTGCCAGGGTGCATATTACCACTGATACCAGGATGAGCAAACAAGGGCAGGTGCATTACATTTCACTGACTAGGCACTGGGTATCTCTGGTGGCTGTGGGGGCAGGTGGTCAAGGGGTTGCTCTACAAGTCTTTGAATCCCCAAGGCTTGTGGGAATAACCTCTATAGATAACACTTCCTCCACTGCTTCTGGCTCCTCCAACTCCTCTAGCGCCTCCACCTGTGCTCTCAACCTCTCCCTTAATCTGACACGCATTCCAACAGTACCGATAGAATACCCCCACCTCTGTACTACGCAGCCATGGCTCACCGCAACCAGGCAGTGTTCAAATTAATATATCTTGGAGATCGCAGTCACACTGCTCAAGAATTGTGGACAGCTATCCTGGCTGAGTTAGATAAATATCTGTCTCCACTGAACCTGGAGCCAGGGAAGGCCATGTGCAATAACGATACGAACATGGTGGCGGCCCTATGCTGAGGCAACATCACACACGTGCCTTGCATGGCTCAAGTCCTCAACCTGGTGGTACAGCACTTTTTCCACCACTATCCCAGAATAGATATGCTGCTACAGCTCACTTCCGCCGATCACACCCTTCAGATCATCGACTTGTATTGCTACAGAGGTCTTTTGGCCTACCGGTTAACCACTTGATGTGCAATGTTCCAACATGGTGGAAATCCATTCTGCACATGTTGCAGTGACTGTGACAGCAGTGACGAGTCCTGGTGCAGAATGTCCTTTAGCATAGACTGAGCCAACTCTGCCCGGACGTGGTGCAAATCACACTTCCAGAGTGGGCATAGATGAAGGACCCCTGCACCCTTCTGCATAGTTTTGAAATGGCTACTAAGATGGTTAGCGCTGATGATGCCATCATCAGCATCACTATTGTGGTCATCCACATGCTGCACCACACTTTGAATACTCTGCGTAAGGAAGTGGTGGTCCCAGAGGAAAAGGTGGAAGCAGAGGAAGATGCGGAAGGGATAATAATATCTCAAATTTCCGGACTGTCGTCGCACAGGTGGGTGCCATGGGAGGGTGACTTACAGTGATCGAGGGGGGTCATGGTACCAGACAAACTGTTACTGAAGGTGCAGTAGCCAAGAACAATTTGAGAAGGATGAAGTGATGGATGCGCAACAGTCAGGAGATGAAGAGAATAATGATCCCCTCTCTGTTGTCCGTGGTTGGTGGGAGAGAACAGAGGAAGCAACCTTAATTATTACCCCACCAACAACACACCATTGACTTGGACCCCATAGAGGCGCCCAACGTGTGAGCGCCTTCCTGCTGCACTATCTTCAACATGATGTCTGCATTCTTAGTGTTATAAATAGTGCCGATTATTGGGTTGCCATTATGTTAGATCCGCAGTACAACAGTAAATGTAGTCAGATTCTTCATGGAAATGGATGCTCGCATGTTGGAGCATCAAAAACACGCTTGTTGACCATCTTAGTAGTGATTTTCCCCAAAATACCAGTGAGACACAGTTTGTATCCCAGTTCTAGATGTCCAACCCCAGGGAACGTCAATGCGTCATCGTTTCACACATTTTTTAAACCAGCCCGTGATAGTACAAGTCTGACACGCTGTCAACGACTAGACAGGAAGGTGCAGAAGTATCTTGAACTCAATATCAATGTGATCAAGGGGAAATTGGACCGTTTTCATTTTGGTCTTTATAAATGGAAGTGCTCGCCTATCTCGCCTTGGAGGTTTTATCATGCCCGGCAGCCAGCATTCTCTCAGATTGTATGTTCAGCTGCTGGTGGTGTCCTGACGAATAAGCGCATCCAGCGGTCCCCTGAAAGTATAGACCGCTCAACTTTCATCAAGATGAACAAGTTATGGATCTCCAATGACTTTTGCACCTCAGTCGCAGACTAGGCAGACAAGGCGATGGTGTAGTTTTTAGTGTGATGCATTGATCTTGCGTTATTGCAGTCTGTTACACCTTTGTCGTGTCTTCTGTGCCTGTTGTTGCTGCAGATATTATAAACAATTTTTTGAAAAGTGGAGACTGAAAATTGGGTCTCCATGTGGTGGGTTGACTATAGTGGAATGGGTCTCAGAGCTCCATTACGCTATTTCTACTTAGGGGAAATTGATACCACTTTAGTGGTGTGTGACAATTCTTGGAAAAGCAGAGACTCAACTTGGGTCTCCATTTGATGGATTGCCTGTAGTGGAAGGGATGTAAGAGGCCCATTATAATATTTCTACTCAAGGGAAATTTATGCCACTTTATTGATGTGTGTCAAAAATGTTTGGAAATATTTTGGACTCAAGGTTAAGTCTCCTTCATGTATATTGCCTGTAACAGTAAAGTTCCTAAACCAGCAGGCCTGCACTTACTTTCAGTCAACTACCTGTGTTACTATCCTTACATTTTTATAACATTTGTGGTTTACCAAGCTGATATTTATGCCAACTGAGTGTGGTCGGGCAGAAATCCAGATTCAGCTGCTGCATGAGGTATCAGGGCTCCGAGCAAAGAAGGCTTACACCGGTCCCTCACCCACCTCGTCTTCATTGAAACTTCAATTCAAATCTCTAAATGCTGGTCCAGACCCTGATACCTCATGCATGGCACATGGCTGACTGTGCTGTGCAATCATCAAATTTCTACTGTGGGTAAATTAATGAAAAAAAGAGGACAAGGAGCATAAATACCTATATAAATATAAAAGTGTAACCTTATTAATCCAAATAGAAAAAGTTTAAAAAAATTATTGATCAGCATATAATAACACAATTAACCAGGGCTTCCTATCCGGCTCCCCCACATCTCACCCCTCTACTGGTAAGCCTCTCTCTTACAGCATGTCGTGGCACCTTTGTTGAGCATTACACTTGCTCACTTACAGGGACTTGGTGCCTTGTTACTATTTTATCTACTTTTAGTGGCTTATCTCTTTCCGTGACGCTTTGGGATACACAGGAGACTATGGGTTTTTTTGTGGGGTGATTAGGGTGATTTTCCCTTCTGCATTGCACTGGCTAATTGTGTTATTATATGCTGATCAATGTTTTTTTTAACTTTTTCTATTTGGATTAATAAAGTTACACTTTTATATTTATATTTGCTATTTATGCTCCTTGTCCTTTTTTTCATATATACTCTTTGGAGCGGATATAGTTAGTCCGGGGGTGCTTGACTTTACATGCCTTCATCCCGGTGTACTAACATGTATGTGGGATTTTGTTGTGGGTAAATTGGTGCCACTTTTCCTGTTGTCTATGATTATGCCTAATTTTTGGAAATGTTTAGACTACAAGTTGGGTCTCCTTCATCAGCGTTGCCTGAATTTTCCAGGGCTCTCAGAGCACCAGGCCTACATCTGTTACTCATCCACCTGTTATTGATCAGTGTTTAAGCTAGAAATTCTGGTCTAAGCAATATCCAGGCCCTTTCCCATGCATCTATGCTGCACAATTATACTATTTGTACTCTAGGTCAATTGATGTGTTTTGGCACAAGGTTAGAGGAGTGTAAGGGGGTGGTGCTATAATGGACAGTAAGAAACATGCTGCAACTTTAAGAGACAGCACCCCTTGTCTGGTATGATGGAATGATCTGCTCCCCCTGTAAAGGACTGTGGTAATGAACTGCCGAGGCTGAGGAGGGGAGCAGTTGAGCCATTGAGAGCCTGGGAGCTGAAAGCTGCTGCTAAGAGCTGCTGTGCATGGAGCTGTGTAAAAAGGTCATCCAGCCTGAGACTTGGACTTGTGAGATTGAACAGACTCTTCAGGTGTATCAAAGGTGGCTGTCATGTGCTATTTTGAGAAGCCATGAAGAGACCGAGAAAGGGATTTACAGTTTCCAGGAGCACCTCCAGTACCCTGAAGCAAGGAGAAGACCACGTTTCATGGATCTGCCAGACAGACATGCACACCACCATTCAAGACTGTTGGGGGCCCCCGGGACTGGACCTGAGTCCCCAAAATCACCATGAGTTTGTTCCCGTTTGTGCACATGTCAGGGCATAGTGTAGACTTCAACAGACAGAACACGGCAGCCGTGTGGCGTGTTTAGTAGAGGCCAGTGAGGTTATACGTAAGTAGCCTCATTCTTTATTTATTGTTTAGTTTTGCCTGTGTGATATATATTGATCCTGTAATAGTTGGAGCATGGTGCTATTTGACGGCCCAGGTACAGAATACAAACTCCTGTAAACTATCTTTTGCCATTGCATACCCCTGTTTGCACCTTCCTTATCCACTTCATTCTTTGCTTTCTAATAAATTTACCCTTTGTTGTTTGCACCTCATCCTGTGTACTGTAGTCTCCCTGCACCGTGGTGGTTCCCCAGCCATCGCTTCAAGTGACGCTGCAAGCAGGGTAATGTCATCAAGATGGAGGCAGCAGGCAGCAATGGCGGGAATGGTAATGTTAATGGGGATGCTGTAGGCATTGGTGGAACCTCTTCAAGGACACTCTCTATGGGCACCATATTTAGTGTGCTACCAAATTTTGACGGCAATAATATGCCACTGTCCGACTGGGTGGCCCGGCTGCAAAGCACCCTGAAGATTTATAACATCAGCCCAGACTTTGAAGTGGACATCGCTTTAAACTGCCTTAGAGGGAAAAGCCCGTAGAAACGTCTGCCTACAATCAGAACTCACCCGTAGTACCCTGAAGGAGTTAGTGAAGTTCCTGGAAGAGATCTATGGCAAGACTGCTTGCGCGAGACACCTCAGCGCCAAATTTTTCTCGAGGCTGCAGCACTAAGAAGGAATTTCTCAATATATGACAGCACTGCAAGAAGTGTTAGCGGAGGTGCAGAGAAAGGAGTCGGATGGACTTGGCGGCATGGGCTCTAAAGACCGGATACTCTGGGAACAATTCATTCTGGGACTGCACATCACATCCTTGAGGCAAGCACTGTCAGTACGGGTCCGGGCAGTTCCGGCTCTTACATTTCGTCAAATCCTGGCAGAAACAGTGGCTCGAAGCAAGGAAGAAAGCTAAGCATCTCGGGTGATGCGTGTCCAGGGTGCCAATATCAAAGGGGACCCAAACCATCAGGAGGTGCTGGTCCACATGGTGCAAGACTTGCAACGGTGCCTGTCAACATGCAAGAGAAACTGACCCAGATGGAGTGAAGAGTGGGAGATCTGTCCGCTGAACGTCCCTACTTGGCAGTTCCGGCCTCTTGTCGACCCTGCCTGTCGCCTGCCATGAGAGAACTACAAGAGGCATAAGGACAGGCTCGAGGTCCACCCCCGGCGAGGAGGAGGCATCCAATGCTGGAAATGTGGAGGATGGAGGCACCTTGCCAGAGTCTGTTGGAATTACGCTCAAGGTCAGCGGAAGCCACTGTTAAACTACCAACCCTCGCAGTAGTGCGGCACTCTGCGGGGGAGGTGAGAAGAGAGGCCGCTCTATCATAACGAACACTTTATTGCTGGGTGTCCCATCCTGCATGCTGAATTCGAGGGTGTTCCAGTGGACTGCTTGATAGATACCGGGTCACAAGTGACGACGATGCCCGAAACGTATTTCAAGTAGCATTTCCAGGCACTGGTCAAGCCAGAAAAAGACATTGATCTGGTTGTTTGCTGCCAACCAACAACCGATCCAGGCAACAGGGGTCGTGTGGATGAATATTCGAATCAGTGGGCAAGAAGTGGGGCGAAAAGGGATCCTGCTAGTCCCTGAGCCCATCAAAGAAGATGGGCCTGTAGTACTGGGAATGAATATCCTACGTGAACTCGATCAGATTATGTTTACCAAATGGGGACCTGGTTATTGGAAGAAGGCTACTACACATAAGCCTATTCAAGAGCCCTTCAGCGACTGATCTGCATCTGTGGGACGCAGAAGAGTGTGCCATCTTATCAGACGGTAGGGTCATTAGGGGTCCTGGTAAAGAGCCTGTAATCCTGCCCCCCAAGCAAGAAAGTAAATTACACCTTCCAGTGGGGACTCATCGCCGGTGGTAGCGGAGGAGTGGACAAAGAAGTCATGATATCTCGTACGATAGCTGTGGTGCAGCGAGAACACGTCCCAATAATGGCTTTGAATGTGGGCCCCGGGGAGGTCACCTTGCCACGAGGACAGATCTGGTATACCTACATAAGGGTGAATTAGTGAGTCAGAAGGAGATGTCTTTATCACCGATAGAAGGTGTGGGGTGGACCCTAGCAATTGCTGTGGGGGCCAAAGAGACGCCAACCCCGGAGTGGAGTGGACGGGTCATCCTTGATCAAATGGAAGTGGATTTGAAGGCTCTTGGCCCTGAGCATGTGCAAGCGATAGAAGCTATGCTGTGGGAAAATCAGGCCGCATTCGCCCGTCATGACGAAGATTTCGACTGTACTGAAGCCATCACGCATGAGATACCGACTGGGGAAGCTCATCCAATTCGAGAACGATACCGGCAGATCCAGTCCAAGATGTTCCAAGAGGTGAAGACATTACTGAGGCAGATGCTGGATTCAGGAGTAGTGCAGAGTAGTCAGAGCCCTTGGGCGCCTCCGGGTGGGGCTCGTCAAGAAAATGGATGGGACAATTCCGGTTCTGTGTAGATTACAGGAAACTCAATGCCTT
>JARQOD010000001.1:320137404-320220460 GCA_033576555.1 Oophaga sylvatica | reverse complement strand
AACACATTGTAAACATGCACTGCTTTTTGGTGATTACTTCGCCCCACACACACAAATGATACACCATTTGAAAGGTAAACTTGCCCCCTTCAGCAAAAAAAGAGCCAAACAAACCACACATTCACAATTTTATCACTAAATACAATTTAAACATTTATTTTCATAAACCTACAGAAAGACACAATGACCTGCAGGTGGCACCTCAACCGGAAGACATTTTTTGGCCTCTACTTATCAAACCAATTTATTGTATTACCAAGCTACATATATAAATACCTGTCTGTGCTCATCATCTCATGAAATACATTTAAATTTGACCAGCTTGCTTTTTCTGAAATTGCCTGCACCCCCGACGACCAATGTGCGAACATTTCGCATGGGCCAAGCTAGTGATAAAATAATTCAGAGGTTTTCAAACATTTTATATCTTTGCTGTACTATACTTATATAGATTTCCAGCATGCAAAAATTAATATTTTGATGAGAACAATTATGTCTGCCTAACGTTGCAAAACTGCAGCAACCACTGTACTGTACAGTATATACACATTGTTATATACATTAGCTTACGTATATTGAAATCAGAATAAAGTTTTAAAAGTTTCTTTATAAAAATAGGAAAACTTTATTTAAGTCCAATAAAGTAATAGTTACCATGACTTGACTGGAGGGAATATATTGTGTGAAAAGAAGCAATATATAAGTAACTCAATCAGTCAATAACAATCACATAAAGCCTAAGCCCAGGAACATATTATTCCAAAATAATGCCAAAGGACAATTCCATTAAGTTCCTGCAGAACTGCCCACTCCCATAATGAAAGCTGAGTGGATATATTACATCAATATAAATGTAATGACCCCTCATGGGAGACGAGTGAAATTCCCTGAATGGCACACTTTTATTTTGCGTATACTGTTTTTAAAGCAATTGGTTTACATGTCGCCTTCCCCAAGCAGTATTATAGTGCCTCTATTAGCAGAGGAAAGATTTTTATGGTGAATTATTATGGATATCACTATAGAATGTCATGTTTCATAGATTTCCAAACTTTATTAAATCGTATCCCGAGGCTCCAAATGCCATTACAAGTATATATATCTAAGGTGTTGTAGAGTGTTGAGCCTTCTAACTTAATGGAAAACATAAACAAGTCTTTAAATCGCTTAAAATAGAATAGAAATAGAGAATTATATAAAAGAAAAATTACCTGAGAATGTATGCATATAAATGCCCTCTGGCATTTGAAAGAACTATTAAATATTTTGACGCTATAGCCAACGCAGTATTAACAAAATCAGATTTAAAAAAAAAAATACTGTGAATTATTTTGCTGGATAATGGTTTACTTTTAAAAACGTATACCAGTTAACAGGAGTACACAGTGTAGAAGAATAGTTACATAGAAAGAAAGGGCTTTTCCACCTGTTCTGGCAAGGATTGACATCCCCATTCAAAATGTTGGTGCATCACTGGCACTGATCAGTATCAAAACAGTTCTGAGGTTATTTAGTAATGTATGTGGACATCTCTTGATCTATAAGGAATGCTTTGAAAATAGATACGGGCATCCCTGGAAGTATAATGAGGCATCCTGGAAACAGTTGAGACGAGGAAAAAACTTCAATCAGATTTACAACATACTGCACCAAAATTCATCATTTGTATTTTTTAAGTACTTTTCTTTTAATCTTGTGTTATTCATTGACTTTTTTTGTGCCAAGTTCATCAAAATAGAAAAGAAAGGAATTCCAACCTCAGGATCTTCAGGTAGAATCAAAAAATTATACAATCTTCCATGCATTGGATCTTCATGTAGGTCTGCTGACTTTTTTATATTTTTACCTAAATTTGTCAAAATGGCACACACAGTTCATGAATTTTGCACAGTATCAAAACTCTTTCAACCATTTTTCACCTTTTTACAGCAAAAAGTCGCATGTTTTTCAAAATGTCGCAAAAATTACTGGAAGCAGACGTGTAGCTAATCAGTTCCCATGCTCTACGGCTTATAAAGCATCTCTAATCGTCAAGTAACAGGCTATATTCCCTCTACTAACTACTAAAAGCACTCTGACTACAAGCGACATGAAGGAGACAAAGAATGCTCAAGGGAAACAAAAGAAAGGCCACATAAAACTTGCAAAGTTTTTCCCGATGTCAGAAGGCTCTCAAGATGGCGCCGGCAGCGTTCCCTCACAGCCGAGCAAAGCAGCGTGTAGTGTCTCCAGCGAAGTGAACAACCCCTTCTTCATTAATGACCTGTGAATAATGCTGGCATCTATTAGTACAAAAATGTTCAAAAAACACATAATATAAATCTGGGCCAGGAACAAGAGGTATAAATTGCCCTCCTAAATATAACTTGCACCTTCCCTTGAGAAAGCATTAGGTGAAACTCATGCCTGGTAGCTGTAGTGGGTCTATCCAATACTCCCTTATTTATGGGTAAGCACTACATTAGATACTGAATAGCACAGTTCCCTGTAGGCTTTTTGCACTTTACTATTTACATTACTTTACATTATCATTCATCCTTACTGGTTTGTAACTGGGACTTACTAATAGTGTTTGTTGCTATTAATCACATATTTTGCCCTGGATTGTGATGTTCCCATATGTATTTCCTCCTTATTAGACCTGTCTATATACCTGTATTGGTGATTAATTTTTCAAATTCAATTAATAAAAAATGATTTTTTAGCTAACATCCAGGCTTTGTGATCCTTGTTTACTCCCTCTTTTGGTACTTTTGGTTTGTTCTTATGCTGGCATCTTCAGTGAGCAGCCCAGCTTCAGCCTCTCCGATTGCAGGGTATGTGGAATCAGCCTTTATTACTACCAAAGCAACACCTGAGGTCAGACTCAGCCATGTCAAGGCAGCAACCACCCCATCACTATCTCTAATGCCACAGATGTGGGATATTTCTTCAATGCACACTGAAGAGTGTGCCTAATTTACGCAAAACACAACTTCAGGTCTTATTACAGAATCCACCATGAAAAATATTTAGAGTTGAGAGTCCTCAGTGGTTGATACCTTTTAATGGCTAACTGAAAAGATGGTAACAAATTGCAAGCTTTCGAGACTACTCAGGTCTCTTTATCAGGCTAAACTAATACAAAATCTGAAGAATTGACCATGGACAAGATAAAGATCCCCAACTCCCATCGGGACTACAAGATACCAGGTACTTTCAGCTGCATCACATCTAATGTGGTGTACCTAATTATATGTATTAAATGTCCAACTGGGGGTCTGTATGTGGGAGAGACCGGGCAAAAACTGAGAACAAGGATGAATTCTCATCGCCACACAATAAGAGAAAAAAGAATGGATCTACCTGTGGCAAAACATTTTTCTTCCCCTGGTCATAGCATGTGGGATATGAAATTACTTGTATTGAAAGGTAGCTTCACATCTCAGAGACAAAGAAGAGTTTGCGAATACAAACTGATGGTGACCTTTGACACTCTTAATGCTGGAATGAACCTGTCACACGGATTTATGACGTTTTACATCAATTAAGGAATTTACTCCAAAGACCCTGTGAAAACATCACAAAACATTACCAGATCCCAATCAGAGGGCAATAAAACTTTCACACTCCTTATCTATGAACTGTTCCAATATTTATGTTCATCTCTATCTCCCATAATGACAGTTCTGCTTTACGTCACTTGTCTTATCTATTGCATTTTTTCTGTGCAGTGTGGTTTATAAATATGTGATTCTTCAGATTTTGTACTAGTTTAGCCTGATGACGAGACCTGAGTAGTCTCGAAAGCTTGCAATTTGTTACCATCTTTTCAGTTAGCCATTAAAAGGTATCAACCACTGAGGACTCTCAACTCTAAATATTTTTCTATCTACTGGCTAACACGGTACAAAGATATACATCTTTACTGTATCAGAATCCACCATGAGGATTCAAATAGCAGAACTAAAGTCCTCTATTCAAAAAGACCTACAATATGCCTTTAATAATCTACAGAAGGAAATATTCACTTTAGGGGATTGTACACCAAAATGGCAGAGTTAATGTCAGCATATAATGAAATGGTGGACTTGGTCACTGCTATAAATGAAGAAGTAGATGCTATTAAACTTAAAATGGCAGATATGGAAGACAGGTCTCGCCGCAATAACATTTGTCTGAGACGTATAGAGGAGTCTGTTAAAACAGAGGATCTTAAGGCTTTCCTTGTGGATTACTTTTCAAGCCTCCTACCTGATGCATCACAGTCAGACGGTGATTGATCGGACCCACAGGCTACCAAAACCTAAATCCTTATCTTCCTCAACTCCATTTTTTCATGTGAAAGAATAAATAATGGAAAAAGCTCATAACTCCTCTTCCAGAACGCTTTAAAAATATAACTTTGCTTACAGATTTGTCTGCAGCTACACTCTCAAGGAAAAGAACATTTGCTAGCAGTACAAAAATTTTCAGAGATCATGGCATACCATACAAATGTGGGTTCCTAATAAAGTTGTTGATAACTAAAACTTGCCTGAAACATGAGGCTTTCACCACAGAAGAGGCACTACAACTCTGCAAGGATTGGGACCTGATTCCTTCCACCAACAATAGCCAACCAAAAAGGCCTTCCCCACATCACCTTAAAAAAGAATGACAAAGTGTTACCAGCAGAAGAAGACATAACAACTAGGTTCGTTACTTTCTTATGTTATGTGTAATTTTACCTGCTTTATTGCTTGAAAAGGTTAATGACTAAGGATGAGAAAGCACTAAAACTCTTGTTAATCGAACCAATCAATTCCTAATGCTCGAGTGCTTGTTTCAAGTAAAGAGTAGAGATGATTGAACATGTTCGGAAAGCGTTAGCCAGTCTCAAATTCTACACAAACATAGCACATTCGGATTCATGTTCGCTTTCACAATCATTTTTACTGAAAGTCGGCAAAATTCAGTCACAGTTGAGTAAATAATCGCTGTTCCACTAATGCTTTTGTTATTACTTTGGCAAGGATGGTGGTGCTGTATGATGAACGGGGGGAGGGGCGTTTGATGAGTGGTGGGGGTGTGGAGAGGTTAGAAGAGCATGTGAAGAGATTACAGTAGAGGTGCGCACTATTTTTTTTTCGCTTAACTTTATGTTTGTTGATTTCAGCAACCAATCGGTGTAGAACCATCCACAACGTCATGATACAAGGTCTTCTGTGATTGGCTGACAATGTCACATGTCCATGGCAATATAAAAAGTGAACAACTTGTTTTGCTGGCGCCATTTGCTCAGTGTCACAGTGCAGAGAGGTCGCTTCTGCGCTCGTGCTGGTGCTGAAAGTGAACTTGTCAGTTAAATAGATAGGTTCCTGTTCTGTGTGAAATCGATCTTCCAGCATCAAAGTAGATTGTGCAAAAACTGTGTGGTAGTCTCTGGAAACACCATTTGTTACTGCAAATTGCTTGTGCTAAAATTGTGTTTCAGTGGCAAATTAGAAGGCCAGATTTCCACGTAAAGCTCGTTAGGTCTTACATTGTGGTGCAGCCACGATGTTCAATTAGCTACTCCAAATCATTTGTAATAAAACTGTGATTCAGTGGTAAATGAAAAGGCCAGATTTCCACTTAAAAATCGCTAGTACTAATATCGGGTTGTGGCGTGGAGGGCCAATTCGCTACTCCAAATTGTTTGTGATAAAACTGTGTTTCAGTGGCAAATCGGACAGATTTCCACTTAAAAATCGTTATGTATAACAGTGTTGTTAAGGCACACTATCTAAGAAACTAAATAGTGATTGTTCATTTAGTGACAGATGACTGACAGCTGTGGGCCTAAGGTTGTGAAACAGCAGATTACAAGAGGGGAATGCTACTTACAACATCAGTGGTAAAAAGCGAGGTCATGGTGGAAGGGGGAATAGGCTTGGTTTTCAACGTGTACGTGGGTTAGGTGTTAATGTTAATGAAAGCTCAACTGAACAAAAACAGTCTCCTCCTATCTAAAGACCACTGATAACATCTGTTAAGGTACTGCCACACTTAGTGATCTCGTTAGCGACCTCAATAACGACGCAAGCTAATGAGATCGTTTGTGAGATCTCTTTTAGGTCGCTAGTAGCTGCCAAACAGGAGATCTCATAAACGACATCAGCGGTCAGCGATCTCTTTAACGACTTTGGCGGTCGTTAGGATGTCATTAGCATGTACTGAGCGCTTCTGATTCATAGGAATTTCCAGCATCGCTCCTGCTCTTTGCGTCCTGCTAGCCTGCTTTGCAACTGCTGCGATCCTCTCTGTGACGCAAAAGAGAACTTTATAGATATTGCGATCCATTCCGTGACGCTAAACCCATATGCGTCACAAACGAGATCGTTCGCAAAAGGTGCCAAACACAGCGATATAGGCTCACCAGCGGGACGCCAACGATCAAAAAACGGTCCAGAACTCTAGTGAACGATCAACGAGATCACAGCAGGGGCCACATAGTTGCTACATGCCACACACAGCTAAGTCGCTAACGAGATCGCAAAATAGTGACGTTTTAGTGATCTCGTTTGCGATCTCGTTTGCGATCTCGTTTAGTGTGGCATACCCTTTACTGGATGGGCTGCTGGACTCTCTTTCTTTGTCAGCCGCATAACAGTAGGCCTTGTAGATATGGCTCAGAAAGAGCATGTGCTTCAGTGAATGGCAAGCGCTGCATCAAGTGGTCTCTCCTCCTCTTCCTCCACCTTAACATCACACATAGTACAATCCTCACAGGTGGCACCCCAATCACACTTGTTTCGCCCTGCATCAAAAATTTCCAAACGCCGAAATGACTGTGGAGAACTAAAGATGGACCATTCTGCTAAGCTGTTCACACATTCTATTAAATGGGCATCAGAGGTCTGCTCCGAAGAAACAGAATTCAGAAGAGGAAAGTATCTGCACTGATGCCTACAATTTTTTCATGTTGGATCCAAGGCCGGACAAAGTAGGGTCCGAGCAGAATCCAAACCCTCATCACCAGACATTAACCACCAAGGATGGAGGTGATCCTGATGAGACTCAGATACCAGAGGCGCACATGGTCTGTACTGTGGGGTTAGGGCAAGAAGTTGAGGAGGGTGACTCTCAGGGTGAGGAGTGTGAGAACAGAGAGGATGACGATTAGGTTGTAGATCCCACTTGATGTGAACCCAGACGTACGAAGCTGAAGAGGTGTAGGAGTAGGGAGATGAGGCTGTTTTGTTGTGGCTTCCCACACAGATACAAAGTGATGCAAGCGTTCCAAGCACTGCATCCTCAGCCCCAACTCTGGCTGTGGCTAGCACCGGTTTCAAATGTTCAGTTAGCTGGGGCAGCAAGGGTTGCTTAGCCTGGGCCTTTTTTGAGAATGCAAGAAATGACACAACACATGTTATCTGTCAAATTTTCAAAAAAACCTCAGTAGTGACAAAAAATTGTCTCCTCCATTATCATGCCAAGTCTTCTCACACAGGTCTCCGGCCACAGAAACTACAATTGCTTACCCCCTACAGTCGAGGTGATTGAGAACCCATCAGCTGTTATGGACGTAGACATGACTGCTGCTTTTGTGTCACCTAGCAAAACAGATCTTTCTCAATCCACCATAACTTCTCTATCTGCCCATCACTCACATTCCAGCGGTTTGTCATGTTCTCCATATTCTACCCACTCTCAGCACAGCAGCTAGCCCTCGGTCCCGCAGTTTTGGTCGCGTAAAAGAGTATTTCTTCCTACACATGTCAAATCTACGAGCGTGAACTCCATCATCTTCAATCTGTTGGCTACGGAAATGCTGCCTTTCCACCTGGTGGATGCAGATGGTTTCAGAAAGTTAATGACCATCGCAGTCCCCCAGTACTAGTTGCCCAGTCACCATTACTTCTCTAAGAAAGCTGTGCCTGCACTATACCAGCATGTCGCCCACAACATCACCCATTCCCTGAAAAAATCTATGTCTGCCAGGGTGCATATTACCACTGATACCAGGATGAGCAAACAAGGGCAGGTGCATTACATTTCACTGACTAGGCACTGGGTATCTCTGGTGGCTGTGGGGCAGGTGGTCAAGGGGTTGCTCTACAAGTCTTTGAATCCCCAAGGCTTGTGGGAATAACCTCTATAGATAACACTTCCTCCACTGCTTCTGGCTCCTCCAACTCCTCTAGCGCCTCCACCTGTGCTCTCAACCTCTCCCTTAATCTGACACGCATTCCAACAGTACCGATAGAATACCCCCACCTCTGTACTACGAAGCCATGGCTCACCGCAACCAGGCAGTGTTCAAATTAATATATCTTGGAGATCGCAGTCACACTGCTCAAGAATTGTGGACAGCTATCCTGGCTGAGTTAGATAAATATCTGTCTCCACTGAACCTGGAGCCAGGGAAGGCCATGTGCAATAACGATACGAACATGGTGGCGGCCCTATGCTGAGGCAACATCACACACGTGCCTTGCATGGCTCAAGTCCTCAACCTGGTGGTACAGCACTTTTTCCACCACTATCCCAGAATAGATATGCTGCTACAGCTCACTTCCGCCGATCACACCCTTCAGATCATCGACTTGTATTGCTACAGAGGTCTTTTGGCCTACCGGTTAACCACTAGATGCGCAATGTTCCAACATGGTGGAAATCCATTCTGCACATGTTGCAGTGACTGTGACAGCAGTGACGAGTCCTGGTGCAGAATGTCCTTTAGCATAGACTGAGCCAACTCTGCCCGGACGTGGTGCAAATCACACTTCCAGAGTGGGCATAGATGAAGGACCCCTGCACCCTTCTGCATAGTTTTGAAATGGCTACTAAGATGGTTAGCGCTGATGATGCCATCATCAGCATCACTATTGTGGTCATCCACATGCTGCACCACACTTTGAATACTCTGCGTAAGGAAGTGGTGGTCCCAGAGGAAAAGGTGGAAGCAGAGGAAGATGCGGAAGGGATAATAATATCTCAAATTTCCGGACTGTTGTCGCACAGGTGGGTGCCATGGGAGGGTGACTTACAGTGATCGAGGGGGGTCATGGTACCAGACAAACTGTTACTGAAGGTGCAGTAGCCAAGAACAATTTGAGAAGGATGAAGTGATGGATGCGCAACAGTCAGGAGATGAAGAGAATAATGATCCCCTCTCTGTTGTCCGTGGTTGGTGGGAGAGAACAGAGGAAGCAACCTTAATTATTACCCCACCAACAACACACCATTGACTTGGACCCCATAGAGGCGCCCAACGTGTGAGCGCCTTCCTGCTGCACTATCTTCAACATGATGTCTGCATTCTTAGTGTTAGAAATAGTGCCGATTATTGGGTTGCCATTATGTTAGATCCGCAGTACAACAGTAAATTTAGTCAGATTCTTCATGGAAATGGATGCTCGCATGTTGGAGCATCAAAAACACGCTTGTTGACCATCTTAGTAGTGATTTTCCCCAAAATACCAGTGAGACACAGTTTGTATCCCAGTTCTAGATGTCCAACCCCAGGGAACGTCAATGCGTCATCGTTTCACACATTTTTTAAACCAGCCCGTGATAGTACAAGTCTGACACGCTGTCAACGACTAGACAGGAAGGTGCAGAAGTATCTTGAACTCAATATCAATGTGATCAAGGGGAAATTGGACCGTTTTCATTTTGGTCTTTATAAATGGAAGTGCTCGCCTATCTCGCCTTGGAGGTTTTATCATGCCCGGCAGCCAGCATTCTCTCAGATTGTATGTTCAGCTGCTGGTGGTGTCCTGACGAATAAGCGCATCCAGCGGTCCCCTGAAAGTATAGACCGCTCAACTTTCATCAAGATGAACAAGTTATGGATCTCCAATGACTTTTGCACCTCAGTCGCAGACTAGGCAGACAAGGCGATGGTGTAGCTTTTAGTGTGATGCATTGATCTTGCGTTATTGCAGTCTGTTACACCTTTGTCGTGTCTTCTGTGCCTGTTGTTGCTGCAGATATTATAAACAATTTTTTGAAAAGTGGAGACTGAAAATTGGGTCTCCATGTGGTGGGTTGACTATAGTGGAATGGGTCTCAGAGCTCCATTACGCTATTTCTACTTAGGGGAAATTGATACCACTTTAGTGGTGTGTGACAATTCTTGGAAAAGCAGAGACTCAACTTGGGTCTCCATTTGATGGATTGCCTGTAGTGGAAGGGATGTAAGAGGCCCATTATAATATTTCTACTCAAGGGAAATTTATGCCACTTTATTGATGTGTGTCAAAAATGTTTGGAAATATTTTGGACTCAAGGTTAAGTCTCCTTCATGTATATTGCCTGTAACAGTAAAGTTCCTAAACCAGCAGGCCTGCACTTACTTTCAGTCAACTACCTGTGTTACTATCCTTACATTTTTATAACATTTGTGGTTTACCAAGCTGATATTTATGCCAACTGAGTGTGGTCGGGCAGAAATCCAGATTCAGCTGCTGCATGAGGTATCAGGGCTCCGAGCAAAGAAGGCTTACACCGGTCCCTCACCCACCTCGTCTTCATTGAAACTTCAATTCAAATCTCTAAATGCTGGTCCAGACCCTGATACCTCATGCATGGCACATGGCTGACTGTGCTGTGCAATCATCAAATTTCTACTGTGGGTAAATTAATGAAAAAAAGAGGACAAGGAGCATAAATACCTAATATAAATATAAAAGTGTAACCTTATTAATCCAAATAGAAAAAGTTTAAAAAAATTATTGATCAGCATATAATAACACAATTAACCAGGGCTTCCTATCCGGCTCCCCCACATCTCACCCCTCTACTGGTAAGCCTCTCTCTTACAGCATGTCGTGGCACCTTTGTTGAGCATTACACTTGCTCACTTACAGGGACTTGGTGCCTTGTTACTATTTTATCTACTTTTAGTGGCTTATCTCTTTCCCGTGACGCTTTGGGATACACAGGAGACTATGGGTTTTTTTGTGGGGTGATTAGGGTGGATTTTCCCTTCTGCATTGCACTGGCTAATTGTGTTATTATATGCTGATCAATGTTTTTTTTAACTTTTTCTATTTGGATTAATAAAGTTACACTTTTATATTTATATTTGCTATTTATGCTCCTTGTCCTTTTTTTCATATATACTCTTTGGAGCGGATATAGTTAGTCCGGGGGTGCTTGACTTTACATGCCTTCATCCCGGTTACTAACATGTATGTGGGATTTTGTTGTGGGTAAATTGGTGCCACTTTTCCTGTTGTCTATGATTATGCCTAATTTTTGGAAATGTTTAGATACAAGTTGGGTCTCCTTCATCAGCGTTGCCTGAATTTTCCAGGGCTCTCAGAGCACCAGGCCTACATCTGTTACTCATCCACCTGTTATTGATCAGTGTTTAAGCTAGAAATTCTGGTCTAAGCAATATCCCAGGCCCTTTCCCATGCATCTATGCTGCACAATTATACTATTTGTACTCTAGGTCAATTGATGTGTTTTGGCACAAGGTTAGAGGAGTGTAAGGGGGTGGTGCTATAATGGACAGTAAGAAACATGCTGCAACTTTAAGAGACAGCACCCCCTTGTCTGGTATGATGGAATGATCTGCTCCCCCTGTAAAGGACTGTGGTAATGAACTGCCCGAGGCTGAGGAGGGGAGCAGTTGAGCCATTGAGAGCCTGGGAGCTGAAAGCTGCTGCTAAGAGCTGCTGTGCATGGAGCTGTGTAAAAAGGTCATCCAGCCTGAGACTTGGACTTGTGAGATTGAACAGACTCTTCAGGTGTATCAAAGGTGGCTGTCATGTGCTATTTTGAGAAGCCATGAAGAGACCGAGAAAGGGATTTACAGTTTCCAGGAGCACCTCCAGTACCCTGAAGCAAGGAGAAGACCACGTTTCATGGATCTGCCAGACAGACATGCACACCACCATTCAAGACTGTTGGGGGCCCCCGGGACTGGACCTGAGTCCCCAAAATCACCATGAGTTTGTTCCCGTTTGTGCACATGTCACGGCATAGTGTAGACTTCAACAGACAGAACACGGCAGCCGTGTCGGCGTGTTTAGTAGAGGCCAGTGAGGTTATACGTAAGTAGCCTCATTCTTTATTTATTGTTTAGTTTTGCCTGTGTGATATATATTGATCCTGTAATAGTTGGAGCATGGTGCTATTTGACGGCCCAGGTACAGAATACAAACTCCTGTAAACTATCTTTTGCCATTGCATACCCCTGTTTGCACCTTCCTTATCCACTTCATTCTTTGCTTTCTAATAAATTTACCCTTTGTTGTTTGCACCTCATCCTGTGTACTGTAGTCTCCCTGCACCGTGGTGGTTCCCCAGCCATCGCTTCAAGTGACGCTGCAAGCAGGGTAATGTCATCAAGATGGAGGCAGCAGGCAGCAATGGCGGGAATGGTAATGTTAATGGGGATGCTGTAGGCATTGGTGGAACCTCTTCAAGGACACTCTCTATGGGCACCATATTTAGTGTGCTACCAAATTTTGACGGCAATAATATGCCACTGTCCGACTGGGTGGCCCGGCTGCAAAGCACCCTGAAGATTTATAACATCAGCCCAGACTTTGAAGTGGACATCGCTTTAACTGCCTAGAGGGAAAAGCCCGTAGAAACGTCTGCCTACAATCAGAACTCACCCGTAGTACCCTGAAGGAGTTAGTGAAGTTCCTGGAAGAGATCTATGGCAAGACTGCTTGCGCGAGACACCTCAGCGCCAAATTTTTCTCGAGGCTGCAGCACTAAGAAGGAATTTCTCAATATATGACAGCACTGCAAGAAGTGTTAGCGGAGGTGCAGAGAAAGGAGTCGGATGGACTTGGCGGCATGGGCTCTAAAGACCGGATACTCTGGGAACAATTCATTCTGGGACTGCACATCACATCCTTGAGGCAAGCACTGTCAGTACGGGTCCGGGCAGTTCCGGCTCTTACATTTCATCAAATCCTGGCAGAAACAGTGGCTCGAAGCAAGGAAGAAAGCTAAGCATCTCGGGTGATGCGTGTCCAGGGTGCCAATATCAAAGGGGACCCAAACCATCAGGAGAGTGCTGGTCCACATGGTGCAAGACTTGCAACGGTGCCTTGTCAACATGCAAGAGAAACTGACCCAGATGGAGTGAAGAGTGGGAGATCTGTCCGCTGAACGTCCCTACTTGGCAGTTCCGGCCTCTTGTCGACCCTGCCTGTCGCCTGCCATGAGAGAACTACAAGAGGCATAAGGACAGGCTCGAGGTCCACCCCCGGCGAGGAGGAGGCATCCAATGCTGGAAATGTGGAGGATGGAGGCACCTTGCCAGAGTCTGTTGGAATTACGCTCAAGGTCAGCGGAAGCCACTGTTAAACTACCAACCCTCGCAGTAGTGCGGCACTCTGCGGGGGAGGTGAGAAGAGAGGCCGCTCTATCATAACGAACACTTTATTGCTGGGTGTCCCATCCTGCATGCTGAATTCGAGGGTGTTCCAGTGGACTGCTTGATAGATACCGGGTCACAAGTGACGACGATGCCCGAAACGTATTTCAAGTAGCATTTCCAGGCACTGGTCAAGCCAGAAAAAGACATTGATCTGGTTGTTTGCTGCCAACCAACAACCGATCCAGGCAACAGGGGTCGTGTGGATGAATATTCGAATCAGTGGGCAAGAAGTGGGGCGAAAAGGGATCCTGCTAGTCCCTGAGCCCATCAAAGAAGATGGGCCTGTAGTACTGGGAATGAATATCCTACGTGAACTCGATCAGATTATGTTTACCAAATGGGGACCTGGTTATTGGAAGAAGGCTACTACACATAAGCCTATTCAAGAGCCCTTCAGCGACTGATCTGCGTCTGTGGGAGCAGAAGAGTGTGCCATCTTATCAGACGGTAGGGGTCATTAGGGGTCCTGGTAAAGAGCCTGTAATCCTGCCCCCCAAGCAAGAAAGTAAATTACACCTTCCAGTGGGGACTCATCGCCGGTGGTAGGCGGAGGAGTGGACAAAGAAGTCATGATATCTCGTACGATAGCTGTGGTGCAGCGAGAACACGTCCCAATAATGGCTTTGAATGTGGGCCCCGGGGAGGTCACCTTGCCACGAGGGACAGATCTGGTATACCTACATAAGGGTGAATTAGTGAGTCAGAAGGAGATGTCTTTATCACCGATAGAAGGTGTGGGGTGGACCCTAGCAATTGCTGTGGGGGCCAAAGAGACGCCAACCCCGGAGTGGAGTGGACGGGTCATCCTTGATCAAATGGAAGTGGATTTGAAGGCTCTTGGCCCTGAGCATGTGCAAGCGATAGAAGCTATGCTGTGGGAAAATCAGGCCGCATTCGCCCGTCATGACGAAGATTTCGACTGTACTGAAGCCATCACGCATGAGATACCGACTGGGGAAGCTCATCCAATTCGAGAACGATACCGGCAGATCCAGTCCAAGATGTTCCAAGAGGTGAAGACATTACTGAGGCAGATGCTGGATTCAGGAGTAGTGCAGAGTAGTCAGAGCCCTTGGGCGCCTCCGGTGGGGCTCGTCAAGAAAATGGATGGGACAATTCCGGTTCTGTGTAGATTACAGGAAACTCAATGCCTTCACTGTTCGAGACTCGTATCCGTTACCCCGCAATGAGGAATCCTTAACAGCATTGGGGAAAGCCAAGTACTTCTCCACCTTGGACCTAGCAAGTGGATACTGGCAAGTAGCTGTGGCAGAGAAAGACAAAGAAAAAACCGCCTTCATCCTCCCTATGGGATTGTTTGAGTTTAAACGGATGCCCTTCGAGCTCTCCAATGCTCCAGGCACGTTTCAACGGCTGATGGAAAAGTGTTTGGGAGACTTAAAATTTTGAAGCAACCCTGATCTGTCTGGATGACATCATTGTGTTTCCTGCCTCGTTTGAAGAACACCTTGATCAGCTTGGATAGGTAACTCGGAAGACTGCGGGCTCATAACCTGAAGGTGAAGCCAAAGAAGTGCCACCTCTTCAAGAGAGAGATCGAGTACCTGGGCCACATAGTGTCACAAGATGGAGTTCTACCATCACCAGAAAAAGTGGCTGCTATCCAGAAGTGGCCATTCTCTCAAACAGTGAGAGAACTCCAGGCCTTTCTTGGGCTCGTCAGGTACTACCGCCGGTTTGTCAAAGACTTCGCGAAGGTGGCGGGTCCTCTGAATGAGCTGCTGAGGGGAACCGCCGGAGTGCCGAATGACCAGTGCATCCCTTGTGCCCAGAGACAAGATGAGGTCTTCCAGGCCATAAAAAATGCCCTTACTTCAGCCCCGATTTTGGCCTACGCAGATTTTGATCAACCGTTCCTGTTGTACACAGACGGTAGCCTCGATGGACTTGTGCAGTACTTTCTCAGATACAGGATGGACATGAGAGAGTCATTGGGTATGCCAGTAGGTCCCTGCAGTACAGCAAAAGAAACCCACACAATTACAGCTCCTTCCGGTTAGAGCTCCTGGCCTATTGTGGGCCATGACAGAGAAGTTTGCGGGCTTCCTGAAAGGGACCAAGATTCAAGTTCGAACAGACAATAATCCACTGGTCCACCTCGAGAATGCTAAATTGGGGGCCTTAGAACAACGGTAGGTGGCTCGCCTAGCCAAGCTTGACTTTACCATCCGTTATTGCTCTGCTAACGAAAACGCAAATGCTGACGGGCTGTCAAGAGTGACTGTGGAGACTCCAGTGGGGGATCTCGATGAACAACTCAAAGAGGAAAAAACCCCAGACTTTTGTAAGTTTAAGCCTCCAGTGGTTGCGGCCCAGTCAAGTAGGGAGGCCTGCGCATTACCCCTGTCCCTAGGGAGAGCCAATGAGGAATGGGGACATGACCAGGATGAAGATGAAGGGCTGAGACAGATAAAATGGTGGGTAACTCAGAAGAAGAAGCCTGGCAAATAAGAAAGAGATGATCTGTACCTGAGAAGAAGATTTTCTTACACCAGTGGGATAGACTGGAAGTGTGAAAATCAGTGTTATATCGTAAAAGACAACAGCCAAAAGATATGGAAGCAAGGTGGCAGGTGGTCATCCCAGGAAGAATGGCTCAAGAAGTAGCTAAAGAAGCCCATGAATTTGGAGCACGCTTTGGGCCCACAAAGACCTTACCAATGGTTACAGTGGTACGTGTACTGCCCCCGGTTGGAGTCTGTGGTGGAAGAGGTTTGCCAGCATGTCGAGTATGCGATCTCATTAAGAGTACCGAACAAAGGTCACCCATCCAGACCATAGAAACTAAGGAACCGCTAGAAGTCTTGATGATTGACTATCTCCTCATGGGACACTCGGCCTGGGGGCTACAGTACTGTTTGGCGATGACCGATTATTTCTCAAAGTTCACAGTAGTCACCCCGACTAGAGATCAGACTGCTGAGTTGGTGGCGCGGGCCATCTGTCAAGACTTCATCTGGGTGTATGGGTGCCCAAAGCGCATCCACTCCTACCAAGGCGAATGTTTCCAAGGCAAGGTGAAGGAAGAACTGTACCGTATGTATGGCATCGAGTGGTCCTGGACCACCCCTTACCATCCTCGAGGCAACGGAGCATGTGAACGCTTCAACCGAACCCTACTTCAAATGCTGAGAACGCTGGAGGAAGATAAGAAGGCATGTTGGCAAGACTACCTGCCAGAGTTGGTCTGGACCTACAACAATCGGGTCCACTCCACCATGGGTTACACCCCATATCTACTGCTGTTTGGAAGAGCTGGACGAGAGATCATTGAGCTAAATTTGGAACAGCCAGAGGAGCTGATGGAGCGAACTGTCACTTCATGGGTGAAAGAGCATCGGCAACGATTACAAAGGAAACGGCGGTTGGTGGGTCAGCAGCTGCAGGAAAAAGAACATATGGGCTGTAAACCGACTCAAGAGATACCGCTCCAACCCGGTGACCGAGAATTAGTCAGAGAGAAAAGCCCCAAGGGAAAACTAAGTGAGAGATGGGAAGTACAGCCTTACAGAGTAATCGAGCGAGTGTATGCCGACGGCCTGGTCTACAAGGTGCAGATTGAGAGTGGGGCATCCGCCCCTAGAGTACTTCACAGAAATATGCTGCAGCCCTGCCGGTCTGAGGTCTGTTCTGCGCCATTGCCGCCTGAAGGCGCTACTCCTCTTCCTGAATCTGTCATGCTTGATAGAGAAATCGATGATGAGTAATGGACAGTCTCTGACACAGCTGGGGGTCCTCACCCGTATAGAGACGGTAATTTCATGGATGTACCACTACCGCCACATGAGGATGAGACATAGCAAGAGCTCACTACTGACTCCTGCAGCAAGTGTTCCTCTGGAAGATAGTCAAGCCTTGCCTGATCGCCAAGAGCTTCGAAGATCCCAGAGGTCTACTACAGGGGTTTCCACCAGTCCGATACGTAGAACAGTGTACTCTGTTTGTTTTTCTGACTTTGTTGTCTCCTCTATAGGTGCTGTTTCCGCATTGCACGTTCATTCATTATACTGTGACCTTATGCTGTTATTGCCGAGGATGACCATTATTAAGTGCGGAGGCATGTAAGGGGGTGGTGCTGTTATGAACAGTAAGAAACGCTGCTCCCCCTGTAAAGGACTGTGGTAATGAACTGCCCGAGGCTGAGGAGGGGAGCAGTTGAGCCGTTGAGAGCGTGCGAGCTGAAAGCTGCTGCTGAGAGCTTCTGTGCATGGAGCTGTGTAAAAAGGTCGCCCAGCCTGAGACTTAGTGGACTTGTGAGATTGAACAGACTCTTTGGGTGTATCAAAGGTGGCTATCATGTGCTATTTTGAGAAGCCACGAAGAGACCGAGAAAGGGATTTACAGTTTCCAGGAGCACCTCCAATACCCTGAAGCAAGGAGAAGACCATGTTTCACGGATCTGCCAGACAGACATGCACACCACCATTCAAGACTGTTGGGGGCCCCGGGACTGGACCTGAGTTTCCAATATCACCGTGAGTTTGTTCCCATTTGTGCACATGTCAGGGCCTCGTGTAGGCTTCAACAGGCAGAACACGGCAGCCATGTGGCCTGTTTAGTAGAGGCCAGGGAGGTTAAATGTAGAGTAGCCTCATTCTTTATTTATTGTTTAGTTTTGCCTGTGTGATATATATTGATCCTGTAATAGTTGGAGAACCGTGCTATTTGACGGCCCAGCTAAAGAATACAAACTCTTGTAAACTATCTTTTGCCATTGCATAACCGTTTGCAACTTCCTTATCCACTTCATTCCTTGCCTTCTAATAAATTGACCCTTTGTTGTTTGTGTTCTGCCTTCATACACGTTGACACGGTGTGCAATCTAGCATACAGCCTAAACAACAATTCTATCTTCCAAATAAGCAGACTGTCCTCTGTAGTCTAACTTGTTTATTGGTGAACAGTATAGAACATGCGCGGTAAAACTATAAAAATACAAATTACATAGATAAGTATTGGGCACACAGCTGACACTTTACAATTAACAGGAAAGTATATAGTATGATGCAAACTTTACACAGGATTCTAATAACATCTCCTATGCATTGGCTGCTATACAGTTAATAACCTCCTAAACACTGCACTGCTAGAGAAGATATTGATCTTACCAGATATGCTTTACCAGGATAGTAAACTCAAGTTGAAGAGGTTACAGGAGAGCACATGAACACGTGTATTCCCTGAAGTACATGGAAGAAAATTGAACTTCTTCTTCCCAGTATACCTTGCGTCAATCCCACAATGCAATACTCTATCTGCTTGTTAAAGGCACAGGCTATAAATTCAGCCACCACTAGATGGTGATATAACAAATAAACCAGCACACAATACAAAACATACTGCCCTGTACTCAGATGGGCAGAACACTCCCCGCTTGGCAACAACTGATACCACATACAGGCTCTTTTGGCGAAGACAGTAAAACTAGTTCCGCAACTGGTCTGAGGAATAGTTTACTCTCCCCAGCCTTCCACCTTTGACCTCAACCTTGCGCACCTTCTCATCCTTGCTTGGGAATACCTTGGTGATGAGGCCTAGTGGACACTCATTTCGGTGTGACAGGCTGTCCTTCATGAGCACAATATCACCTGGTTTGATGTTTGTTTTGTCAATCTGCCACTTCTTCCTAGGCTGTAAGGTATAGAGATATTGTTTTCTCCATCTGTCCCAGAAAGTATTGGAGAGACTTTGAACTTGTCTCCATTGACATCTGTAGAGGTCCTTGTTGCTGAATTCTCCCAGTGGAGCGTTGGGAGTGTTGGTTTTCTGAGTGAGTAGCATGGCGGGAGTGAGAATGGTCGGATCAAGCTTTTTCAGGGCACTGTCTCTAGAAATGGTTGACCTTTGTTGAGGTTGTCTATTTCTCTGGGATAAGCTTCTCTTTGCACAACACGAAGTATTGTAACCTTGGCTCTTTCCATGTTGAGGGCGGTAAAAGCATGCTTGCAGTGATGCCAACCTTTACAAGATCTCTGGCTTGCAGGTAATGCTGACTTGTAGGACTGGGCCACATGAAGTAGACAAGCAATGGCTCGCACAAGTGACTTCCAGGTTGAGAACCTGCTGAACCGATGAGATTCCAGGTAATGACTTGAAATCCCTGTATGCAGAGCAGACACTCGACGAAGAAGCTCCTCGTCGGCATCTGGATCCACCAGTTCGAACGTTTCAGGCCTGTTGATGTGGGGCATCAAACGGTACAAGGAAGCAGGGCCTGTGAACCAGGTAGTGTCCTTGACTTGAAGATGACTTGAAGCAACGGATCTAGTCGCATGGTCTGCTAGATTGAGGTGAGTAGGTACATAGTGCCACTGACTAGGGCAGCTAGATCTTCTTATCCTCAGTATCCGGTTGCTGACGTAGACATAAAAGTGTCGCGTTTCATTGCAGATGTATCCCAGTACCACCTTGCTATCAGTGTAGAACTCTGCTTCTTTGGTCTCCAGATTCATCACACGTGAGATAAGCTCATCAACAACCCGATGTGGCTCTGTCCATTGACATCTATGGCTTTGAGGTATGCTACTGCTGTGATTGCTTTGACTGATGCGTGCAGAAGATACAAAGTCTTTGTGTCTTGACTTCTGTGGATGGCACAGGAGCATACGGTCGTTTCACACGAATGTCGGTCAAGTCCTCGAGAGACCTCTTCCACTCTGCCCACAGGTCTGCCTTTTCTGCTGGCAGTGGATCATCCCAATCAGATGTGTCTTGGGTGAAGTCTCTTAGCATCATTTTTCCTTGGACAGTAACTGGAGCTACGAATCCCAGGGGGTCGTATAAACTATTCACGAAAGAAAGAACTCCTCTGTGCGTGAAGGGTTTCTCGTCTTTACTGATCTGAAAGGTGAAGGCATCTGTCTTCAGATCCCAAAGCAATCCAAGACTCCGCTGCATGGGAAGAGTATCGATGCTTAGGTCTAGGTCCTTTAGATTGCTGGAATAGTCTTGAGAGGGAAATGCTTCCATCAACTCTCCACTGTTGGAGGAAATCTTGTGTAACCTGAGGTTAGACTGAGCGAGCATTTCTTGAGCCCTTTTAAGTAGACTGATTGCAGCCTCATTTGTTGGTGTGGACTTCAAACAGTCGTCTACGTAGAAGTCCTTTTCTACAAAGGATATGATGTCTGACCCATACTTTTCTTCGCCTTCTTTGGCAGAATTACGGAGGCTGTAGATAGCGACTGCTGGGGAAGGGCTGTTGCCGAAGATGTGTACCCTCATCCAGTACTCTGTGATGTCTTTGTCTGGGTCGTTGTCACGGTACCAGAAGAGCCTCAAGTAGTTTCTGTGTTCCTCTTTGACGAGAAAACAGTGGAACATCTGTTGTATGTCAGCCATAAATGCCACCGTATCTCTGCGGAAAGAGAGTAGTACTTCCAGAAGTTTGTTGTTGAGGTCTGGGCCCGAAAGTAGGACATCATTTAATGAGACGTCTTCACATTTGGCACTTGAGTTGAATACCACTCTTATTTGACCTGGCTTCTTGGGATGGTATACTCCGAAGATGGGCAGGTACCAACACTCCTCTGAGGGCCGAAGTGCAGGTGAAATCTCTGCATGGTTGTTCTGGAATATCCTCCCATGAAGGTGAAGAAGTGTTCTTCGTCTCAGGTGACTTCTTAAGCTTGTGTCTGAGGGAGATGAATCGGCTGTAGACCAGTTCCCTGTTGTTGGGTAGGCGCCTTCTCTGAGGTCGAAATGGTAAGGGTGCTACCGAACTGTTTGATTTTTCTTTGACTATTTGTCTATCCATAATGTCCAGGAACATCCTATCTTCTATGGACATCGCTACCTTGTCGTCTTCCTTTGTCCTGTGGAAAACTGTACATCCCATGTGGTCTTGTTCACCTTCACAGGCGTGGTCTTCGTTGGTAGGTACTGAGAAATGGCAAGGTAGGGGAGCGCTGTTTGGCAATTCCAGCAGACTATTGTGACATGGCCGAAAGAGAGACGGACGTCCATTTTCTAGTGTGCTGGTGAGCATACTGTTGACTGAGGCCGGCTTGGGTGCTCCTCCTAGACAGACGTCTCCTATGATGACCCATTCAAGGTCGAGCCTCTGAGCGTACAGAGCATTTTTGGTGCCGTTTATAGATCCTCTAGTCTTGTGGACTCGTAGTATATCTCTTCCCAGGAGTAGGGCTATTGGGGCTTCTGGATCCAACTCAGGTATCAGGTGGGCTATACGCTTCAGATGGGGGTGATGTGTCGCCACCTCCGGTGATGGTATCTCTGACCTGTTGTCGGGAATCTGGTTGCACTCCAGGATGGTTGGTATCGCTAGACAGGTTTGACCATCTATGGACTCCACCTTGTATCTGGCCGCTTTTCTCCCCACCGTCTCAACGGTACCTGAATACATCCTCAGGGAGTAGGGAGAACCAGGGCCTACAATGCTGAAGTTGTCAAAGAAGATGGACCTGGCTAAAGACCTCTTACTTTGGTCTTCCAGGATTACATATATCTTGAGGGCTTTGTCCTTGCGGCCTGCAGGGTAGACTTGGACAAGACATTGAGTGCTGACCACAGGGGTATCTTCATCAGTGTTCTTCTCCTTCCCATCGTGCTCCTCTGCTTGTGACAACTTTTGTGGAGGTGGTCCAGGGTGCAAGGCTGTATTGTGATCCGTGCTGCTGCATTCTGCACATTTGACGCTAGCTTCACAGTTCCTGGCGAGGTGAGAGGTTATGGCACAACATTTGAAGCAGATGTTGTTCTCTTTCAGGAAACCCTTGTGATCCTCCAAAGACTTCTCCCTGAAGGCTCTGCATTTTAGCAGAGGATGTGGTTTCTTGTGTAGAGTACAACGTTTACTGACATCCTGAGGCTTGTTCTCGCCTGGAGGGGGTTTACTCGCATTGTGAGGAGGACCTGTGGAAACAATGTTAGTTTTGTGGACTGCCACGGGTGTCCTACTAGGTTTGACACCGGGGGCAGTGGAACATGACAGAGTGAAGTCAAAACTAGGGTCATTTCTGATCTTAGCTTGTTGGGTGACAAATTCTACGAATACAGTGAAAGGAGGGAATGGTACATTATGATTTTGTTTATACCGTAAACCATATGTAACCGACTTTTCTTGTAGATTGTAAGGAAGTTTTTGTATTATCGGATTGACACCCCTAGCGGTGTCTAAGAATGCCAATCCGGGCAAGTCTCCTTCCTCCTGGGCAACCTGTAACTCTATCAATAAATCACTCAATTCTTCAAGCATTTGATAACCTTTACGACCTATCTTAGGAAAATCATCAATTCTTTTGTATAAAGCATTCTCTATGACTTCTACTGTCCCATAGCATTCATGAAGTCTTTCCCACACTTTGCGTAGACCTATGTGTAGATGCTTTATATTGATGTCTCTTAGTCTTTTGGCATGCTCGACCGACTCACTTCTGAGCCACTTTACTAGGAGATCTAACTCCTCACTACTAGAAAGGTCCAGACCATGAATGGCGTTCCAGAACGAGGCTCGCCATGACCTATAGTTCTCGGGTTTATCAGTGAACTTTACAAGTCCTTTTGTAACCAGTTCTTGGCGGGCAAGGAACTTTGCAAAGTCTATGGTGGCTTGGTCAGTGCTGGCATGAGCTGGTGTGTTATAGTCATGTCTAGTGTGTGGTGTATCATAATACCTGTGAGACGCTTCTGACTTCGTATAGTCTGTGCAGTACCTTCTCGGTGCAGAAGGTGTCTCTTTAAGGCGGGATAGGAGCTGTACCTTCTGCTCAGTGGAACAGCCGCTGTGGTCGACATCTCTGCGCTGGACGACTCCTTGTTTGTGGTAAAGAAGTTCAGGGTTGGATCGCTGGTAGCTGGCGTAAACTGGTCGATGTGGTGCATCAGGGCTGTCATCTATGCCGGAATGTTGACAGACGTACTCTGCGACGCGCTGCGCTGGATCTTGCTGTTCGAGATCTGGTCCGGGAACGTTGCTACGTCTCTCACAATCAGGATCCTTCAAAGCTTCCAAATACTCTGCTTTAGTAATTGCAGCTGTTGTCTCTTTGTCTGCCGCAAGTGTTTCAATCTCTGCTCGCAAACATGCAGTTTCCGCTTCTCTCTCTGCCTGCAAACGTGCAGTTTCCGCTTCTCTCTCTGCCTGCAAACGTGCAGTTTCTGCTTCTCTCTCAGCTTGCAAATGTGTAGTTTCTGCATCTTACTCTGCCTGCCTCAGCTTTGGGTGCATTTCTCTTTCGACGAAGGAGGATCTTGCTTTGGCTGCTTCGGCTTCGGCACGGGCGACAGCAGCGAGCTCTGCTAATGATGACCTGCTGGAGCTTGCTCGTGACCTCGTTTTGAGTGAGGATGTGCTGTTTTGAGACATTGTGCGCTTAGCTGTGTACTGCTGAGTATATTAGCGGGAAACAGTCTATGCGCTGTGGCTTCCGCGTGGCGGGAATGATGAAGCGCTTGATGGCGGGCTGCACTCTCGGTACTTGTGACTGTATGGCGGCCACTGCAGTATCCGTAGGCAGTGCGGTGTGGGTACAAGCGGCTCCTTAAGTCGTATTCAGTATCGCAGGCATCTAGCATCTGTTTTACTGTTCTGCCTTCATACACGTTGACACGGTGTGCAATCTAGCATACAGCCTAAACCACGATTCTAAATAAGCAGACTGTCCTCTGTAGTCTAACTTGTTTATTGGTGAACAGTATAGAACATGCGCGGTAAAACTATAAAAATACAAATTACATAGATAAGTATTGGGCACACAGCTGACACTTTACAATTAACAGGAAAGTATACAGTATGATGCAAACTTTACACAGGATTCTAATAACATCTCCTATGCACTGGCTGCTATACAGTTAATAACCTCCTAAACACTGCACTGCTAGAGAAGATATTGATCTTACCAGATATGCTTTACCAGGATAGCAAACTCAAGTTGGAGAGGTTACAGAAGAGCACATGAACACTTGTATTCCCTGAAGTACATGGAAGAAAATGGAGCATCTTCTTCCCAGTTACCTTGCTTCAATCCCACAATGTAATACTCTATCTGCTTTTTAAAGGCACAGGCTATAAATTCAGCCACCACTAGATGGTGCTATAACAAACAAACCAGCACACAATACAAAACATACTGCCCTGTACTCAGATGGGCAGAACAGTTTGCACCTCATCTTGTGTACCATAGTCTCCCTGCACCGTGGTGGTTCTCCGGCCATCGCTTCAGGAGATTGGGTTTTTATAAAGCTGAGAATTTTGCATCACCTCTCCTTTCCTAATGGTTATAGTGAACAAGCCACATCACTAAAAGGCTAATTAAGGTCTGAAACCTTGGTCAAAGTTATCTGAGTACACAAATCTCCAAATGCACCTAAACTTTTGCATCCGCCCATTTTGCTTTTTGGAATTTTTAAAATGCAAAAAAATCATTTCACATATAATTATATATATATATATATATATTATATTGTGGTGTAGTGACTAATGTGGCACCTAGGGGACGCTGTATAAGTTGCTCAAATTATGCATGGAGGCATGAGATGGATGGGAAACCAGTCCCTGGTATGGTGCTAAATGGAAAGTATGTGTCGCAGAGCTATTCTGTGCATTAGGTCAGTAATGTTGTTCTGGGACTTGTAGTCCCATAAGAGTTCTGATTATTGTTAAGGGCTCATACTCACTTGCGCCGAAAACGGATGATATTCAGCCGAAAAAAAATCGGATTCAAATCTGACCAATGTTATTCAATAGGTGACATCTCATTTGCGATTTTTTTCTCAGCCGAAATTGGTGTAAATATATATATATTTATAGTTCATACACTTCTACATACTATAATAGCCGCTAATTCAATTGCCGGCTTTTGTGAAATCACAGAAGCCGACATGAAATGATACATTGTTTACACACAAATATAACTCACAAAAAACCTTTACCTATATATTGGTAAATAAAATTAAGGATAACAAAAATTGCAAAAATAGTAGTTTTTATTGAAAAAGTCATAAAATCTTAATATTATACTGAAACAGCACAAAAAATACAAAAATCAGGAACATACAACCATAGACTTCACTAAAACAAAAAACAGCCCAATCAAAAATTATAATTACCACTGCAGTGAGGTGCCAATATGCTGCACTTACAACAGGAGTTTCTAGACAATCTACTGAAAAGGAGGGGTTAATTAAAAGATGCCACTACTCTAAGACCTATTTGAAGCATGTAAAAACCACTGATTACAAGGTCTTGCGATATAAACCACCTCCTCCAGATATCTAAGGTGCAAAAATGGTATACTTCTAGCTGCCAAAATATTCCATGGTTACAAAAGTGTAGTTAAACATATGTTATTACCTTTGGGCTGCTCGTGATAGTCCTGGCGGGGCAGGGGCAGCAGGGACGCCAGGACTATCACGAGCAGACAAAGGTAATAACATATGTTTAACCCCTTAACGACCGCCGATACGCCTTTTAACGGCGGTCATTAAGGGTACTTAAACCACAGCGCCGTTAATTAACGGCGCTGTGGAAAAAGTGAATAGCGCCCCCCAGAGGCACATTTTCTCCGGGGTCTCGGCTACCGGGGGTAGCCAGACCCCAGAGAACATGAATCGGGTCGGTTTTTACCGACACCGATGTTGCGATCGCCGTTATTAACCCTATAACGGCGACCGCAAAAAAAAAAAAAAAAAAAAGTTGTGCCATTTAATTTCTCTGTCCTCTGATGTCATCGGACATCAGAGGACAGAGAAAAAGGGTCCCCAGGACCCCCATGTTGCCCCCAATAAGATTCATGTGGCCCCCGGGCCCTCCGGTGTCCCCCGGTGCCGGCGCCGTTAAGACAATGGCGGGCGCATGCCCAGTGCGCCCGCCGCTATGTGCCGCTGTGCTGGTGGGGGGATGGGCAAATATTCTCTGGGTCTCGGCTACCGGGGGTAGCCGAGACCCCAGAGAACATGATCCGGGTCGGTATTCACCGATCCCGGTGTTGCGATCGCGGCTATGCAAGCATAGCCGCGATTTGCTAAAAAAAAAAAAAAAATGATTTCTCTCCCCTCTGATGTGATCGCACATCAGAGGGGAGAAAATGAGGGTCCCCCGGTCCCCCGATCGCCCCCCCATATACTTACCGGTGTCCTCTGTCCTCCCGCAGGCCCCAGGATCCCGGCTTCTTCTCCCTGCAAAAAAAAATGGCGGGCGCATGCGCAGTGCGCCCGCCAATCTGCTTTGGCGGCAGATTCAAATTTTTTTTCATTCATTCTCATAAAAGTACATTTTGATCACTGTGATAAACTATCACAGTGATCAAAATAAAAAAAACAGTACATAACCCCCCCATTTATCACCCCCTTAGTTAGGGACATATAATAAAAAGTAGAAATTATATTTATTTTCATTTTTCTGTTAGGGTTAGGGTTATAATTAGGGTTAGGGTTATAATTAGGGTTAAGGTTATAATTAGGGTTAGGGTTAGCATTAGGCTGGTTTCACACATCCGGTGTGCGCCTGACGGCGCCCCCGGCATTTAGCCGCACGCCGCATCAGAAAATCTGATACGCCGCATGCGTTTTTTTTGCATTGACTTGCATTAGCGCGGATGGCGCCGCATGTCAGTGCTGTTGCATGCGGTTTTGTCCGGATGCGGCGCAAATGTACATTGCGGCGGCCGGACAAAACGCTGCATGTAACGTTTTTTGTTTTTGCCGGATGGTTTCTGATGTCTCCGGGCATCAGAAACCAACCGGCAAAAAACCGCATGCGGCCGCCGGCGGCGCATCAGGTTTTCTGATGCGGCGCTGCGGCAAAATGCCGGGGGCGCCGACAGGCGCCCGCCGGAAGTGTGAAAGCAGCCTTAGGGTAAGGGTTATAATTAGCGTTAGGGTTAGGCTGGGTTCATACTGCGTTATGGCAGTCCGTTAGACGGACTGCGTTACACCGCGGTATAACGCGGTGTAACGCAGTCCGTTAACGCTGCCATTCACCCCCATTTGAGGGCGCATCGCGACGCATGCCGTAAAGCGGCATGCGTTTGCGACGTGCCATCATTCAGTGACGGAGCCTCGGACGCGGGCTGCAGCGTTTGGGCTCCGTCACCGCTAGCGCAGATGAATCATCTGCTGATTCCTCTGCGCTAGCGGGTATAGCATAATGCGATCGCGTTATGCTATACCATTACCAGCCCGTCAACGCTATGTGTTGAACGGGCTGGTAAAACGCAAAATGAACCAAGCCTTAGGGTTAGGGTTATAATTAGGGTTAGAATTAGGGTTAGGGTTACAATTAGGGTTAGGGTTATAATATTAATTAAGTGGTCTTAGGTAATTAATTAGGTTAGGGGTTGGAAATTAGGGGTGTGTTGGGATTAGGGTTGGAGCTAGAATTGAGGGATTTCCACTATTTAGGCACATCAGGGGGTCTCCAAACACGATGTGGCGTTCAAAAAGTCAAATGGCGCTCCCTCCCTTCCGAGCCCTGCCGTGCGCCCAAACAGTGGTTTACCCCAACATATGGGGTATCAGCGTACTCAGGACAAATTGCACACCAATTTTGGGGTTCTAATTTCTCCGATTACCCTTGGGAAAATAAAAAATAGCTGGCTAAAATAATCATTTTTGAGAAAAAAAAGATTTTTCATTTTCATGGCTCTGCGTTTATAAATTTCTGTGAAGCACTAGGGGGTTCAAAGTGCTCACCACACATCTAGATAAGCTCCTTAAGGGGTCTAGTTTCCAAAATGGGGTCACTTGTGGGGGGTTTCCACTGTTTAGGCTCATCTGGGGCACTGCAAACGGAACATGACCCCCACCAACGTCTGCATTCCAAACGTTATTACTTCCTTTCCAAGCCCTGCTGTGCGCCAAAACAGTTCCCCCCCCCACATATTTGGTATCAGCGTACTCAGGACAAATTGAACAACAACTTTTGGGGTCCAATTTCCTTGTGAAAAATCAAAAATTTGGGACTAAAAAATCATTTTTGTTGAAAATTGATTTTTTTTTTTCACACCCAGGCATTATAAACTTTTGTGAAACACTTGGAGGTTCAAAGTGCTCACCACAGATCTAGATAAGTTCCTTATGGGGTCAGTTTCCAAAATGGGGTCACTTGTGGGGGTTTTCCACTGTTTAGGCTCATCTGGGGCACTGCAAACGGAACATGACCCCCACCAACGTCTGCATTCCAAAACGTTATTACTTCCTTTCCAAGCCCTGCTGTGCGCCAAAACAGTTCCCCCCCCACATGTTTGGTATCAGCGTACTCAGGACAAATTGGACAACATTTTGGGGTCCAATTTCCTTGTGAAAAATCAAAAATTTGGGACTAAAAAATCATTTTTGTGGAAAATTGTTTTTTTTTTTTTTTCACACCCAGGCATTATAAACTTTTGTGAAACACTTGGGGGTTCAAAGTGCTCACAGCGGATCTAGATAAGTTCCATAGGTGGTCTAGTTTCCAAAATGGTGTTACTTGTGGGGGGTTTCCACTGTTTAGGCGCATCAGGGGCTCTCCAAACGCGACATGGTGTCCAATCTCAATTCCAGCCAATTTTGGTTTGAAAAAGTCAAACGGTGCTGCTTCCATTCCAAGCCCTGCCGTGCGCCCAAACAGTGGTCCCCCCCCATATATGGGGTATCAGCATACTCAGGACAAATTGTACAACAACTTTTGTTGTCCAATTTCTCCTGTTACCCTTGTGAAAATAAAAAATTGGGGACTAAACGATCAGGTTTGTGGAAAAAATATGATTTTTTATTTTCACGCCCGGGCGTTATAAACTTCTGTGAAGCACTTGGGGCTTCAAAGTGCTCACCACACATCTAGATAAGTTCCTTAGGGTGTCTAGTTTCCAAAATGGGGTCACTTGTGGGGGTTTCCACTGTTTAGACACATCAGGGCCTCTACAAATGCGACATGGCGTCCAGCCAATTCCGCGTTGAAAAAGTCAAACGGAGCTCCTTCCCTTGCGACCTCTGCCGTGCGCCCAAAAAGTGGTTTACCCCAACATATGGGGTATCGGCATGCTCAGGACAAATTGCACAAAAACTTTTGGGGTCTTGTTACCCTTGGGAAAATAAAAATTGGGGTGAAAAGATCATTTTTGTGGAAAAAATATGATTTTTTATTTTCACGGCTCTACGTTATAAACTTGTGTGAAGCACTTGGAGGTTCAAAGTGCTCACCACACATCTAGATAAGTTCCTTAGGGGGTCTAGTTTCCAAAATGGGGTCACTTGTTGGGGGTTTCCACTGTTTAGGCACATCAGGGGCTCTCTAAACGCGACATGGCATCCAGCCAATTCTGCGTTGAAAAAGTCAAACAGCGCTCCTTCCCTTGCGACCTCTGCCGTGCGCCCAAAAAGTGGTTTACCCCCACATATGGGGTATCAGCATGCTCAGGACAAATTGCACAAAAACTTTTGCGGTCTTATTACCCTTGGGAAATTAAAAATTGGGGTGAAAAGATCATTTTTGTGGAAAAAAATTTTTTTTTTTTCACGGCTCTAGGTTATAAACTTGTGTGAAGCACTTGGAGGTTCAAAGTTCTCACCACACATCTAGATAAGTTCCTTAAGGGGTCTTGTATCCAAAATGGGGTCACTTGTGGGGTGTTTCCACTGTTTAGGCACATCAGGGGCTATCTAAACGCGACATGGCATTCAGCCAATTCTGCGTTGAAAAAGTCAAACGGCGCTCCTTCCCTTGCGACCTCTGCCACGCGCCCAAAAAGTGGTTTACCCCCACATATGGGGTATCGAAGTATTCAGAAGAAATTGCACAACAAATTTTGTGGTTCATTTTTTCTTTTAACACTTGTGAAAATAAAAAAACTTGGTTCCGAAGTAAAGCTTTTGCAAAAAAAGTTAAATGTCAATTTTTTCCTTCCACATTGCTTCAGCTCCTGTGAAGCACTTGAAGGGTTAATAAACTTCTTGAATGTGGTTTTGAGCACCTTGAGGGGTGCAGTTTTTAGAATGGTTCACTTTTGGGTATTTTCTATCATATAGACCCCTCAAAGTGACTTCAAATGTGATGTGGTCCCTAAAAAAAAAATGGTGTTGTAAAAATGAGAAATCGCTGGTCAACTTTTAACCCTTATAACTTCGTAACAAAAAAAAATTTTGGTCCCAAAATTGTGCTGATGTAAAGTAGACATGTGGGAAATGTTATTTATTAAGAAATTTGTGTGACATATCTCTCTGATTTAAGGGCATAAAAATTTAAAGTTTGAAAATTGTTAAATTTTCAAAATTTTCGCCATATTTCCGTTTTTTTCATAAATAAACACAAGTCATATCAAAGAAATTTTACCACTAACGTGAAGTACAATATGTCACGAAAAAACAATCTCAGAATCAGCGGGATTCGTTAAAGCGTTCCAGAGTTATAACCTCATAAAGTGACAGTGGTCAGAATTGTAAAAATTGGCCCGGTCATTAAGCTGCAAAATGGCTCTGTCCTTAAGGGGTTAACTACACTTTTGTAACCATGGAATATTTTGGCAGCTAGAAGGTATACCATTTTTGCACCTTAGATATCTGGAGGAGGTGGTTTATATCGCAAGACCTTGTAATCAGTGGTTTTTACATGCTTCAAATAGGTCTTAGAGTAGTGGCATCTTTTAATTAACCCCTCCTTTTCCAGTAGATTGTCTAGAAACTCCTGTTGTAAGTGCAGCATATTGGCACCTCACTGCAGTGGTAATTATAATTTTTGATTGGGCTGTTTTTTGTTTTAGTGAAGTCTATGGTTGTATGTTCCTGATTTTTGTATTTTTTGTGCTGTTTCAGTACAATATTAAGATTTTATGACTTTTTCAATAAAAACTACTATTTTTGCAATTTTTGTTATCCTTAATTTTATTTACCAATATATAGGTAAAGGTTTTTTGTGAGTTATATTTATCGTATAAGGATTGTTGACCTCATTGAATTAGGGGCTTTATCATGGTAGGACTAAATTGTGAATTATTGTTTACACACAGTTAACCATGTCATTTCATGTATTTTGATATATGGTTTTAACTTACAATTACTGAGTGTATGTGTGCAAAATTTCAGACATGTAGGGGTTAATTAAAGGTGTAAATTCATTGAAAAAAAATGCGTGGGCTCCCGCTGTATTTTCTCCACCAGACAGACAAAGCAAGCGAGTGGGGGCAGATAATAATAGCCAAGGGAGGGTGCATTTATTTTGTGCCCCCCCTGGCTACTAACATCTGCAGCCAGACACCCCAGAAAAGGCAAATCTCTAATTAGATTAGCCCTTTCTGGCACTTTGCCCTCTATTCCCATTGCCCTGTAGCGGTGGCGAATGGGTTAATAAGGGGTTAAAGCCACCTTGCAATTGAAAGGTGACTTTAAGCCAGGTTAATAATTGAGAGCTGTCAATTAGACAACTATCAATTATTAATCCTATTGTATGAAAGAAAAATCAAACACACACACTTTAATAAAAAAGAAGTTTAATGAAATAATCAAACAGTTTTTGATCATATTTTATTTTCCTGCTAAAACCATTTCCTGTAATAAAAATAAAATAAAAAAGCAAAATTATTCTTACCTATCCGATGCACAGTCAGGTCCCACGCTGTAATCCATCAGAAAGGGTTAACAGGTTACAGCTAGCAGGGAGCTAATGCTGCCTGCTGAGCTGTTACCCCCTGAATGAATAAGTTCCTCTTCCCGCGAAAGGAGAGGAAGTGATTAATGAATGAAGCTCAATTGATTTATTGCCACTTTCACTTCAGGTCAGGTCACCCTGACCTGACCTGAGGTGAAAGTGTGAAGCAATCAATTAAGTTTCATTCATTAATCACATCCTCTCCTGTCGGCCGGAGATAAGCTCATTCATTCAGGAGCTTTCAGCTGAGCAGGCAGCATTACTTGCGCTGCTTGGCTGAAAGCTAGTTAACCCTTTGTGAAGGATTACAGCGTGGGACGTGACAGATCGCCGGATAGGTAAGAATAATGTTGTTTTATTATTTTTTCTTTATTATAGGAGATCAAGGGCTTCGCAGGGATTAAGAGTTAAATAAAAGATGGTCAAAAAAATGTGTTTTTATTTCATTAAAATTATTTATTCTTAAAGTGTGTGTTTTTTTTATTTACTTCAATAGGATTAATAATTGATAGTTGTCTAATTGACAGCTCTCAATTATTAACCTGGCTTACAGTCACCTTTCAATTGCAAGGTGGCTTTAACCCCTTATTAACCCATTCGCTACCGCTACAGGGCAATGGGAATAGACGGGCAAAGTGCCAGAAAGGGCGAATCTAATTAGAGATTTGCCCTTTCTGGGGTGTCTGGTGTTGTGAAATGGACTTGAAATGAGTTCTGAGCAGAGGCTCCCTCTGGTGGTTACAAGCGGTACTGGACTGTCCAGTGAAGATTGTGAGGAGTGGGAATCAGGTGTTACTGACTGGTCTTATATATGGGAGTCGCCTTCCCATCAGGGTTGCCGGTGATCAATTGTTCTGTCTCAATCCATGATTCTGTTTCCCTTGTAGCCTGCTGTGTCGTGTCTGCATCTCCTGCTAACAGATAAGACATTTTCTTCTTTTTGTTTTTGTGCTTTATTTTTGCATTTTGTCCTGCACTTCTGTGGGGGCCTTCAGGGTCCCCTCCGGGGGCTTTTGCCCTCTCAGTTTAGTTCAGCCACTGATGTTTGTACTTTTGCTTTTTCCAGTTTCTTCAGTGGCTGCTGTTTTGATTTTGTTACACCAGAGAACTAATTTAGGTGGTAGAGGTCGTGTGATCTCAGGTGTTTTTGAAATTAGTAGAGTTGGTGCTTTGCAGGGTTTTTTGGGATTGCAGTAAGTACCCTTCCTATCCTTTTCTATTTAGTTAGTTTGGGCCCCAACGTTTGCTCATACTATTTTCTGTCTGTGTCAGTATTTCTTCTTGTCTAACCGCCATTACATGTTTGGGGGCTTTCTATGTTCTTTGGGGATCTGCTCGAGGCAGATAGCTTTCCTATTTCTATCTTTAGGTGTAGTTAGTTTCTCAGGCTGTGACGAGGCGTCTAGGACCAACGTAGGAACGCTCCATGGCTGCCTCTAGTTGTGGTGGTTAGTCAGGGTACTGCAATCTCATAGATTCCAACTGCTCTGGTGTATTGCCTTTCTTACCTGCACTCCTCAGTTACCGAAACATAACAGTATCACCGGCCTAAAATTTAAAGTTGTATGGTACTCACAGAAGGGGAAAATATTGTGAAAGAAAAAACGGTTGTCAGAGTTGTCAGAGATATTTTTCTGTTTGTTGCATTTTTTTTTTTCCCCTCTGTATCTCTGGGTGCTGGGGAGGATTTTTTCTCTCAATGGAGGTTGCACAGTTGTCTGGCCGTGTGGATCAGCTTGCCACTGAGGTTCAGAGTATTGCTGCATATCTTGCTGGGTTGCCTGTTGTGGAACCTAGGATTCCCATGCCAGATTTGTTTTTGGGGGATCGAGCTAAGTTTCAGAATTTCAAAAATAATTGTAAATTGTTTTTTGCCTTAAAATCTAAGTCCTCAGGGAACGCAGCGCAGCAGGTTCAAATTGTCATCTCTCTCCTGCGCGGCGATCCTCAGGATTGGGCTTTTTCCCTGACACCTGGGGATCCTGTTTTGAGTGATATTGATGCATTTTTTCAGGCTTTGGGGTTATTGTACGATGAGCCTAATGTCACTGATCAAGCTGAAAAAGCCTTGTTGGCATTAAATCAGGGGCTTGATGACGCTGAGTTATACTGTCAGAGATTCCGTAGGTGGGCAGTCCTGACCAAGTGGAATGATGACGCTTTGGCGGCCCTTTTTCGGAAGGGTCTGTCAGATAATGTAAAGGATGTTATGGTGGGATTCTCTGTCCCCTCTGGTCTCAATGATTCTATGTCATTAGCGATTCAAATTGACAGACGTTTGCGTGAGCGGAGAAGTATGCGTGGAATAGTGTTGCCTTGTGAACCTGCTTCTGAATCCATGCAGTGTGATAGAGTGGTGTCTGGGGCACAGCGTCATGAGTTTCGAAAGCGCAATGGGTTATGTTTCTACTGTGGTAATGCCTCTCATGCTATTTCAGTCTGCCCTAAGCGGGGAAGACGTTTTGCACGCTCAGTTGTCTTGGGTAGTGTTCAGACTAAGTTTTTATTAACTGTCACTCTGATATGCTCTCTGTCCTCATTTTTGCTCAGGCTTTCGTTGATTCTGGAGCAGCTATTAACCTGATGGATTATGATTTTGCTAAACGTTGTGGGTTTCCCTTGATACCCCTACAGAAGTCTATTCCCCTACTGGGGATCGATTCTACCCCTTTGCCTGAGAATAAACCTCAGTTCTCTACTCAGGTGATAATGAGGGTTGAACCTGATCATCAGGAGTGCTGCAAATTTTTGGTTCTGTATAATCTGCATGATATTATCGTACTGGGTTTCCCTTGGTTACAGTCTCATAATCCTGTTTTGGATTGGAAAACTGTGTCTGTAACCAGTTGGGGCTGCCAATGTGTTAATACCAACACTCCTGTTTTTTCTGCCTCCCCCAGGCTCAGGATGTTCCTGACTTTTTGATTGATTTTTCTGATGTGTTTAGCGAAAGTAAATCTGCATCCTTGCCTCCCCATAGGAGCTATGACTGCGCTATTGAATTAGTGCCTGGTAGTAAATTCCCTAAAGGTCGCCTTTTTAACTTGTCTGTACCTGAACATGACGCTATGCGGTCTTATATCAAGGAGTCATTGGAGAAGGGTCATATCAGACCATCCTCTTCACCCTTAGGTGCCGTTTTTTTCTTTGTGGCCAAAAAGGATGGTTCATTAAGGCCGTGTATTGATTATCGTCTTTTGAACAATATTACTGTGAAATATCAATATCCGTTACCCTTGATTTCTGACCTGTTTTCCAGGGTGAAAAATGCTACTTGGTTTACCAAGCTTGACCTCAGGGGGGCATATAACCTTATTCGCATTAAGCACGGGGATGAATGGAAGACGGCATTTAATACCCCTGAGGGGCATTTTGAGTACCTTGTGATGCCCTTTGGGCTCACTAATGCTCCTTCTGTCTTCCAGTCCTTCATGAATGACATTTTCAGGGATTTTGTGGATAAATTTCTGATTGTTTATTTGGATGATATCTTGATTTTTTTCAATGACTGGGACTCTCATGTGAAACATGTTCGAACTGTATTCCAGATTTTGAGAGAGAATGCTCTGTATGTGAAGGGATCAAAGTGTCTTTTTGGCATACAGAGGATCTCATTTTTGGGATTCATTTTGTCCCCATCTGTTATTGAAATGGACCCGGTCAAGGTTCAGGCCATCTGTGATTGGGTCCAACCTACTTCATTAAAGGCTCTTCAAAGATTTTGGGTTTTGCCAATTTTTATCGTAAATTTATTGGTAATTTCTCTGTTATTGTTAAACCTTTAACTGATTTGACCAAAAAGGGTTCTGATGTGGTGAATTGGCCTCCTGAGGCAGTCTCTGCATTTCAGGAACTTAAGCAGAGATTCACTTCTGCTCCTGTTCTACGGCAGCCTGATGTTTCTCTACCATTTCAGGTGGAGGTTGATGCCTCTGAAATTGGGGCAGGTGCCGTTTTGTCCCAAAGAGATCCAGAGACCTCTAAAAGTAACCCTTGTGCCTTTTTCTCTCGAAAATTTTCTCCTACTGAACGTAATTATGACGTGGGTAATCGGGAGTTATTGGCCATGAAGTGGGCTTTTGAAGAGTGGAGACATTGGCTGGAGGGAGCCAAACATCAGGTGGTGGTCCTTACGGACCATAAGAATCTGGTTTATCTGGAATCTGCCAAGCGACTTAATCCTAGACAGGCCAGGTGGGCCTTGTTTTTCACACGTTTTAATTTTGTGGTTTCATTTCTTCCTGGCACTAAGAATGTTAAGGCGGATGCCCTCTCGAGGAGTTTCCTGGCGGACTCTCCTGAGTTATCTGATCCTTCTGTTATTTTGAAAGAGGGTATAGTTCTTTCCGCCATCTCGCCCAATTTGAGACTGGCTCTGGAGGGGTGTCAGGAGGATAAGCCCGAGCGCTGCCCTGTTGGGAAATTGTTTGTCCCGGACCAGTGGAAAAAGAGGTGATGTCTGAGATTCATTGTTCCGCGCTGGCTGGTCATCCCGGAATTTTTGGTACCAGAGACTTGGTTAGTCGGTCCTTTAGGTGGCCTACCTTGTCTCGTGATGTCAGGGAATTTGTGCAGTCCTGCGGGACTTGCTCTCGCTCCAAGCCTTGCTCTTGCTCTAGTGGTTTGTTGATGCCATTGCCTGTGCCCAAGAGACCATGGACCCATATCTCTATGGATTTCATTTCCGACCTCCCTGTTTCTCAGAGAATGACCGTCATCTGGGTGATTTGTGATAGGTTTTCCAAGATGATACATCTTTTGCCATTACCTAAGTTGCCTTCCTCCTCTGAATTGGTGCCTTTGTTCCTTCAGCACGTGGTTCGTTTACACGGCATTCCTGAGAACATTGTGTCTGACAGAGGAGTCCAGTTTGTTTCAAGATTTTGGAGGACCTTTTGTTCTAAACTTGGTGTTCAATTGTCTTTCTCCTCGGCATTTCATCCTCAGACCAATGGTCAAACTGAGAGAACAAACCAGACATTGGAGACTTATCTAAGATGCTTTGTGTCTGCTGATCAGGATGACTGGGTCTCTTTTTTGCCTTTGGCTGAGTTTGCTCTTAATAATAGGGCTAGCTCTGCCACTTTGATGTCTCCATTTTTCTGTAATTCTGGGTTTCACCCTCGATTTTCTTCAGGACAGACGGAGGCTTCTGTCTGTCCAGGTGTTGACTCTGTTGTGGAGCGTATCAACAGATTTGGGACCAGGTAGTGGAGAGGTTGTCCCTCTCTCAGGAAAGGGCCCAGCGGTTTGCTAACCGGCATAGGACTGATGGTCCTCGGTTTAAAGTGGGGGACTTGGTCTGGTTGTCCTCAAAAAATATTCCTATGAGTGTGGTTTCTCCTAAATTTAAGCCTAGGTTCATTGGACCTTATAAGATCATGGAGATTCTTAATCCTGTTTCTTTTCGTTTGCTTCTTCCAGGGACATTTAAGATCCATAACGTGTTCCACAAGTCCTTGTTGAAGAGGTTTGTTGAGCCAGTGGTTCCTACTACTGTGCCTCCTGACCCTGTTTTGGTTGAGGGCAATCTGGAGTATGTGGTTGAGAAAATATTGAATTCTCGTTTTTCTAGACGGAAACTCCAGTATTTGGTTAAGTGGAGAGGTTATGGTCAGGAAGACAATTCTTGGGTGTTTGCTTCGGACATCCATGCTAGGAGACTCATCCGTGCGTATCATAGAACTCATCCTGACCGACCTGGTTGCTCAAGTGAGGGTTCGGTGACCCCTCCTCAAGGGGGGGGTACTGTTGTGAATGGACTTGAAATGAGTTCTGAGCAGAGGCTCCCTCTGGTGGTTACAAGCGATACTGGACTGTCCAGTGAAGATTGTGAGGAGTGGGAATCAGGTGTTACTGACTGGTCTTATATAAGGGAGTCGCCTTCCCATCAGGGTTGCCGGTGATCAATTGTTCTGTCTCAATCCATGATTCCTGTTTCCCTTGTAGCCTGCTGTGTCGTGTCTGCATCTCCTACTAACAGATAAGACATTTTCTTCTTTTTGTTTTTGTGCTTTATTTTTGCATTTTGTCCTGCACTTCTGTGGGGGCCTTCAGGGTCCCCTCCGGGGGCTTTTGCCCTCTCAGTTTAGTTCAGCCACTGATGTTTGTACTTTTGCTTTTTCCAGTTTCTTCAGTGGCTGCTGTTTTGATTTTGTTACACCAGAGAACTAATTTAGGTGGTAGAGGTCGTGTGATCTCAGGTGTTTTTGAAATTAGTAGAGTTGGTGCTTTGCAGGGTTTTTTGGGATTGCAGTAAGTACCCTTCCTATCCTTTTCTATTTAGTTAGTTTGGGCCCCAACGTTTGCTCATACTATTTTCTGTCTGTGTCAGTATTTCTTCTTGTCTAACCGCCATTACATGTTTGGGGGCTTTCTATGTTCTTTGGGGATCTGCTCCGGGGCAGATAGCTTTCCTATTTCTATCTTTAGGTGTAGTTAGTTTCTCAGGCTGTGACGAGGCGTCTAGGACCAACGTAGGAACGCTCCACGGCTGCCTCTAGTTGTGGTGGTTAGTCAGGGTACTGCAATCTCATAGATTCCAACTGCTCTGGTGTATTGCCTTTCTTACCTGCACTCCTCAGTTACCGAAACATAACAGTCTGGGGGCAGATGTTAGTAGCCAGGGGGGCACAAAATAAATGCACCCTCCCTAGGCTATTATTATCTGCCCCCACTCGCTTGCTTTGTCTGTCTGGTGGAGAAAATACAGCGGGAGCCCACGCATTTTTTTTCAACGAATTTACACCTTTAATTAACCCCTACATGTCTGAAATTTTGCACACATACACTTATGTAATTGTAAGTTAAAACCATATATCAAAATACATGAAATGACATGGTTAACTGTGTGTAAACAATGTATCATTTCATGTCGGCTTCTGTGATTTCACAAAAGCCGGCAATTGAATTAGTGGCTATTACAGTATGTAGAAGTGTATGAACTATAAATATATGTATATATATATATAATTACATATATATAGTCACAATTACATATATATATATATATGTATTCTATGTGTGTATATGTATTGTTTCTATTCTTTATTAAAGCTGTCAGTGTGATTTTACAGTATAGCCGGGGATGAATTAGCGGCTATATACTAAGTAGAAGTGTATGACCTATATATATTAATATTTATTATATATAATATATATATATATATATATATATATATATATAATTATTTACTTTTTGTGTACATTTTTTTTTTACAATGTGATTTTTACATGACTTTTTACATAGAGATAACTGCTCTATGTAAAACTTCATGTTAAGATCGCATTGCATACAGATGGAAAACTGATGGAAAACGCATGGTGCGATTTAAAATCGCATGCAAATCGCATGACATTTTACTAGAATCGTACCTTTTTTTCCGTCCAGAAAACGGACCGATTTTTTTCCCACTAGTGGGTATGAGCCCTAAGGGTGAACCTACAGGGTTAGCTTGTGAGCTGGGTGGGACATGCTAACCACACATACACTGCCCACTGGTCCACTGGTGGTGGGAGAAAGAATGTTACATACTGGTGATTGTATGTGTTGTGAAGGACCTGTGATGAGGTCATGAACAGGTGACCAGACCATGTGCTTCATACCTTGGCTTGGGGAGTGGCTACAGGTATAAAAGGCAGTGTTGGGCACATGGTGAGGAGATTGTGTTGGAGACTGAGGAGTCTCTGGAAGTCTGGCTGAGACAGAGGAGAGTGGTCCTGCACTGGGCTGCCTGGAAGGTTCCTGGAAGGTCTGTCGGTGTTGGAAGATCCTGGGGTTTGATCGGATTCATAGAATCATAGAATCATAGAATGGTAGAGTTGGAAGGGACCTCCTGGGCCATCTGGTCCAACCCCCTGCTCAAAGCAGGATTCCTGGAAGCACGTGGTGAGACTTGGAACTTGGTGGCCAGGGTGTTGGACGGGGGTCCTGAATAGCACCCGGACAGGACACATGGGTGTGCGGAGCCTGTGATGGTCCCACACTGAGAACCATGCGGTTCTATTGAGGAGTTTGCTGGAGTAAGCCTGGAAGTGACTTTCTGTTACAGTGTGCCATTGAGCACCGGAAGCGAGTCCAGATCACCCGGGAAGGTATCTGGCGGTCCCTGCTGGCTTGCAGCGCTTAGTCAAGCCAATCCCATGCAAGGGTGCATCTGGGAACAGCAGTTTGCAAAGCTGGAATGCATTGATATTTTTGTCATGTTTTGTTACCTGGTGTTTAACGTGAAAGTAAAACAATTGATTTTGGACTAAAAGCCTGTTGTTGCCTCATAACTGCGGTCCGGCCCTTGCCTACCAGAGCGGATCCCTACAATATATATATATATATATATTGTGAGACAGTGAAGGGGGTGTGTACTGGACAGGGTGTATATCTCGCCCAGGTTTCTTAGCTGGGTCGCATAAGGAATATAGGAGTAAGGTAGGATGGCAGTACGACGTTCACTCCACTCCTCATCTAGTACAGGCTTGCAGCTCAACCCTGAGTACACACAGCTGCCTATTTAAGCAGCCAGAAATAGGTGATAGAATTACACAGACAGAGCTCTCAGTCTGAATCTGGCTTCAGACGCGGCTGGAGTCTCCTGGAAGCCAAGCGCTGGTAACTATGTAATCTGTGTTGTTGTGGCCAGGCTGCTAGAGCCTAGTTCACAGTAGTGAGGGAACTGACTGTGTTTAGTTAGCAGCCTGCCAGGCTTAGGATTTTGGTTTATGGTTTTGTTTTATGTTTGTTTGCTGTGGACTGTCAATAAAACTGGTTGCAGCCAGTTTACACCAGTACTGCTGTCTGTGCTTGGACTTTTTATGCCACTCCGTCTACCCGAGACGGCGATCCCAGAGCTAAACCCCTGAACTGGTTACAATTGGTGGAGAATGCGGGCAGCACAGTGGCTAAAGCAGCAGCAAAGGAAAAGTCTGTCAAAGCAGCCTTAAAGAGACAGTAGCCCTAATAGTGTCTGCACAGAAAAAAAAAAAAAAAGCTGAACTTGCTGTAGAAAAAACTTTGGAGTGTGCATGTCGGGGTAAAAGCTGCGATGCCAGGACAGACAAGTCTGACAGCATGGAGGCGCTGCTCAAACATATGGCGAAAGTTAGTGTGCAACAGCAGGAGACTAACCGATTGCTAATGGAGCAGATTGCAGCACTACGCCAGGCTCTCAGCACCTCGTCTCAGAGTGATGACGCAAGGTCACCTGCGTTGTCCGCTGTAAAGAAGGCGGTAAAACAGACCCTGCAAAAGATGATGCCTCATGAGATGTGGAGGCATATTTCGCTATATTTGAAAGACTGGCAGAGAAGGAGAATCTGCCACCATCTGAATGGGCCATGGTGGTCGCACCCTATCTGACTGGGGAACCCCAAAAGGCCTATTTTGACCTTAGCGAGCAAGACAGCAGAGACTATGCCAAGCTGAAAGCAGAGATTCTTGCCCGGCTGGGTGTTACGGTTGCAGTCCGTGCCAGGAGAGTCCATAACTGGAGATACAGTTGGGATAAGCCTGCTGCTCACAAATGTATGACCTGATTTACTGGTAAAGAAGTGGCTGGAGCCTGACGTCAGCAACCCTGCCCAAATGGCCGAAAAAGTTGTGATGGACCGGTACATCTGGGCCCTTCCTCCTGAGGTGCAGCACTGGGTCGGACAGGGAGACCCCAAAGACGCCAATCAACTGGTCAGCCTGATAGAGAGGTACTTCGCCACCAAAGACTACCTCCATGCCCAGCTGTCCGAGCGGTCGTCATTTCGGAGTTCCCGGACTCCGACACCTCCCGGTAAGAGAGTTCCAGCTGTTGGGGTCAGGGGGACTGCTGATAGACGGGGTCAGCCCCGAGGGGACATGTGTGAGGCAATGGCTGATGCTTCCCTGTCGGAAGTCCCCAGGCCTAGAAAGGTCTCCCCGTCTGAACCCCCAGACCTGAGACAGTGTTGGAGATGCCGTGAACGGGGTCATATTTCAGCCAACTGTCCACTAGTGGGGGAACCTATGGACTGTGATGCTGGAAGGTCCCTCTCTTTCCTCGCGGAACCCGTGTGCGTGGCCACCCCAGTCGAGGAGACTGGCCCACAGGTGTCCCAGGTGGTTATAAATGGCTGCCCAGTACAAGCCCTCCTAGACTCAGGGAGTTGAGTGACTCTGGTACATGCCAGCCTGGTTGATAGGGACTTCATCCCCAATAAACACTGAGCGTGGGGTGCATCCATGGAGATGCCAAAGTCAACCCGGTGACTTCCGTGGACTTCATCACCAAACTTGGGGAAATCTCATATGAAGTGGGGGTAGTGAAGAATCTGATGCACCCAGTCATATTGGGTCGTGACTTTCCCCTGTTTTGGGATCTTTGGGGAAAAAACGGTTCTATTGGACAGTGTGATGAAGCTCCTATTGAGGTTGCGCGGTCCATAGGGGCGGAGCACAATGCTAATGTGTTGGTGAATTTATGTGATGATAATGATAATGATGAATTTCCTTTGCAGGTGATGTTGGGGAAAGAGGATAGTGGTTCTCTGGAACAGAATGTCTTTGACCTACCTCTGTCCCGTGACCATTTTGGGAGTGAGCAGTTGCGAGACCCCACTCTTAAAAATGCCAGGGAAAGTATAACTGTTCTGAATGAGATCCCACAAGAGCCCGGCTCTGATAAACGGTTTCCCCATTTTGCCATGAACAATAACCTGCTATATAGGGTCACTAAGGTTATGCCATTGGTTAAGGATCACCTGCAGAGAGCCCAAGCAGCTCAAAGCAGAATATATAATCAGTCAGCAAAAGTTAGGACTTTCAACCCCGGAGATTGGGTCCTGATCCTAATTCCCACGGTGGAAAGTAAGTTTTTGGCCAAATGGCATGGCCCCTACGAGATAGTACAGAAAGTGAGCAAGGTCACCTACAAAGTACATCAACCAGGGAGATGGAAGCCCTACCAGGTCTATCATATCAACCTGATCAAGCCCTGGAGGGACAGAGAGTCATTGTTGGCCTCGGGTAAATTAGAGAAAGGTTTTGTCAGGGACACTGCACTGCACTTGCTCACTGAGCCAGTGCGCATGTCCTGAGTAAACAAACTGTGCCCAAAGATACCTGTGTAGAGAGGCAGCAGCAGGGAAGACGTGTGTTTCTGTGGAACAGGACCTTTCGCAGCATGTGACTGCCAAGGGGCGGAGCCGGCCACACGTCTCTGAGGCAGCAGTATCAGATAGGGAATGCTTCAGGCTGGAGGACCTGCAATCACCTGACTACCTAGAGGCGTGGCCTAACTCCAGAGAGCTATGAGGTAAAGGAAAACTCCTAGAAGGGTAACTATGAAATAAAGTTACCAAGGGGCATAGACAGAATGGATGGTCAGGATAGCCAGGTCATACACATAGAGGGCGACGAAGTACAAAAGGAGCAGGCAGAAGAATAACCAGAACACAGCCAAGGGGTCATACACAGAGGGAGCAACGCAGTACAAAAGGGACAGGCAAAACTCGTAACAGAGGACACAGCCAAATCAGAATCAGACAGACAAAACGTAGCACAGGCACAATGCACTGGCACAAGCACAGGGTCAGACACACTCAGCCAAAGGTCAGAGTATAAACAACAAAGACTGGCTTCACAGTGAGGCTATAAAAAGCTTCCCAGGACCCAGAAAGAGGCCAACCAAGTTAACCCCGTGACTACCTGATCCAAGAACCCAGTAAACCATGACAGGTTTAAAACCACCTATACCTCCTGTGACAGTTGGTGAGACGTTGTCAATACACCAAAAACAGGAAGTATGGGAATTTCTGCAGAAGAATCAGCAGAGGTTTTCAGACTTGCCCGGCCAGACTTCTCTAGTGAAGCACCATTTCTCGGTAGAGCATAGACCTGGGAAGTTACAGGGTAATGCCAATGCCTTGTCCAGAGTTCACTGTCTCTTTGGAGTTGTTAACCAGCCTCCGGTCTGGAGAAGAGGGGGGATATGTGAGACAGTGAAGGGGTGTGTACTGGACGGGGTGTATATCTCGCCCAGGTTTCTTAGCTGGGTCGCATAAGGAATATAGGAGTGAAGGTAGGATGGCAGTACGACGTTCACTCCACTGCTCATCCAGTACAGGCTTGCAGCTCAACCCTGAGTACACACAGCTGCCTAATTAAGCAGCCAGAAATAGGTGATAGAGTTACACAGACAGAGCTCTCAGTCTGAATCTGGCTTCAGACGCGGCTGGAGTCTCCTGGAAGCCAAGCGCTGGTAACTACGTAATCTGTGTTGTTGTGGCCAGGCTGCTAGAGCCTAGTTCACAGTAGTGAGGGAACTGACTGTGTTTAGTTAGCTGCCTGCCAGGCTTAGGATTTTGGTTTATGGTTTTGTTTTATGTTTGTTTGCTGTGGACTTTCAATAAAACTGGTTGCGGCCAGTTTACACCAGTACTGCTGTCTGTGCTTGGACTTTTTATGCCACTCCGTCTACCCGAGACGGCGATCCCAGAGCTAAACCCCCTGAACTGGTTACAATATATATATATATACACACAATTTTTTGCCTAAAATACAAAGGACATACGTCAACTTTAGGCCTTTTAGAGATCATTTTATCTTCAACTTGCTAAACTTTTCACAATACCAGTAATTTTGACCTCTGGTGCCCAAAATTTTACATTTAAATAAATAAAGTTCCTTACTCAATAAGAAATATGAAAACAATAGACTTATTGAAATCAAAGCCTCACAAATGAGTATTTCATAAAATACAGTACAAAGCATTACCCTCCATACAGTCCTTTTTACAAGAAATGTTTCCTTTTAGTTGAACAAATAAAGCAATACCAATATAAGAATATAATAAAAAATATAGCAAATTTCCCATCTCCTGGAATGAACGTATTTCAGTAGTTAAAATGATGCTTCTTCCCAAAATACTATACTATTTTCGAAACGTGCCCATCCTCCTATCCACACAAACATTGAAAAACTTCAATCTTTCATAATAAGCTCTATCTGGATCCATCAAAAAGTCTAAATGGACCCCCCCATAAAATAAAAAAATAAAATAATCAATATTCCCCCCACCCTCTAAGGTGCAAACTGCAGCCACTATTTAACTCCCTCCTCCACTCTCCAAATTGTGTGCAGGGGGTCTGCAGAATATTCCCCTCCAGCGCCCCCACACTATAAGGTGCAAACTGCAGCAGTGCAGCCACTATTTACCCCCTCCAAATTGTGTGCAGCAGCCAGACATATTATTTTCTAAGAAATGCCAGCATAGTGGCAAATGGACACATTAGAAAAAAAAATTCACAGCCAGGCTCAGCTCACCGTCTTGCGTCTGCACACAGCCTCAGATTCACAGCCGGTAGCCACTCTTACGTGTGCAACTACTTCTGGCCGGGCCCAGCATATACTGCTCTCTCTGGCTGGAAAGCTACGTCAGCCAGCAGACATAGCGTCCTTATGCAAATCCAGCCAGAGAGTTCAGCCGGGAGCAGTGCAGGACTAGAAAGGAGGAGTTAGGAGGAGCTAGGTACAGAGTGATGGCGGGCGTGCACATTTAATTAAAGCAGGGGTTGGGAACCTTTTTTCAGCCGGGAGCCATTTGGAAATTTCTACCATCATTTGAGGGCCACACAAAAATGATCACCTTGAAAATTACCCCGGTATATTTATTCAAACAAATAATTATGGTAACTCACCCTTAATGTGACAGCTGGACCTGCTTCTCTCTGGTGCAGCTGTGATGTTAGGTTATACTGATCATGTTGCTTCTCTCAGCTGCTTTTCCAGGTTTGTGTCGGCCAGGAGAGCCATCAACATTTTGTCATAAGTTTTGTAAATCATGAACATCACATAGGAGACACTGTGACTGCTGTCTGTTCATCACACAGGAGACGCTGGAACTGCTGAATATACATCACATAGGAGACACAGGGAGTGCTGTATATACATCACATAGGCACACAGGGACTGCTGTATATACATCACACAGGAGATGCTGAGACAGTTATATATACACCACATAGGAAACAATGGGACTACTATATAAGCATCACATAGGAGACACAGTGACTGCTGTCTATACATCACACAGCAGACGCTGGGACTGCTGAATATACATCACATAGGAGACACAGGGACTGCTGTGTATGCATCACATAGGAAACACAGGGACTGCTGTATATACATGTAATGAAGCGTGTGCACCACTGGTTTAAAAGGAGGTGCTATGGTGGGTTCCCAAACCATATAGTGAAAAATGAACCAAGCACTCAACTTAAGTGTAATGCAGTGATAGTATCTTTTATTGAAGCCCAAAGCGGGAGTATACAGCAAAACGTTTCGGCCTCTATGAGACCTTCATCAGATGCTGTTGCATGTGAAAAAAACAAACATAAAATGTACACGAGAAAATTCATAGAAATATAAAGAAAGTATTTACACAATGGATGTGGCAGACTAAATAATATAGTAACTGTAGAGTCACATATATGAGGAAGAAACAATCACAGAACAGAGCTAAATAACAAGGACATTTTGTAACATACTGCTTGAAAGAGATGAAAAAATTCAATTGGGAGTTTTAGAATAGGATAGGAGCCTGTTGATAAATGTGCCCATGACTCATGTATGCTGTATATACATGACACAGGAGATGCTGGGACTGCTGTACATACATAACATAGGAAACATTGAGACTCCTGTATGTGCATCACAGGAGACTCTGGGCTCATATAAATTACAGGAGGGGCTGGGGGGCATAGACATCACAGGAGATGCTGGGACATATTCATCACCGGGGAGGCTGGGGGGAATAGACATCACTGAAGGCTATGTACGTCACTAGGAAGCATAGACAGCACTGGGGGTATATATGTCCCTAGGGGCAAAATACATCACTGGTGGAGTCTCATACATCAATGGGGGCTATATACAGCACTGGGAGCTATATACATTACAGGTGGGGGTATATACAGCACTACAGCCATATACAGTACTCAGTGGGATACACAGAACTTCTGGGGCAAATGTATCACTGGGGAATATACATATCACTTGGAGTACATAAAGCCCTGGGGATATACAGCACTTGGGGAGGGGGGATATACAGCACTGGGGGGACAAACATCGCCTGGGAGGCACATGGATCACCAAGTGGGGCTCATAGATCACCGGATGGGGCTCATAGATCACCAGGTGGGGCAGATATTTCATGGTGGGGTGGCTCCAAGATCACAGGGGGGGCACAAAAATCACGGGGGGGCACAAAGATCACAGGGGCATAAAGATCACAGGGGGCATAAATATCACAGGGGCATATAGCTGGGGGGCACAGAGAACACCAAGGGGTGGCACGAAGATCATGGGGGGGGGCAAAAATCACAGAAGGGCACATAGCTGGAGTGGACAGAGATCACAGGGGGCACAGAGATCACATGGGATCACAATATCACAGGGAGGTACATAGCAGAGGTGCACAGGGATCACAGGGGGCAGAGGGCACAGAAATCACAGGGGGCAAATAGATGGGGAACAGAAATCACAGAGGGCACATAGCTGGGGACACAGGGATCACATGGGGCACAGCTGGGAGGCACAGAGATCACAGGGGCATATAGTTAGGAGGCACAGAAATCACAGGGAGGCACATAGCTGAGGCCACAGAGATCATAGGGGCACAGAGATCACAGGGGGCACATAGCTGGGGGCACAGAGATCACAGGGAGGCACATAGCTGAAGGGAAAAAATCACAGTGGGCACAGAGATCACAAGGGGGTACAGATCTGGGGCCACAGAGATCATGGGGGCAAAAAGATCACATGGGGGCACATAGCTGGGAAGCACAGAGATCACGGGTTCAAATAGTTGGAGGGGCACAGAGATCACAGAGGGGAACATAGCTGGGATCACAAAGATCACAGAGGGGGCACAGAGATCACATGAGGGCACATAGCTGGGGGCCTCAGAGATCACAGGGGGGCACATAGCTAGGGCCACAGAGATCACAGGGGGGGCACAGAGATCACAGAGGTGCACATAGCTGGGGGGCACAGAAATAACAGGGGGCACAAAGATCACAGAGGTGCACATAGCTGGGGGGCACAGAAATCACAGGGGGCACAGAGATCACAGGGGGCACATAGCTGGGAGGCACAGAGATCATAGGGGGCATATAGTTGTGGGGCACAGAGATCATATTGGGACACCAAGCTGAAGGGGGCACATAACTGAGGGGTACAGATCACCAGCAGAAAGGCACAGAGCTGCGGGCATAGAAATCACAAGCAGACAGACACAGAGCTGCCAGTACGCACAGAGATTGCTCTGGAGTCTGGACTCTAGGGCTGCTCCTGTTCCGGGAAAGGAAGACGGGAGTGCATTGGGCGCTAACCCCGCCCACCCGGATGCTAACCCCACCCACCCTGATAACATCATCATTCATGTGAAGGCAGACAGCGTTCTGTAATGAATGCTGTGTGCATTGCACTTGAGAGTTAAAGGGCCAGCAGCTCACAGGATGCGGCTGCCGCCCAAGGATTGCGGACTCCGGGGACCTGCCCGCGGATGGCATCGGGATCATTTATAGACTGAGGAATTTAATCAAAGCAATCAACATGTATTCCCCTTAAAAAAAATTATTCATTAATAGTATCAATTTAAAAAAACACCTACCCCGTGAGAAACGGTATAATACCAATAAATTTAAAAAAAGACCAAAAAAGGCTATAAAAACTCTGCAATAGGCCTCATTTATCACCTGTCTGGCTGTGGAGTTTGGCATCCTATAGAAACGATTTTTTTGGACCCCCACTCAACAAGGACTGTCCTTCTCGTCCCTATTACAACCTGGCAATACAGGTGGGAAAACAATGCAATCATAGAATAGAGCTGAAAAATAGCAGGTGAAAAAATGAACCTAATAAGACCCTGCAGGTATCCTGTACACCTAAACAGATAAAATATCAATCAAAAATAGATATCCACATCACATTTACTATAGTGTGAAAATGAAAACCACTTATCATAGTTGGTATATGCTCTGACGCGTTTCCTCGCAGTAATGGTTCATCAGGAGGCTTTGATGATGATAGAGGTAGTGAAAACATGGCGGATGCCATGATGGAAGCATAATAGGTCAGGAATGGGTGGACTTAAATAACCCCCATCAGATCAAATTCCCTTAATAGGGCCTGCCCATCTGGTGGTCGGCAGTATCTCACAAGCGGGTTAAAAGATTATTACAACAGTGCATATACCTAGATATTAAGGCTAAGTGCACACGTTCAGGATTATTTGCGTTTTTTTCGCGTTTTTTCGTGGGAAAAAAACGCGTCAAAAATGCATGAATTAATCATCCTATCATTTAGAATGAATTCCGCAATTTTTGTGCACATGGTGCGTTTTTTTTGACGAAAAAAAACGCATCTCGGAAAAAGAACCAACATGTTCATTAATTTCTCGGAATTCTAGCGTTTTTCCCGCTATATTATTGACCTAGAAAGTTCAGGAAAAAATCGCTGTAAAAACGCGCAAAATCTGCGCAAAAAAACGCTAAAAAAAATTTAAAAAAAACGCAAAAAAAAGCGCGTTTTTACCGCGGAAAAAGTTAGGTTTTGCTCAGGAAAATTCTGCACAAATTCCTGACGTGTGCACTTAGCCTCAAGCCTCCAAGTCTATTCCGGTTTCCACTCCAACCATAACGCATTGCCGGAAGTATCCAATTGCCTGCATATTCAAAAGATGTCCCGCGTGCGTTCCAAGCAAATGCGCATGTCCGGAAGTACTTATAACGTATATCCTGCTATGTGGAACACATTGTGCATTTCACCTGTCTGAGCATGCCCGGAAGCAAGATTTTAACTTACGGACGTTCGATACAGTCATGCGTTCCACCATATGGAACGCATGGAATCACTTTCTATTATGCCTAATATTCGCTGGGACCCAATAGTAATAACAGCCTTGATACTCTTTTGGCGTAAACAAGTTTTATGTGATATACATATCCTTGAAGGAAATATAGTGCAAAAAGAATCTTTTTAAAAAAATATATATATAAATACTCAAGCAATAGATAATAACAGTTTGCAATGCAGAACATGTGAAAAACACATCATAATATGAAGCCTGATAACCCCCATAAAACATTTAGGAGCAAGACGCAAATTAAGTGAAGAATAAGGATTAGTATATTGGCAATAATAATTAATTAAATAAAGCCGGTATAAGAGAGGCACTCATTCAACCCCTTGAAGGAAAAGGATTCAAGTCCGAAAATCCACTCAATCTCCCGACACTGTATGATCTCATCATGGTCACCCCTCTAATTCTTGGCTTGCTGTGTGGCTGTGTCTCTATACAGTAATAATGTTCCTTCTTTTCATTCTCATAGAATTAATATCCATTTAGGCCTCCTTATAATACTAATAATAATAATCCCCATGTGCCTTATTTAACCCCTTATGCCTTTTAACGGCGGTACTTAAGAGTACTTAAACCACAGCACCGTTAATTAATGGTGCTGTGGAAAAAGCCTATAGCGCCCACCAGAGTCGGATTCGGGTCGGTTTTTGACCGACCCCGGGATTGCAATTGCCGTTATTAACAGTATAACGACCGCAAAAAAAGTCCTTTGTGCCATTTCATTTCTCTCTCCTCTGATGTGATTGCACATCAGCAGAGAGATAAATCAGGTCCCCGGTACCCCGATCACTACCTCCAAACTTCCCGAGGTCCCTAGACCCTCAGGAATCCCCCACGGCTCCCGGCATCTTCTTCCTGGAAGAAAATGGTGGGCGCATGCACAGTGAGTCCGCCGAGATCTGCTGGGCGGCACCCGGCAACAATAGAAATATTTTTCCTATTGGTTTATTTTGGTCACTGTGATAAACGCTATCACAGTGATCAAAATAAAAAAAAAGTAAATAACCACCCCCTTTATCACCCCTTAGGGAAAAATAATAAAATAAAGAAAATATATGTATTTCCATTTTTCCATTAGGGTTAGAGTTAGACTAAAGTGAGTTGGGCTAAAGTTTTAGGGCTAGGGTTAGGCTAAACTGAGTTGGGCTAAAGTTTTAGGGTTAGGGTTATGGTTAGGGTTAGAGTTAGGCTAAAGTGAGTTGGGCTAAAGTTTAATGGTTAGGGTTAGGCTAACGTGAGTTGGGCTAAAGTTTTAGGGTTAGAGTTAGAGTTAGGCTAAAGTGAGTTGGGCTAAAGTTTTAAGGTTAGGGTTAGGTTTAGAGTTAGGCTAAAGTGAGTTGGGTTAAAGTTTTAGGGTTAGGGTTAGGCTAAAGTGAATTTGGCTAACATTTTAGGGTTAGGGTTAGGCTAAATTGAGTTGGGCTAAAGTTTTAGTGTTGAGATTAGGGTAAAAGGTTGGTGTTAGGGTTAGGATTAGGGTTAGGGGTGTGTTGGGGTAGGTTTGTGGTTAGGGTATGGTTAGGGTTGGGATTATAGTTGTGGTTAGGATTATGGTTAGGGTTTGGATTAGGGTTAGGGGTGTGTTGGGGTCAGGGTTGTGATTAGGTTTGGGATTAGGGTTAGGGGTGTGTTGGGGTTGGGTTGTGAGTAGGGTTATGGTTAGGGCTGGGATTAGGATTAGGGGTGTGTTGGGGTTAGGGTTGGAGTTAGAATTGTGGGGTTTCCACTGTTTAGGTACATCAGGGGATCTCCAAAGGCAACATGGCACCACAATTGATTCCAGCCAATTTTGCGTTCAAAAAGTCAAACTGTGCTCCCTCCTTTCTGAGCTTTGCTGTGTGCCCAAACAGTGGTTTACCCCCACATATGGGGCATCAGCGTACTAAGGACAAATTGCACAACAACTTTTGAGGTCTAATTTTTCCTGTTACCCTCGGTAAAATAAAAAAAAATGGGGGCTGAAAAATCATTTTTGTGGAAAATTTTTTTTTTTTTTAATTTTAATGGCTCTGCATTATAAACTTCTATTAAGCACTTTGGTGTTCAAAGTGCTCACCACACATCTAGATAAGCCCCTTGGGGGTCTAGTTTCCAAAATGGGGTCAGTTGTGGGGGGTTTCTACTGTTTAGGCACATCTAGGGCTCTGCAATCACAACATGATGCCCACAGACCATTCCATCAAAGATTGCATTCCAAAATGGCGCTCCTTCCTTTCTGAGCTCTGCTATGCATCCAAACAGTGGTCCCCCCACAGGACAAATTGGACAACTTTTGGGGTCTAAATTCTCCTGTTACCCTTGTGAAAGTAAAAATTTGGGGATGAAAAATTATTTTTGTGGAAAAAAAAAATATTTTGTATTTTTACGACTGCGTTATAAACTTCTGTGAAGCACTTGTGGGTTTAAAGTGCTCACCACACATCTAGATAAGCTACTTGGGGGGGTCTAGTTTCCATAATGAGGTCACTTGTGGGGGGTTTCCACTGTTTAGGCACATCAGGGGCTCTGCAAAAGCAACATGACACCCGCAGACCACTCCATTAAAGTCTGCATTTCAAATGTCGCTCCTTCCATTCTGAGATCTTCCATGCGCCCAAACAGTGGTTCCCTCTCACTTATGGGGTTCAGCGTACTCAGGACAAATTGCACAACAACTTTGGGGGTCTAATTTCTCCTGTTACACCTTGGGAAAATAAAAAAATTGGGGCTAAGAAATTATTTTTTTTTGCAAAAAAAAATGATTTTTTATATTCACGGCTCTGTGTTATAAACTTCTGTGAAGCACTTGGGGGCTCAAAGTGCTCACCATACATCTAGATAAGCTCCTTGGGTGGTCTAGTTTCCAAAATGGGGTCACTTGTTGGGAGTTTATACTGTTTAGTCACATCAGGGGCTCTGCAAATGCAATATGACGCCAACAAACCATTCCATCAAAGTCTGCATTTCAAAATGTCACTACTTCCCTTCCGAGCCCCGACATGTGCTCAAACAGTGGATCCCCCCATATGGGGTACCAGCGTACTCAGGACAAATTTTTCAACAACTTTTGGGGTCCAATTTCTCCTGCTACCCTTGTGAAAATAAAAATTTGGGGGTGAAAAGATAATTTTTGTGAAAAAAAAAGATTTTTTTATTTTCACGGCTCTGTGTTAAACACACCTCCGGGCTGTGTAAGACCAAGAAGGAGGGTATTGGGGTGCTATGCCAGATGACCTGGCCTCCACAGTCATCAGACCTGAACCTAATCGAGATGGTTTGGGGTGAGCTGGCCACTCACCGCTTCAATTTTGAATAAATCCCCAACAGTGTCACCAGCAAAGCACCCCCACACCATCACACCTCCTCCTCCATGCTTCACGGTGGGAACCAGGCATGTAGAGTCCATCCGTTCACCTTTTCTGCGTACAAAGCAGTAATCAAAGCAAAAGGTGGCTACTTTGAAGAACCTAGAATATAAGACATATTTTCAGTTGTTTCACACTTTTTTGTAAAGTGTAATGTATAATTCCACATGTGTTAATTCATAGTTTTGATGCCTTCAGTGTGATTCTACAATTTTCATAGTCATGAAAATACAGAAAAATCATTGAATGAGAAGGTGTGTCCAAACTTTTGGTCTGTACTGTACGTGAGAAAACTGTCATTACATGTGCCAGAGCCACTGACATATGAAAGAGGCCTAAGAAACTAAATTAGTTTGCTTCTGGCTGGTTGACTGGACCTGAAAGTTAATCCTGGAAGTAGTCAAAATGATACTATTATTATTATCATCCTTTTATACAAAGTCAAAATATTTTATATAATTTATATTCACATACCGTATATAGAAATGAATCATTGTGTTTATGTAATTTCTGTTCCAGATACACTTATTGAAAGAAGTTATTTTCTCATTGATTGTAGAGCTACTGTAAGTTGCTTGTGTGGTTAGAAAATTCACATGTTGCTAGTTATAGCAACATATTTAAAGCCAAATAAAACATTTCTAGTATAACCACAAGCTGGTGCTGCAACATTAGGGAAAACCTTGACTGTTGTTCTGGAATTTATAGTGAATGCCTAATGGGCTCATACATCTCTGCCAAAGCTGAGTTTCTCCTGTTGTGTCATAATTTCCTAACAATAGCGTTTCTTGGAAAAGAAGGCCTTGCTGATAAAAGAGGCCTGCAGAGATAATTGCATTCCGAAAACCTCTTCTTGAGGTTCTTAGATGACCTTATTAATAGTTACTCAGCAAGATGATTTGATATGAACTTCATTAATTCTTCTTTTTATCTGAAATATGATTGAGCATAGAGTCGTATGGATATTATATAATGAATGATTTTAGCCATTTATGGCATTGTGATCTGCTATTGCATAAATTGTTTAATGTGCATTACAGAATAATATATCAAATGGATTAAATGTTTGTAAAATTACCTTCATGTTATATGTGTAATATGGAATTGATTTTGAGAATTTCTCTACAAGACCGTTATCTAAAAAGGATGTGTCATAAACAGACCTCCGTGAATTATATATACCGTATATACTCGAGTATAAGCCAAGATTTTCAGCCCATTTTTTAGGGCTGAAAGTGCCCCTCTCGGCTTATACTCAAGTCATATACCAGGGAGTCGGCAGGGGAGGGGGAGCGCAGCTGTCACATATACTCACCCCTACCTGGCATGGTCTCTGCAGCCCCCCTGCTTCTCCCATGGTCTCTGGCGCCTGTGTTCAGCGGTCACGTGGTAACGCAAATTAAAGTCATGAATATGCGCATATTCATGACTTTAATGAGCGGTACCACATGACCGCTGATGGAGGGAAGAGCTGCGGCGCCGTAGACAATTGGAGAATCAGGGGCTGCAGAGACGCGCCAGGAGGGGGGTGAGTATGACGGGGATGACCGGGGGAGCCATGCGATATTCACCTGTCCCCGTTCCACCGCTGCGCACCACTCTGTCCTCGCGTCCTCCGGCTGTGACGTTCAGGTCAGAGGGGCGATGACGTAGTGAGTGCACGCCGCGCCCTCTACCTGAACATTCACAGCCAGAGGACCCGGAAGACAGCAGCACGCAGCGGTGGACCGGGGACAGGTGAATATCGCAGGTGCCGGGGGCCTGAGCCAGCGGTGACACCGGCACCTGGCCCCCATAGCGCACCGGTGTCCCCGCCTGCTCAGGACACCAGCACCTGCCCCCATCGATGAGAGGTGAGTATGTCTTTTTTTTATTTTTATTCGCAGCAGCAGCGGCAGCATATGGCAGCATAATCTATGGAGCATCATATGGGGGCATAAAATATATGGAGCATCTTATGGGGGCATAATCTATGGAGCAGCATATGGCGGCATAATCTGTGTAGCAGCATATGGGGGCATAAAATATATGGAGCATCTTATGGGGGCATAAAATATATGGAGCATTTTATGGGGGCATAATCTATGGAGCATCATATGGTGGCATAATCTATGGAGCAGCATATGGGGGCATAATCTATGGAGCAGCATATGGGGGAATAATCTATGAAGCATCATATGGGGGCATAAAATATATGGAGCATCTTATGGGGGCATAAAATATATGGAGCATTTTATGGGGGCATAATCTATGGAGCAGCATATGGGACATAATCTATGGGGCATTTTATGGGGCCATAATCTTTTTGGAGCAGCATATGGGGCCCATTCTATGGATCATCTCATGGGGCCATAACCATTATGGAGCAGCATATGGGGCATAATCTATGGAGCAAATTATGGGGCCATTATTAACCTTTGTGCAGCATTATATGGGGTGTATTTTGTATGGAGCATCTTATGGGGCCACCATGAACTGTATGGAGCATTATATGCGGCTCCTGATTAAATATGGATATTCAAAAATATTTAACCTACTAATGTCTTAATTAATTTTGCTTTTATTGGCATCTATTTTTATTTTTTTGTGGCAGAATTTGAGGGTCGGCTTATACTCGGGTCGGCTTATACTCGAGTATATACAGTACATACACCTTCTTATACCCCCTCTCCCTTCTTCTTCCCCCTTCCCCCTGTATTGGAATACAATTGGGTTGTTTTACATAGGTAACTATGGGCTTTCCGTTGCCATAGTGATTAGGCCATAGTACGCTGCGCCTGATGTCTCCAGTATAGCGGTCATGTGACAGCTTCTTGGGTGACGTGGATAGGTTTTACCTTGCAATACGCATTGCCTGAACATTTGTTGTGAACGTGCGTTGCCTGGATTGTGATCATGTGTCTGATTCCCTGATGATACTTGCAGACCGGACCCTTTGATTGGGTGATTTGCACACATGCGCTGTGTTTCCCCATTATTATGGCGGTGATAGGTGCTGAGTGACCAAGTAACCTTGATTCTTCTCCAATATTGGAGGTTTTCACACAACTCCAGTCATAGTATGGCGCTATTTCTTGAACATTTTTTCACGTTTTCTTTACAACATGTGACTGATTCCTGAGAGGAGTTACTTTATATATTCATGACCAACGAAGTAATGATTTGTAGATTGTGACAACACTGATGCCTTTTTTAGATTGAATGATCAGTATTTTTTGTCTGAATAAATGAAATAGTGATCACTTTATATGGGGAAGTTTTCATCTATCTGTTTTAAATCTTGCTACTAGTTTTTATCCCTAGCTGAGATATTGCTTTTTGTATTAAAATTTATATATTTGATGTACCATATTTTACATGAGGGGGTTGGATCTCTGTAATGATTATAATGATTGGTGCATGTTTTTAAAACACAATATATACAGTTGTGCTCAAAAGTTTACATACCACAGCAGAACTTTTGCTTTCTTGGCCTTTTTTCAGAAAAAGTTTTGGTGTTATGATTCTTATTCTCTGGAAAAAGGCCAAGAAATCAAAAATTCTGCCGGGGTATGTAACCATTTGAGTACAACTGTAAGTCCATCCTAAACCTTATACCCTAGTGTTTGTACTTGAAAAAGACCTGTAATAGGTCAAAACCTTGTGCATATTTATGACAGAGTGCTGTCTGCTACCTGCTTTTCTGGATACTCTATGAATTATATAGCAGAGTATCACTCACTGGATGATTACTAATTGCTTTATGTAAAGCAAACATATATATTTTTTTAATCATTGGACCAAAAAGGGCTCAATTTAACAACTCATGAAACTCTTGTAGGCACAATGCATATAAAAATACTTAAATAATTGTCTGTTTGACAATTTTTTTCTGTATAAATGGCCAACTCCAAAAAAAGCTGATTATAGGACTTCCAGTTATTAATACCCCAGAGATCTGTGGGAAATTCAAGAAGGATGTAGCACAGAGACCAAATAAAGCAATACACTGAAAATCAATGGGCTGTACACTGGCAGACACAGAGAGAAGAGGGACCACGTAGAAGAACATTGTAAGGGCCCTTTGCAGCCCAATACCTTATCATGAAGCACAATATTGCCACCTCCAACTCAAAAATATTTCCAGAATCCGTCTTTCCTCAACCCTGAATCTACTAAACTGTTAGTGCATGCCCTCATCATCTCCCACCTCGTCTACTGCAATATCCTCCTCTGTGGCCTCCTTGCATATACTGTTCAAGCTACTAGCATTGATCTACAAAGCCGTCCATAATCTTTCTCCTGCGTATATCTCTGAAATAATTTTCTGATATCTTCCAACACGCAATCTTTGGTCTCTTCCTTCCCTCCACATTCATACGTTCCTCACCAAATTGCCTCCAAGACTTGTCCCGAGTGTCCACCATACTCTGGAATTCTGAGTCTCAACACATTCGACGGGACTTAAAAAAAACATCTGTACAGGAAACACAGCCTGCAATGACCTCTTTGCCACCTCACTACCACCGGAGCTCCCACAAAACCCAACTGTCTCATTCCCCATTATTCTGCAGATTGTAAACCCGCAAGGGCAGGGCACTCTCCTTCCTTCACCAGTCTGTCATTGCTAGTTTGCTCAGCCTATTTTATATTTGTATCTTGAATGTAACTCCTGCTCTAAAAATAAATAATGATAAATTCCACCTGCTTTGGACGTGTAAATGGGCCCCCTTACCTATTTGGCCCCTGTATGAAGGCACAGGTTGCACCAATGAAAATATATAACATAAACCTCGCACTCAACTTGGCTATAGTAGGAAGATTATTTATTATAGTAGTACACCGAATCTCAGGGAAAAGGACAAAGCAGAAAACAGACAGGGTGTCCACCGTTAGTCTGTATGCGCTCTATGTCTCAGTCCTGGACAAGCTGACTTTCAGGTGCAGTATCCACTGCTACTCTGTGAGATTCAGCATACAGCTTACAGACTAACGGTGGACACCGTGTCTGTTTTCTGCCTGGTCCTTTTCCCTGAGATTCAGTATACACGGGTTGTTACAGATAATTCTCAGCACAAGGGCATTTTTTGCCTATCTTCTATATAGGATACGTTCGATATCTATTTTTATAGTACGTAAACTGAGGAAGGTCGTATCAGACCGAAACGTCTCTATCGGTGTACTACTATAATAAATAATCTTCCTACTATAGCCAAGCTGAGTGCGAGGTTTATGTTATATATGTCTTTGGTTTGGGAACCTAACCTCTGCACCTACTACAGCTGTGCACACGGTGTTTCTTCATGCACCAATGAAAATGACTGTACATACTGAGTCCTCCAAAGTGATTCTTGCTTTTTCTAAGACCACTGTCTGCGCTGGATAATAGATAAGGATTTTGAATGTTATGTCTGCTTTAATAAAATGGGCTTTGAAAAAAAAGTATTCTTAATTAGATCACTCAACAATTTTTATAAATTAAGTTATGGGAGTAACACTTTACAGCAAGCTTTAACACTATTGAAATGAAGAATACATACTAATTATTTGGAAGAGATTATATTCAAATATGCTCAAAATTCTCATAAATATTAAAGAAATCCTGACAGCTGATACATTCTGCCCAATCCATGGACAGCATGGTGTCAGCCATATATGTTTAACTAATAAACACAGGCATTTTACAGAAAAACATTGGTTAATAGCAACCAGGTAATGAGTCGCATGAGAGACTTGTTGCAAAGGTGGCGGTTTCTCATGAAGTTATCTATAATTTTATGAAAATTTAAAGAATTTGCAATTTTCAGAATTTGAATGCTTATGTATAGGAATGAGCGAATGTGCTTTGTGATACATAGTTATCACTCGAGTATCACGGGGCTCGAATGTGCTCGTTACTAGTCAAGCAAACGGTGGTGCTTGACATAAAATTTGAATCCCCGCCTAACATCTTTGGCACCTGTTCCACAGCCAATAAGCATGCAGGGATTGTCTGTGAGTTACTGTAATGCCATAGCCATTTAGTTGTGGCATTACTGTGATTGTCTGGCCGTGTGACATCATCAGAGGTTAAAAAAGGACAGGAGCCACCCGGCTCAGCAAATTGATGCCATTGCACAGCTATGAGACACTTGGTATTAGAGAAAGAGAGTGCTTGTCTAGGCCTGTGTGCATAGTGTAACAAATCAGAGGTCTGTAGTGTTAATACTGGTGCTGAAGCTGAGCCATCATACTAACAGCCATTCTAAGAGCTAATCATTTGATTTGCTGTTTGTATCATATACAATCTGCATTTAGCCTAGCGAGGGAGAGAGAGTCGCAGGAGCAGGAAGAGTGACAAAATCCAGCCACTAGACAGGGATTTGGCCTGTGAAGTCCATTGGCAAATATATACAGTCATGGCCAAAAGTTTTGAGAATGACACAAATATTAATTTTTACAAAGTCTACTGCTTCACTTTTTCTAATGGCAATTTGCATATACTCCAGAATGTTATAAAGAGTGATCAGCTTAACAGCAATTACTTGCAAAGTCAATATTTGGCTAGAAAATGAACTTTATCCCCAAAACACATTTCAACATCATTGCAGCCCTGCCTTAATAGGACCAGCTAACCTCTTTTCAGTGATTGCTCCATTAACACAGGTGTGGGTGTTGATGAGGACATGGCTGGAGATCAATCTGTCATGATTAAGTAAGAATGACACCACTGGACACTTTAAAAGGAGGCTGGTGCTTGGCATCATTGTTTCTCTTCTGTTAACCATGGTTATCTCTAAAGAAACATGTGCAGTCATCATTGCAATGCACAAAAATGGCCTAACAGAGAAGAGTATCGCAGCTAGAAAGATTGCACCTCAGTCAACAATCTATCGCATCATCAAGAACTTCAAGGAGAGAGGTTCCATTGTTGCCAAAAAGGCTTCAGGGCGCCCAAGAAAGACCAGCAAGCGCTAGGATCGTCTCTTAAAAGTGTTTCAGCTGGGGATCGGGCTACCAGCAGTGCAGAGCTTGCTCAGGAATGGCAGCAGGCAGGTGTGAGTGCATCTGCATGCACTGTGAGGCGGAGACTCTTGGAGCAAGGCATGGTCTCAAGGAGGGCAGCAAAGAAGCCACTTCTCTCCAGAAAAAACATCATGGACAGACTGATGTTCTGCAAAAGGTACAGGCAGTGGACTGCTGAGGACTGGGGTAAAGTTATTTTCTCTGATGAATCCCCTTTTCGATTATTTGGGACATCAGGAAAACGCCTCATTCGGAGAAGACAAGGTGAGCGCTACCACCAGTCTTGTCTCATGCCAACTGTTAAGCATCCTGAAACCATTCATGTGTGGGGTTGCTTCTCAGCCAAGGGAATCGGCTCTCTCACAGTCTTGCCTAAAAACACAGCCATGAATAAAGAATGGTACCAGAATGTCCTCCAAGAGCAACTTCTCCCAACCCTCCAAGAGCAGTTTGGCGATCAACAATGCCTTTTCCAGCATGATGGAGCACCTTGCCATAAAGCAAAGGTGATAACTAAATGGCTCAGGGAACAAAACATAGAGATTTTGGGTCCATGGCCTGGAAACTCCCCAGATCTTAATCCCATTGAGAACTTGTGGTCAATCATCAAGAGACAGGTGGACAAACAAAAACCTAAAAATTCTGACAAAATGAAAGCATTGATTGTGCAAGAATGGACTGCTATCAGTCAGGATTTAGTCCAGAAGTTGATTGAGAGCATGCCAGGGAGAATTGCAGAGGTCCTGAAGAAGAAGGGTCAACACTGCAAATATTGACTTGCTGCATTAACTCATTCTAACTGTCAATATAAGCTTTTGTTACTCATATGTTTGCAATTATTATATATCTGTCTGTGATAAAAACATCTGTCAAACACACATAAAAACCAGAGGGCAGCAGATCATGTGAAAATATAATATTTGTGTCATTCTCAAAAGTTTTGGCCATGACTGTAGCTGCAGTTTTTTCTGGGGGCTGAAAAAAATGAATATATTTGATCCATCAAGTATTACATTCTTTTTTTGTGTTATATAAGACACTAAAAATCTTGAAACTTATTCCTTGGCTACATTTCTTAGCTATACTCTATACCGTAGTATGGAGTACATTTCTGTGATCTCTAAAATTGAGAAAAAGCTTTTATAAATATTGTAGGCTTCTATTTCTCAGCCATACAGTGTTACATGTTCTTTGAATATTTCAGTGATCTCAAAAACTGAAAAAAGCATTGAAACATTTTTCTGGATTGAATTTGGTTGTCATCCATACACTTGCATTCTATGCCTGTTGCTGGAGCACAAGAAACACACCCACCTATGACATATAGGTTTCTGTCCCACTTTGCAGGGAGGAACGGTACACCACGTCTGAAGCCAGGGCAGTGAGAACAGGTGCTCTGTTGGATAGCAGGTAATGCTTCCAGCAGGCTTGGCAGCACCACACAATCTTCCACATGGTCCAGTCTTACTAGCCAAAAGGTTGGATCACTTAATCCTCACATTAATCCTCCTTCCTCCCACCATGTTGAGACCCCACACTAGGACACTCAGAGGAGCTCTTTACCACATTTCTTGATTGTGGCATCTCAACCTGCATGCTACAAGATGGACAGTATATACTGCTTAGTGATGCAAAAAACTTAGAGCAGCCAACGCCAAAAGAATATGTCTATGGAGAACTGAAAATTTGAGATAAGGAGGAGGAAAATGATGCTGAGACATAGTTGCTGCTAAGTCTTGTTGTTAAATCACGAAGTCAGGAGGACCAGGGTACGGTGGTGGATGACAAAGTCACCAACCCAATCAGGGAAGCTGGGCAGAAGTGCTGAAGGGGAGAGATCTGCAACACCAAAACAGACAGGAAGGCCGAATGCCTGGATCCACGCTTGGTGCCATCGGAGTGACACCACTGCCTCTTCCCTTGTGCTAGGTGCTTCCCAATCTCATGTCCAAAACACTGGTGCAGATGCTTCCTGCCCTACACCTATCCTTGCACATTCTGAAACTTACCATCATCAGGCACTTCCAAATCCTTGACCCAGCAGAGAGTTCAGCTGTTCCTACCCCAGGCCTTGGATCAAAAAAGAAAGTCCTTAGCCACCCACCCACAGGCCCAAATGTTAAGCGGCACATTTCTAGGCTGCTTGCCATGGAAATGTTGCCATTTAGGCTTGCAGACATGGAGGATTTCCACTGACTCATGGTGGCAACCGTCCCTTGGTACATGGTCCCCAGCTGCTACATTTTCTCCTGGTAAGGTGTCCCTGCCTTGTACCAGCATTAGTGATGAGCGAACGCGCTCGCCACTACTCGTTACTCGCCCGAGTATCACTGCACTCGGGATTACTCGGCAGGAACATGGGTTTCCACCCAGCTTTTTTGGCAGACTTTACAGACCCAATCACGATGCAGGGATTGTCTGCCAGGTAATGAAACTCCGCAGCCCTCTTTGTTGAGGTCGTGCAGTGATTGACTAGCCGCACAGCATCATCAGGGGTATAAGAGACCGGACGCCGCCCTGCTCGCCGCATTCAGCTCCGGATTTAGATAGTGTAGGGAGAGCTGCTGCAGAGATAGGGTCAGAATTGAGGATTTATTAGTTAGTGTGTGGTCTACCATCGTAAACTACTCAAATCCAGCTAAACCAATAGTCCTTCTAAGGACTAATTCCAGAGTATATAGGTTCCAGTGTTAGGTAGACAGGGTAGTATACGTTGCTCTATACACATCAGTGCAAGGCCTGCAGGCACTGTATGTGTGTATATATATAGATTGTTGCATACATCAAGAGGGTCCATTCCCTTCCTGTGTTCTGGTGCAACTGCTGCTACCTGTATGACATATTGGCTGTATATAACTAGCCCCAGATGTAATTGGAATACAGGTCAAACATTTTTTGGTGTGGTATCTCCGTGCCAGCTCATATCAGTGTGTGCTCAAAGTTTGCCCAGTTTATGCCAGTTTTCTTCTTTTGGCCTGGGTGTCACTGTACTAATAAACAGCACTAGTTATCCCAAAAATAAAAAAAATACAGACCACACATTTGTCGTACTGGTATCTCCATGGCAGCTCATATCTGTGTGTGCTCAAAGTTTGGCCAGTTTACGGCAGTTTTCTTTTTTTTGTCCTGGGTGTCACTGTACTGATATACAGCAATAGTTAGCCCAAAAAATGAAAAGAAAACAGGGCACACATTTGTCGTAGTGGTATCTCTGTGGTAGCTCATATCTGTGTATGCTCAAAGTTTGGCAGGTTTTGGCCAACACATTGTATTTTTTTTGCAGTCTGCTAACGTAATTATTAAATCTGATAAGGCCAAAAACATTTTTACCTATAGTCCAGAAAGGTAAAAGTGTGGTTTTCTAGAACACGTATCACACACAAGTTGACTCCCAAATCACCCTTTTGTATTGAACGTGTATAATATTCTATTCCATTTACAATGGGCAAGGCGCAGGCAAGGGACAGGGAAGTGGACGTGATGGTGAAGGTTGCAGGCAGAGGCCGTGGGCAAGCTGTAATTGGCCCACGGAAAACACCCACATCTTCTTGCTGGAACTTAGTGTCCGAAGTCCTAGGGGACCGCGGCAAGACAGCACTATTGAAGCCTGAGCAGTGTGAAAAGGTTGTTGGTTGGATAGCGGATAATACTTCCAGTTACTTATCCACCACAACCAGCAGCCTGTTTTCAACACGGTCAAGTCACAGTAGCCATGAATATGGACTGCATATTCCTTACCCTGATCCTCCTTCCTCCACCATGCTGAGTGCACTGAGACAACTGATCCCACACTCGGACACTCCGAAAAGCTGTTCAGTTTTCCATTTGGAGATTCGTGCCTCTCTCCCTCTCCACTAGACGCAGGGAAAGATGATATTCCATGTAGCAATGCACAAATCTTTGAGCAGCCATGGTCACAAGAGGTGGACGATGATGAGACACAATTGCCAGAAAGTCAGGAGGAGGACCAGGGTCAGGGTGTGAAGTGGAAGATGGTGGATGATGTAGTAACAGACCCAACCTGGCAGAACGAGATGAAGAGCGAGGACAACAGCACACAGGGGGAGGTAGGCATCACACCACTTCAGGCAGATATAAGCAGTGTGGTAGCCGCAGACAGAAGGCGGGCAACCGTTCCCCGTAACACCAACCTGACGGAAGTTACCAGTCCAACTGTTATGTCTTCCCGAGTGTGGTTATTTTTTAAAGACTCTGCTGATAACCCGAAACAGGCTATTTGCAACACCTGTCATGCCAGCATCAGCAGGGGTAGCATAACTACCAGCCTTACCACCACCAGCATGATCAGGCACATGGCAGCAAAGCACCCGACTTTGTGGCCCAACCCCAGGCTCCGGGAACAGTGTCTGCGGATTACACCACTGCTTCTTCAACTGTTGTCGTGCAAGCCAATCCCCTGTCCACGGTGCATGCGAAGATGCTTCCTGCCCTGCACCTGCAGTTGTCCACAGTCAAATAGCACCATCATCAAACACGTCCACGTCCATGTCCCAGTGCAGCCTTCAGTTGTCCATACCCCAGTCATTGGAACGTAAGCGGAAATACGCAGCCAACGCCCCACAGGCCACAGTACTCCATTCTCATATGTCTCGTCTACTTGCGGTCGAAATGTTGCCTTTTTAGGGTTGTAGAGACAGAAGCTTTCCGCAACCTGATGGCGGTGGCCGTCCCAAGGTACTCTGTCCCCAGCTGCCACTATTTCTTCCACTATGCCATCCAGGCATTACACAAGCACGTGTTCCACAACATTACCCGTGCCCTCAACAATGCAGTTACTGAGAAAGTACAACTAACCATGGACACGTGGACAAGTGCTTGTGGCCAGGGACAGTACATCTTGCTGATGGCACACTGGGTTAACATAGTGGAAGCTGGTACCCTGTCAGACCTTGGGATGGAACACGTCCTCCCGACGCCAAGGATTGCGGGCCCTATGTCAATCAGGGTTGCCCCCACTGTGTAGAGCTCCTGCACCTCCTCCTCCTCCTTCTCCTCAACCTCCATGTCAGAAATGAGCACATCAGTCACAAGCTGGAAGCACTACAGCACTGCCAAAGCAAAGCAGAAAGAGTCTGTGCTGAAGCTAATTTGCTTAGGTGACAAACCGCACAATGCTGAAGAGTTGTTGACAGCTCTGAAAGAGCAGGCAGATGTGTGGCTGACACTGGTAAATCTCCAGCCAGGCATGGTTGTGTGTGACAATGGAAGGAACCTGGGGGCGGCTTTGAGGCGAGGCGAACTGACACACGTACCATGCCTGGCCCATGTGCTGAACCTCGTTGTTCAAAGTTTTCTAAAAAGCTATCCGGAGCTGCTGGATCTGCTGGTTGAAGTACGCCGCCTGTGTGCACATTTTAGAAAGTCAGCTACAGCTTCAGCTGCCCTTGCCGTGCTTCAGCAGTGATTGCAGATTCCAGCTCACCGACTGGTGTGTGATGTCCCCACACGATGGAACTCTACACTGCATATGTTAGAAAGGATTTGTGAGCAGAAGCGAGTAGTTGTTGATTACCAGCATCAACAAGGCCATTGTTTGTCAGGTTTGACTCCACACTTAAGACCTCAGGAGTGGACATGGATGTCAGACATGTAGCATCCTCCAAAACTTTGAGGAGTCTACCAAGATGGTGAGCGGCGATGACGCCATAATTAGCATCACCATCCCGCTCATCTGCATTCTGAAAAGCTCTCTACTCACAATGAAAGAGGAGGCATTGCAGGCAGAGCACGAGGACATGGATCAAGGTACCATACTGGATGATTACACACAGCCCAGCCTCGTATCATCCCAACGTGGATTGGTTGACAATGAGGAAGAAGAGGAGGAGGAAGAACAGGAGCTACTTTCATGCGCTATAGAAGGGACTACAACCACAACTGTCACTCCGTCTGTTCAGCGTGAATGGCCTGAGGACAGGGTAAAAGAGGAAGAGGAGGAGGAGGAGGACACCTTGGTCAGTCGTCCTGTTGGTGAGGACACAGAAGGCTTGCCTGTTACCAGTCTGGCACGAATGGCTGACTTTATGTTGCACTGCCTTCCCCATGACCCTCGTATAGTCAAAATATTGGGTACCAACTCTTAATCTCCTGTTCCAGAGGCAGACAGGTGTACCAAAATGGTGCAGTACCATAGGGCCATTGTTGCAGAAATATTAAAAAAAATTCCCATCTCAAAATGCTGGCGGCAGAGATAACAGTTTGTTTGCCAACCAAGCAGGACAGGCAAGACAGACACAAGTCCACTCCAGCAGAAGCAGGGGAACACTGACAAAGTTCTGGGACAGTTTTCTAAGACCCTCCCATCACCCATACACAGAGGTGCGGGGTAATCTGACAAGGAACTCAATCTTCTCTAAGATGCTGAGGGAGTACCTTGCTGACCGTACCAATGACCTCCGTGATTCCTCTGTGCCTTTTAAATATTGGGTATCCAAGCTGGACACGTGGCATGAGCTTGCTCTCTATTCCTTTGAGGTCCTGGCCTGCCATGCCACTAGCATTTTGTCCAAGGGGGTTTTTAGTGTTGCTGGTGGCATTATCACAGATAAGCGCATTCGCCTTTCTATGGAAAATGCAGACAGGCTGACTCTTATAAAAATGAACAAGCGATGGATTGGGCCTGACTTCTCGACACCAACAAATCTTGACAGCTAAGCCTAAACCTCAATGTAGTGTTTTTTGGGAGGTGTATTCCCATGCACTTCTTCACAACTAAACATCGAAATACACTTGCTAATTTTGACTAGTTGGTGTCCTCCTCTTCCTCACCATCCACCACCACTTGAAAACCAGGGTGAACTTATTCAGTCATGCTCTGGCCACTCTATGTTTTGGCAAGGGTGTTATGATGCCAGTCACCAAAATACAAAAAATATGTAATTTTTCTGGTAAGCCATGGCTCAAATGCAGGCCTTTGCTCAACTGATCCAGACCCTCACTGATGAGCTTAAGGAGCTGCGGGATCAGGAGTCGCAGCAGCCTCGGCAGTTGACAGGGATCTGGGCCTCTGCTCAATTGCAGGCTCAACTGGAACCCAAAATATCTCTCCCTGACTGATTCTCTGGAGTGAGAAATAAGTTTGTTGTGTTCAAAGAAGCCAGCAAGTTGTATTTTAGGCTTCACCCTCGTTGATCAGGGAGTGAGGAAATCATAGTCTCCCTTCTTAAGAGCGATCCCCAATCTTGGGCCTTCTCCCTGCCGACCGGATCACCATCTTTACGGTAGGTGGATGAGTTTTTTGCGGCATTGGCGCTGGTGTATGGGGATCCTGATGGCGTCTCCGTGGCTGAGTCTCATCTCTGCAAAAATCAAGTAGGGGGGCCGGCCGGCTGGCTTAGGAGTACAACTCATAGTTTAGGAGGTGAGCCACTGACATGCAGTGGAATGACCCTGCCCTTAGAAGCCATTTTTGTCAGGGTCTGTCACCTAGGCTGCAGGATACTCTGGTGCAATACGCTGCTCCCATATCGTTGGAAGCCACCATGTCCCTTGCTATTGGGGTGGATAGACACCTCAGGGAGAGGCATACACCAAATCTGCCCCTGTTGTCCTTGCTAGGGGGACTACACACTGGTTCAGATGGACGAACCCATGCAGGTGGGAGGAGTTGCATCTCAAACGGGGTTGCTTGCAGTTTGCCATGGTATAGGGGCATGTTTTTACTGTGGGCAGACTGGTCATTTTATCAATGTCTTTCCAGTTCGCGCCAATGTACCATCACCATCTCAAAAGCCACGTCTTCTTGGTCGTGTGGAGGGAGGTGATCAGGGTGTGTATATTTCCTCCATCTTCTCATCTCAGTGTACCTTACCTACTGAAGTTGTGGTTGACGGGGTAACTGAGACTATACTGGTGCTTGTGGACAGTGGAGTGAGAGTCAATTTGGTGGATTCTCACTTTGTCCAGACCCACGGCCTGAGGAGTAGGATGCTGGCAAGACTCCTAAGCGTTCAGGCCATTCACTCTGTCCCACTCAGCCAGGGGAAGGTGTCCCAAGTCGTAGATGTTATACACCTGTGTATAGAGACTCGTCATGAAAAGTCCCTGTCATGCTGCGTCTTGGAGGGTATGCCAAGTAACATTGTTTTAGGCTTTCCTTGGTTGAAAAAACACAACCTGGTCATAGAGTGTCGGTCCAGGGAAGTAGTCAGCTGGGACCAGTCATGTAAGGACTGCTGCCCAGGAGCTACGATCTCTGCCGTCTTTCTGCAACCTTCCCTTTCTTCTTTGGTAGGGGCAGCAGAGGTGCTGCCAGGGAGTAGGGGCAAGACTCAACCCTCACTACAATAAACCCTGAGTGTCAGAGTCCTCTTAGGAGGAGGGGTCAGGGGAGGGTGGTGGTTCCCTCTGTGTGTAGAGGGGGTATCAGTTTGATGACACAGGGGGATGCCTCTGTTGTCGGTTCATTAAAGAGTTCACCATCTTGTGTCAAACACATGCGTGGCACTAAATGTTCAGGTCCAGACCTGATTTGTAAATGAGTACACGGGGGGGTCCACCAAAAACATCAGGTGGAAGCATGCTATGGAGTTCTAGGGTGATCGGACCATATCGGGTGTCAGCCATTTTTGGGCAGGGGACGTTCTAGCTGGAGTTACCCCATTAATGCACTTACACAACTCATTCCACAGGTTGGCGCTCTGGAGATTTGTGGCACCTCCAGAGCATATATTATTGTCACCTCCATCGGGCTGAGTTCGCCGTAAACCTGAGGGTCAGGTCACTGCAGAGGTGAACTCTGGTGGATCGAGGCGTCCTCACCATATGTTGTTTTCTTGTGAGGTCCGGTGTCGAGGGTCCAGAGGCCCCTCATTGAAAGGGGGGTACTGTCACGATACATTTTTGGATTTCTTGCGGATCTGGTTCCACTCATTTTAAAACTTTTTTCCTTTTGGACCATTGGGGGTTAATGTCAGTTTTTCCCTGCTGGCAATCTGGTGTAAATGCACTGCTGCTGGGTCAGCTGATGTGGGTGGTGACCACTCCCACCACCCTTTAAAAGGTCATCTGATGCATCATACGACTGTTGGTGATACAGGTCCTTTCTGGAAACCAGCCTAGCAGGAGCAGCTCTCTGGTGTCAGCCACGTCTGGTGTTTGGAGTCCAGTTGCTGTGTTTTCTGCTGTGTGGAGCTTAGCAGCGGTGTGCACAAGTTAAGTGTGGTGTTTTTTGTTAACTTATCCCTTTGTTGTTTGTCACTTCCCCCTGTTTATTATCTGCAGAGGTGAGCCTATTGCTCCTTGCCGACCAGTGCACTAGCCAGGGCAGTTATAGGTGACAACTAGGGATGTGGTATCCTGACCATTGCAGGGGGAAGGACCCGCATAGGGCATTAGATGAGTGTAGGGACAAGCTCAGGTTTGAGCTCAGGTGGTGACCATCCCTCATTCCCTACTGTTAGGGCCCTCCTCTCGCATTTCACATCCCGTTGTGTGTGAGTTGTGCCATCCGCTGACCGGCCACCCATTGGGTCATGTCACACATCGGGACATTAGTATCTGGGGCTCAATATCTATCCCATCATGGGGGGGTTTGAACCTTTTACATTTTGGTCTTCAAAAATGGAAGAGTGGCTTGAGCTTGCCTGTCACGCTTTGGGAGGTTTTGTCATGACCGGCAGCCAGCATCCTCTCAGAACGTGTCTTTAGCGCTGCTAGTGGTGTGCTGATGAAAAAGTTCATCTGGCTGTCCCCTCAAAGTTTAGACCGCCTAACTTTCATTAAAATGAACAAGTCATGGATCCTCGATGACTTTTTCATCCCAGTCGCAGATTGGGCAGGCTAGGCTATGGTGTCATTTTTAGTGTCATGTACTGATCTTGCATTATTGCAGTCTGTACCATCTTTGTGGTGTCTTCTGTGCCTGCTGATGCTACTGCTGCTGATGCATGAAATGGGGAGACTCCAAGTTGAGTCTCCAACTGGTGGGTTGCCTGTAGTGGAATGTGTGTCAGAGGCCTATTATAATGTTTCTACTCTGTGGAGATTCATGCCACTTTAGTGCTGTGTTACAATTATTTTTTTAAATGAGGAGGCTACAAGTTGGGTTTCTGTCTGGTGGGTTGCCTGTAGGAGAAGGTGTGTCAGAGGCCTTTTGTACTGTTTCTACTTTGTGAAAATTGATGCCACTTTTCTGCTGTGTGACAATTATTTTGAGAAATGTGAAGACTCCATGTTGGGTCTCCATCTGGTGGGTTGCCTGTGGTAGAAGATGTGTCAGAGGCCTATTGTACTGTTTCTACTCTGTGGAAATTGATGCAGCTTTAATGGTGTGTGACAATTATTTTTTGAAATGTGGAGACTCCAAATTGTTTCTCCATCTGGTGGGTTGCCTGTGGTGGAAGGTGTGTCAAAGGACTATTATAAAATTTCTACTTTGTGGAAACCGATGCCACTTTAATGGTGTTTGACAATTATTTTTTGAAATGTGGAGACTCAAGTTGGGTCTCCATCTGCTGGGTTGTCTGTAGTAGAAGGTGTGTCAGAGGCCTATTGCACTGTTTCTACTCTGGAAATTGATGCCACTTTTGTGCTTTGTGACAATTTTTTTTTGAAATGTGGAGACTCCAAGTTGGGTCTCCATGGGTTGCCTATAGTAGAAAGTGGGTTAGAGGAATATAGTGTTTCTACTCTGTGCAAATTGATGCCCCTTTTGTGCTGTGTGACAATTATTTTTTGAAATGTGGAGACTCCAAGTTCGGTCTCCATCTAGTGGGTTGCCCATATAAGTAGGTCTCTCAGACAGGCAGGCCTGCACTTACTTTCAGTCAAATACCTGTGTTACTTTCCTTTCTGTTTTCTACTAATACTACTATATGAAACTGATGTTTGTGCTATCTGAGTGTGGCTGAAATAAAAAAAAATTGAGGTGTTGCATGAGGTATGAGATCCCAGCTAAGAAGGCTTACACTGCTCTCTTAACCACCAGGTCCTCATTGAAACTTAATTTTCAAACTGTAAATTCTGGGCCAGACCAAGATACCTCTTGAATGGCCCATGGCTGACTGCTTGTGTGTTATTATAACAGGTTCTACTGTGGGTCAATTGATTAGTCAGCTACCTGTGTTAAGGCACTGCCACACTTAGCGATCGCACCAGCGATCACGACAACGACTTAACCTGGCGAGATCGCTAGTGCGATAGCTATGTGATCGCTAGTTAGATTCCAAACACAACTCATCAGCGATCTGTGATTCCAAACACAACTCATCAGCGATCTGTATATGTCCTCTGCGGTCGTTGGGAAAACCTAGTCCCACCTGCGACGCTGGTGAAGTCGTTCATAAAGGGTGTCACACTCAGCGATTCACGCTCACCAGCGGGACACCAACGACCAAAAAACGGCTCAGAACGTTCATAAGCGATCAATGACATCTCAGCAGGGGCCACATCGCTGCTACATGTCACACACAGCTAAGTCGCTAACGAGATCGCTACTGCGTCATAAATGGTGACGCAGTAGCGATCTTGTTAGCGATCTCGCCAGCGATCTCGCTTAGTGTGGCATACCCTTAACTATTCTTACATTTTTCTATCAATAGTAGCCTATAAAACTGATGTTTGTGCCATCTATGTAGGGATGGAATGAAAAAAAAATTGGAGGTGTTGCATGAGGTATCAGGGCTCCAAGCTAAGAAGGCTTACACTGCTCCCTTAACCACCAGATCCTCATTGAAACTTCAATTCCAAGCTGTAATTGCTGGGCCAGACAACGATACCTCATACATTGTCCAAGGCCGACTGCTGCTGTGCCATTTACAAATTTCTACTGTGGGTCAATTGATGCCACTTTTCCTGGTGCCTGCCCTAATTTTAGCTGTTTGTGAAGTTTCTTGTCATCCCTTAAGGTGTTGTCTGTGCATTTGGTTTCGCTTCCCATTGAATCTAATAGGGTTCGGATCCGTTCAGCGAACTGTTGGGAGAACAGAAGTGTGTTTAGCGAATCCAAACCGAACCGAACCTTGAAAGGTTCGCTTATCTCTAGTGCTGAACATTATGTCTCTGCAATGTGTAGGTGATATAATATTAGACCGTGATATATCCATTTAAATAGGTTAGTAAGGGAGATTGTAGATAATTATAAATTTAATTGTAGTTCTAAACCTCTGACAATAGTATTGAAATGGAATATACCCCCCTTGGTGGGTTACTACCACAAGGACAAGGACTGGCTGAAGACCTACCTCGCTCTTACCTCAATCCTTCTGTAAAAACTATTGTCACAAATCATCCTCATCATGGCAGCTCTGGGTCTGCTGAATTTTTTTTTTCCTTTGGTCCAGCAAGAGTTAATGTCAGTCATAGAGGAGAAGGAAGCTTAGGAACAAGCATAGGTTGTTGTCAAGAGGTGTCCTATCCCCTCTCCCTACCCTTAGGGCCTTCCTCTCCTATTTCCTTTGCACCATATTTATATGCTGTGTCCGAGCGTGACAACTATAGACCGTGCTCCATAGGGTAACGTGATTTTCATTATATATTGCAATACTGTGGTAATGTAAAAAAAAAAATAAACTCAAACCACCCTCTCATTCTGTTAATAACGTAAAATATACAAAAGCCCAATTAAATAAAAATAATATCTTTGTTACATATCACATAATATAAAGATAAAAGGAGATGTAAAAACAGAGGATAACTTCACACTGTAAACCCCTTAAAAATATATATCATCAAATTCCTTGCATAACAACTATATTAGGTATCAAGTGCAAAAAAAATGATATGCATCAAAGATCTTACAATAATGGAAACATAGATGCCAAAATGAAAATGTAGAATACAATAACCACACCCCCCTAATGACAATAGATCTTTGAAAATTTAATGTTACCAATGGGACTACAAGGTAAGTCCATCAAGGTATCTAAGCAGGGGCGGATTGGCCATCTGGCAATTCTGGCAAATGCCAGATAGGCTGGAACTGTCAGTGGGCCATTCAGTCTCCCTAGAGAAGCAGTCCACAAGTCCCTCCAATGATTTAATATTTAGGTCCCTGCACTGCCGCTGCGCAGAGATCGACTCCAGCACAGTGTCCTACCTCCACCCGCTTTCCCATGTGACGTCCTATTCATCTTATTCACGTTTGTGATATGAAGAAGGAAGAAAGCATCAGTGGTCACACTGAACCATCAGTCAGCATCACCACCAGCTGCGTACAGCCAGCCCAGCAAGAGCTAGCTCAGACTGGCATCTTCCAATGGCTTAGGAGCAGACAGTAGTTCCCGCATTTGTTTCGGTCTGCTAGGAATATAGACTCCAAGTCCTCCCACATTCCGGTGGGTAAGTAGAGAGCTTTTTTTCTGTCTTTGGGAATATATTGCACACATAAGTGACACAATTAACCCCTTTACCCCCAAGGGTGGTTTGCATGTTAAAAAAAGGCCAATTTTTACAATTCTGACCTCTGTCCATTTATGAGGTTATACCTCTGGAATGCTTCAACAGATCTTGGCGATTCTGAGACTGTTTTTTGTGACATATTGTGCTTCACGATAGTGATAAAATTTCTTTGATATAGCTTGCGATTATTTGTGAAAAAAACAGAAATTTGGCAAAAATTTTGAAAATGTAGCAATTTTCAAGATTTTAATTTTTATGCCCTTAATTCAGGGAGTCATATCGCACAATAGTTAATAAGTAACATTTCCCACATGTCTACTTTACATCAACACAATTTTGGAACCAAAAATTTTTTTTGTTAGGAAGTTATAAGGGTTAAAAGTTGGCCAGCAATTTCTCATTTTTACAACACCTTTTTTTTTTAGGGACCACATCACATTTGAAGTCACTTTGAGGGGTCTATATGATAGAAAATACCCAAAAGTGACAACATTCTAAAAACTTCACCCCTGAAGGTGCTCAAAACCACATTCAAGAAGCTTATTAACCCTTCAGGTGCTTCACAGGAATTTTTGGAATGTTTAAAAATAAACATTTAGCTTTTTTTCACAAAAAATTTACTTCAGATCCATTTTTTTTATTTTACCAAGGGTAACAGGACAAATTGGAAGCCAAAAGTTGTTATGCAATTTGTCCTGAGTATGCTGATACTTCATATTTGGGGGGGGGGAAACACTGTTTGGGTGCATGGCAGAGCTCGGAAGGGAAGGAGTACCGTTTTACTTTTTCAACGCAGAATTGGCTGAATTGAGATCAGATGCAATGTCGCATTTGGAGAGCCCATGATGTGCCTAAACAGTGAAAACCCCCCAATTCTAACTCCAAACCTAACCCCAACACACCCCTAACCCTAATCCCAACCCTAACCATAACCCTAACCACAAACCTAACCCTAACACACCCCTAACCCTAATCCCAACCCTAACCCTAATCCCAAACCTAACCCTAATCCCAACCATAATTGTAATCCAAACCCTAACCCCAACTCTAGCCCCAACCCTAACCTTAACTTTAACCCCCAACCTAACCCTAACTTTAGCCCAACCCTAACTTTAACCCCTCTCTGCCATCAGACGTACTATTCCGTCCATGTGACCCTGGACCTAATTCCCATGAACGGAATAGTACGTCATGCCCTTTAATGCGACATCGCGACTAAAGTCGCGGTGATCGCATTAAAATTCCGACGCCATCTTACCTCTAGGAAGATGACGTCGGCATCCCGGGCTGCGTCCTCCCCTCTCCGGCCTCCCGATCGCTGTGATTGGCTGTTCAATTCTGAACAGCCAATCGCAGCCTTTCTCACTGTTTCAGCCAATCAGATGGGCTGAAACAGTGAGATCCCAGGCTAGGATCGAGTACCGATGTACTCGATCCTAGGCCTGGGTCTAGCACTATGCAGACCCCCCTGGATTGGCGCGATCGCCGATCATATCGATCACGCCAATCGCAGGGCACAGAAGCGGTATTACCGCGCTGTGCCCTGCCGGTTCCTGCTGGATCGGTGCTATAAAAGCACCGATCCTAGGCCGGAACATAGGACAGGCCTAGCAGGGCCTGCAGGAGCTGATTGGCGCGATCGATGTTATCGTCGATCGCGCCAATCGCAAGGCATAGCCGCGGCTCAGGAGCGCTGTGCCTTGCTGCTGACCTGCCGGATCGGTGCTGTAATAGCACCGATCCTGGCTGGATCGGTGCTGTAAAAGCACCGATCCGGCTGTGGAGGCTCAGGACAGGCCCTGTAGGGCCTGCAGGAGCTGATTGGCGCGATCGATGACATCGTCGATCGCGCCAATCACAGGGCACAGCAGCGGTCTGATCGCTGTGTGACCGCGCTGTGCCCTGCAGGTGACCTGGCTGCTGCCCTGGCTTGTGACCTGCCTAGGATCGGAGCTGTGAGCTCCGATCCTGGGCAGGTTGCCAGGGTAACCAGGAGAGCTCTGATTGGTGGGATCTTGTTATGATGGATCCCACCAATCACAGGTCACAGAAGCGAATTGACCGCTCTGTGACCTGTCTCACCTGGCTCTGACCTGTGAGTGACCGTTCTGCAGGGGTCCTCACACTTGCTGAGGATTCCTGCAGAGCGGTCATACAACAGATCTCTCCTGTGCTGGGCCTTGTAGTGCTGAAGACAGAAGAAAAGAAGACAGAAGAAAAGAAGACAGAAGAAAAGAAGAAAGAAGAAAAGAAGATAGAAAAAAGAAGAGAGACTACAACCGTAAGTGTTGATCCCTCTCTTCCTCCCTCCCCATCCCCCTTCCCCCTCTTTTTACCCCCTCCACCCCCCTTTGCGCCGCCTCCGTGCGCACACCCAGCCGCCGAGCGTTGATTGGTGACGCATTTCACCGATCAACACTCGTGCTCTCAGCCCCCTTTGCGCCACCTCCGTGCGCACACCCTGCAGCCGGCGAACTTTGATAAGTGACGCAGTTCACTTATCAGAGCTCGCACCGGCTGTTTTCCTTTTTTTTTTTCACACCTCAGGGAGAGGCATACACCAAATCTGCCCCCTGTTGTCCTTGCTAGGGAGGACTACACACTGGTTCAGATGGACGAACCCATGCAGGTGGGAGGAGTTGCATCTCAAACGGGGTTGCTTGCAGTTTGCCATGGTATAGGGGCATGTTTTTACTGTGGGCAGACTGGTCATTTTATCAATGTCTTTCCAGTTCGCGCCAATGTACCATCACCATCTCAAAAGCCACGTCTTCTTGGTCGTGTGGAGGGAGGTGATCAGGGTGTGTATATTTCCTCCATCTTCTCATCTCAGTGTACCTTACCTACTGAAGTTGTGGTTGACGGGGTAACTGAGACTATACTGGTGCTTGTGGACAGTGGAGTGAGAGTCAATTTGGTGGATTCTCACTTTGTCCAGACCCACGGCCTGAGGAGTAGGATGCTGGCAAGACTCCTAAGCGTTCAGGCCATTCACTCTGTCCCACTCAGCCAGGGGAAGGTGTCCCAAGTCGTAGATGTTATACACCTGTGTATAGAGACTCGTCATGAAAAGTCCCTGTCATGCTGCGTCTTGGAGGGTATGCCAAGTAACATTGTTTTAGGCTTTCCTTGGTTGAAAAAACACAACCTGGTCATAGAGTGTCGGTCCAGGGAAGTAGTCAGCTGGGACCAGTCATGTAAGGACTGCTGCCCAGGAGCTACGATCTCTGCCGTCTTTCTGCAACCTTCCCTTTCTTCTTTGGTAGGGGCAGCAGAGGTGCTGCCAGGGAGTAGGGGCAAGACTCAACCCTCACTACAATAAACCCTGAGTGTCAGAGTCCTCTTAGGAGGAGGGGTCAGGGGAGGGTGGTGGTTCCCTCTGTGTGTAGAGGGGGTATCAGTTTGATGACACAGGGGGATGCCTCTGTTGTCGGTTCATTAAAGAGTTCACCATCTTGTGTCAAACACATGCGTGGCACTAAATGTTCAGGTCCAGACCTGATTTGTAAATGAGTACACGGGGGGGTCCACCAAAAACATCAGGTGGAAGCATGCTATGGAGTTCTAGGGTGATCGGACCATATCGGGTGTCAGCCATTTTTGGGCAGGGGACGTTCTAGCTGGAGTTACCCCCATTAATGCACTTACACAACTCATTCCACAGGTTGGCGCTCTGGAGATTTGTGGCACCTCCAGAGCATATATTATTGTCACCTCCATCGGGCTGAGTTCGCCGTAAACCTGAGGGTCAGGTCACTGCAGAGGTGAACTCTGGTGGATCGAGGCGTCCTCACCATATGTTGTTTTCTTGTGAGGTCCGGTGTCGAGGGTCCAGAGGCCCCTCATTGAAAGGGGGGTACTGTCACGATACATTTTTGGATTTCTTGCGGATCTGGTTCCACTCATTTTAAAACTTTTTTCCTTTTGGACCATTGGGGGTTAATGTCAGTTTTTCCCTGCTGGCAATCTGGTGTAAATGCACTGCTGCTGGGTCAGCTGATGTGGGTGGTGACCACTCCCACCACCCTTTAAAAGGTCATCTGATGCATCATACGACTGTTGGTGATACAGGTCCTTTCTGGAAACCAGCCTAGCAGGAGCAGCTCTCTGGTGTCAGCCACGTCTGGTGTTTGGAGTCCAGTTGCTGTGTTTTCTGCTGTGTGGAGCTTAGCAGCGGTGTGCACAAGTTAAGTGTGGTGTTTTTTGTTAACTTATCCCTTTGTTGTTTGTCACTTCCCCCTGTTTATTATCTGCAGAGGTGAGCCTATTGCTCCTTGCCGACCAGTGCACTAGCCAGGGCAGTTATAGGTGACAACTAGGGATGTGGTATCCTGACCATTGCAGGGGGAAGGACCCGCATAGGGCATTAGATGAGTGTAGGGACAAGCTCAGGTTTGAGCTCAGGTGGTGACCATCCCTCATTCCCTACTGTTAGGGCCCTCCTCTCGCATTTCACATCCCGTTGTGTGTGAGTTGTGCCATCCGCTGACCGGCCACCCATTGGGTCATGTCACACATCGGGACATTAGTATCTGGGGCTCAATATCTATCCCATCATGGGGGGTTTGAACCTTTTACATTTTGGTCTTCAAAAATGGAAGAGTGGCTTGAGCTTGCCTGTCACGCTTTGGGAGGTTTTGTCATGACCGGCAGCCAGCATCCTCTCAGAACGTGTCTTTAGCGCTGCTAGTGGTGTGCTGATGAAAAAGTTCATCTGGCTGTCCCCTCAAAGTTTAGACCGCCTAACTTTCATTAAAATGAACAAGTCATGGATCCTCGATGACTTTTTCATCCCAGTCGCAGATTGGGCAGGCTAGGCTATGGTGTCATTTTTAGTGTCATGTACTGATCTTGCATTATTGCAGTCTGTACCATCTTTGTGGTGTCTTCTGTGCCTGCTGATGCTACTGCTGCTGATGCATGAAATGGGGAGACTCCAAGTTGAGTCTCCAACTGGTGGGTTGCCTGTAGTGGAATGTGTGTCAGAGGCCTATTATAATGTTTCTACTCTGTGGAGATTCATGCCACTTTAGTGCTGTGTTACAATTATTTTTTTAAATGAGGAGGCTACAAGTTGGGTTTCTGTCTGGTGGGTTGCCTGTAGGAGAAGGTGTGTCAGAGGCCTTTTGTACTGTTTCTACTTTGTGAAAATTGATGCCACTTTTCTGCTGTGTGACAATTTATTTTGAGAAATGTGAAGACTCCATGTTGGGTCTCCATCTGGTGGGTTGCCTGTGGTAGAAGATGTGTCAGAGGCCTATTGTACTGTTTCTACTCTGTGGAAATTGATGCAGCTTTAATGGTGTGTGACAATTATTTTTTGAAATGTGGAGACTCCAAATTGTTTCTCCATCTGGTGGGTTGCCTGTGGTGGAAGGTGTGTCAAAGGACTATTATAAAATTTCTACTTTGTGGAAACCGATGCACTTTAATGGTGTTTGACAATTATTTTTTGAAATGTGGAGACTCAAGTTGGGTCTCCATCTGCTGGTTGTCTGTAGTAGAAGGTGTGTCAGAGGCCTATTGCACTGTTTCTACTCTGGAAATTGATGCCACTTTTGTGCTTTGTGACAATTTTTTTTTGAAATGTGGAGACTCCAAGTTGGGTCTCCATGGGTTGCCTATAGTAGAAAGTGGGTTAGAGGAATATAGTGTTTCTACTCTGTGCAAATTGATGCCCCTTTTGTGCTGTGTGACAATTATTTTTTGAAATGTGGAGACTCCAAGTTCGGTCTCCATCTAGTGGGTTGCCCATATAAGTAGGTCTCTCAGACAGGCAGGCCTGCACTTACTTTCAGTCAAATACCTGTGTTACTTTCCTTTCTGTTTTCTACTAATACTACTATATGAAACTGATGTTTGTGCTATCTGAGTGTGGCTGAAATAAAAAAAAATTGAGGTGTTGCATGAGGTATGAGATCTCCCAGCTAAGAAGGCTTACACTGCTCTCTTAACCACCAGGTCCTCATTGAAACTTAATTTTCAAACTGTAAATTCTGGGCCAGACCAAGATACCTCTTGAATGGCCCATGGCTGACTGCTTGTGTGTTATTATAACAGGTTCTACTGTGGGTCAATTGATTAGTCAGCTACCTGTGTTAAGGCACTGCCACACTTAGCGATCGCACCAGCGATCACGACAACGACTTAACCTGGCGAGATCGCTAGTGCGATAGCTATGTGATCGCTAGTTAGATTCCAAACACAACTCATCAGCGATCTGTGATTCCAAACACAACTCATCAGCGATCTGTATAATGTCCTCTGCGGTCGTTGGGAAAACCTAGTCCCACCTGCGACGCTGGTGAAGTCGTTCATAAAGGGTGTCACACTCAGCGATTCACGCTCACCAGCGGGACACCAACGACCAAAAAACGGCTCAGAACGTTCATAAGCGATCAATGACATCTCAGCAGGGGCCACATCGCTGCTACATGTCACACACAGCTAAGTCGCTAACGAGATCGCTACTGGTCATAAATGGTGACGCAGTAGCGATCTTGTTAGCGATCTCGCCAGCGATCTCGCTTAGTGTGGCATACCCTTAACTATTCTACATTTTTCTATCAATAGTAGCTATAAAACTGATGTTTGTGCCATCTATGTAGGGATGGAATGAAAAAAAAATTGGAGGTGTTGCATGAGGTATCAGGGCTCCAAGCTAAGAAGGCTTACACTGCTCCCTTAACCACAGATCCTCATTGAAACTTCAATTCCAAGCTGTAATTGCTGGGCCGACAACGATACCTCATACATTGTCCAAGGCCGACTGCTGCTGTGCCATTTACAAATTTCTACTGTGGGTCAATTGATGCCACTTTTCCTGGTGCCTGCCCCTAATTTTAGCTGTTTGTGAAGTTTCTTGTCATCCCTTAAGGTGTTGTCTGTGCATTTGGTTTCGCTTCCCATTGAATCTAATAGGTTCGGATCCGTTCAGCGAACTGTTGGGAGAACAGAAGTGTGTTTAGCGAATCCAAACCGAACCGAACCTTGAAAGGTTCGCTTATCTCTAGTGCTGAACATTATGTCTCTGCAATGTGTAGGTGATATAATATTAGACGTGATATATCCATTTAAATAGGTTAGTAAGGGAGATTGTAGATAATTATAAATTTAATTGTAGTTCTAAACCTCTGACAATAGTATTGAAATGGAATATACCCCCCTTGGTGGGTTACTACCACAAGGACAAGGACTGGCTGAAGCCTACCTCGCTCTTACCTCAATCTTCTGTAAAAACTATTGTCACAAATCATCCTCATCATGGCAGCTCTGGGTCTGCTGAATTTTTTTTTCCTTTGGTCCGCAAGAGTTAATGTCAGTCATAGAGGAGAAGGAAGCTTAGGACAAGCATAGGTTGTTGTCAAGAGGTGTCCTATCCCCTCTCCCTACCCTTAGGGCCTTCCTCCTATTTCCTTTGCACCATATTTATATGCTGTGTCCGAGCGTGACAACTATAGACCGTGCTCCATAGGGTAACGTGATTTTCATTATATATTGCAATACTGTGGTAATGTAAAAAAAAAATAAACTCAAACCACCCTCTCATTCTGTTAATAACGTAAAATATACAAAAGCCCAATTAAATAAAAATAATATCTTTGTTACATATCACATAATATAAAGATAAAAGGAGATGTAAAAACAGAGGATAACTTCACACTGTAAACCCTTAAAAATATATATCATCAAATTCCTTGCATAACAACTATATTAGGTATCAAGTGCAAAAAAATGCATATGCATCAAAGATCTTACAATAATGGAAACATAGATGCCAAAATGAAAATGTAGAATACAATACCACACCCCTCTAATGACAATAGATCTTTGAAAATTTAATGTTACGCAATGGGACTACAAGGTAAGTCCATCAAGGTATCTAAGCAGGGGCGGATTGGCCATCTGGCAATTCTGGCAAATGCCAGATAGGCTGGAACTGTCAGTGGCCATTCAGTCTCCCTAGAGAAGCAGTCCACAAGTCCCCCAATGATTTAATATTTAGGTCCCTGCACTGCCGCTGCGCAGAGATCGACTCCAGCACAGTGTCTACCTCCACCGCTTTCCCATGTGACGTCCTATTCATCTTATTCACGTTTGTGATATGAAGAAGGAAGAAAGCATCAGTGGTCACACTGAACCATCAGTCAGCATCACCACCAGCTGCGTACAGCCAGCCCAGCAAGAGCTAGCTCAGACTGGCATCTTCCAATGGCTTAGGAGCAGACAGTAGTTCCCGCATTTGTTTCGGTCTGCTAGGAATATAGACTCCAAGTCCTCCCACATTCCGGTGGGTAAGTAGAGAGTTTTTTCTGTCTTTGGGAAATATTGCACACATAAGTGACACAATTAACCCCTTTACCCCCAAGGGTGGTTTGCATGTTAATAAAAAGGCCAATTTTTACAATTCTGACCTCTGTCCATTTATGAGGTTATACCTCTGGAATGCTTCAACAGATCTTGGCGATTCTGAGACTGTTTTTTTGTGACATATTGTGCTTCACGATAGTGATAAAATTTCTTTGATATAGCTTGCGATTATTTGGGAAAAAAACAGAAATTTGGCAAAAATTTTGAAAATGTAGCAATTTTCAAGATTTATTTTTTTATGCCCTTAATTCAGGGAGTCATTATCGCACAATAGTTAATAAGTACATTTCCCAATGTCTACTTTACATCAACACAATTTTGGAACCAAAAATTTTTTTTGTTAGGAAGTTATAAGGGTTTAAAGTTGGCAGCAATTTCTCATTTTTACAACACCTTTTTTTTTTAGGGACCACATCACATTTGAAGTCACTTTGAGGGGTCTATATGATAGAAAATACCCAAAAGTGACAACATTCTAAAAACTTCACCCCTGAAGGTGCTCAAAACCACATTCAAGAAGCTTATTAACCCTTCAGGTGCTTCACAGGAATTTTGGAATGTTTAAAAATAAACATTTAGCTTTTTTTCCAAAAAATTTACTTCAGATCCATTTTTTTTATTTTACCAAGGGTAACAGGACAAATTGGAACCAAAAGTTGTTATGCAATTTGTCCTGAGTATGCTGATACTTCATATTTGGGGGGGGGGGAAACACTGTTTGGGTGCATGGCAGAGCTCGGAAGGGAAGGGTAACGTTTACTTTTTCAAGCAGAATTGGCTGAATTGAGATCAGATGCAATGTCGCATTTGGAGAGCCCTGATGTGCCTAAACAGTGAAAACCCCCCAATTCTAACTCCAAACCTAACCCCAACACACCCCTAACCCTAATCCCAACCCAACCATAACCCTAACCACAAACCTAACCCTAACACACCCCTAACCCTAATCCAACCTAACCCTAATCCCAAACCTAACCCTAATCCCAACCATAATTGTAATCCAAACCTAACCCCAACTCTAGCCCCACCCTAACCTTTAACTTTAACCCCCAACCTAACCCTAACTTAGCCCAACCCTAACTTTAACCCCTCTCTCGCATAGACGTACTATTCCGTCCATGTGACCCTGGACCTAATTCCCATGAACGGAATAGTA